>CM031626.1:36815955-36856264 GCA_018398815.1 Conus ventricosus | reverse complement strand
TACCTTGAATTTATTAGTTTGTTGTAATTTAGTCTTGCGATTATCAGAACGCCCAGCCTTGTGTCTTAGAGGTTATCTTTTTATATTTTCTACTTTTCACAAGAAAATGTAGCTTGTTTGCTCTTCATGATTTTCTTAGGTGGCACCTTTGGTTGGTTTTTTGAAAACTCAACAAACATACTACGGTATTGCACACCAGCCTTTTCTGGGATAGCATTCTTCTTAAAACTGAAAAGGCAGAGGAGTCAAATTACCACTTTGCGTGGTCACTGAGGAGAAACAATCAGGTTTCGAAATATCGGTATCTGACCAGGAGTTATATGTTAGTGAGTTTCCCCCCTATTGGAGGTTGTCTCCCCTTGGAGACTATAAGCTTGCTGAAGGTCATTTTGAGAAGCATTATTAAATTTTTCCCCATTCACCCACTCACGCACATACTGTTAGTTAGGCAGAATTATCTACCACTGCAGATATGAATGCTTATCTCCCCTGTTTCTTCAATCTAAGACATAAGAACAAGCTTTGTTTATAATTCAATGTTCCTTGCAGTCATTGCAACACCAAGCTGCTCTGTAAGTTGCTGGAATGGTGCTCGGTACTTGTCCTTGGAATTTATTAGTTTGTTGTAATTTAGTCCCTTGCGGATTCATTCCAAGAACTGGCCCTCAGCACTTGTGTCTTAAGAGGTTATCTTTTTATATTTTCTACTTTTCACAAGAAAATGTAACTTGTTTTGCTCTTTTATGATTTTCTTTTTGCTTCTTAGGTGGCACCTTTGGTTGGTTTTTTGAAAACTCAACAAACATACTACGGTATTGCACACCAGCCTTTTCTGGGATAGCATTCTTCTTAAAACTAAAAAGGCAGGGGAGTCAAATTACCACTTTGAGTGGTCACTGAGGAGAAACAATCAGGTTTCGAAATACCGGTATCTGACCAGGAGTTATGTGTTAGTGAGTTTCCCTCCGTATTGGAGGTAGTCTGCCCCTTGGAAACTATAAGCTTGCTGAAGGCTCATTTTGAGAAGCATTTATTTTATTTCTCTGTATTCTCATATATAATATATATATATATATATTGAATTATAAACATTGTAAGTTGCTGGAACGGTGCTCGGTACTTATCCTTGGAATTTATTAGTTTGTTATATATATATATATATATATATATATATATATATATATATATATATATATATATATATATATATATATGTTACGCCTAAATCGTTTAATTGCCGATTTCATGTAATAGGCAAAGTTTTGCCGATTTCATGAACTAGGCAAGCGAAATGCCTAGTTCATGAAATCGGCAAATCACCTGCCTATTTCATGAACTAGGCAAAACGTAACTGCCGATTACATGAACTCGGCAAAATGCAAATTCTCAGTTAAAGTCTCATGATGCATTTTGCCGATTTCATGAAATAGGCAAGGAAGACACCAAGAAAGTATAGAGTGTACAGACTAGTGGTTGTCCGCTGTGGTGAAGCAAGCACACACACACACACACACACACACACACACACACACACACACACACACACACACACACAGAGTTATTTCTTTTTTCATTTTTTTTTTTTTTGCTCTCCCCATCGTCAAGGGGCAAAAATATGAAAAATCTCAGTTGTTATTCTATACGGCGCTTTTCGGCGCTTAAATGTCTGGCGCTGAAAACAGGAAATCGTTCTCTCATGGACACGATGGAGGGACTTGCATTTGCGTTCATGTTTTAAGCCAACTAGGCAATGTTTTACAATGGAGAGACACCAAACGACGCATAATGATTTTAGTGATTTCAATGGACACCATGGGTTTTAGACGATTTATCATTAAATTTCAAGTTTAAATGTGATCAGCTAGTTTATGTGTTTAGCTAGTTCTCTCTCTATCTCTGTCTTATTTGGCGCTGAAATGGCGCTGAAATGTCATGGAACCTATAGAGACACCAAGGAAGTATAGAGTGTACAGACAACACACATACATCATAGTACACACATGCACGCACGCACACACAGTTTCCAAATCAATGATGAAGAAAATTCTAAATTTGAAGGAATTTGCAAAGGAAAAATCAAACTGTCAAAAATTCAAACTTTCAAACCGTTCTTCGTCTTAACAGTTTTTACATGCTGGTCGTGGGCGGCATGCGCTATTGCACAGGAATCCGTTCTTTAGACAGGAACACCTTTTTGTGAGGCAACTTGAAGTGCAGTCGCATCGCCTGTCCATGACCAACTGACAGGGCCCTCACAGCCGATCTGACTGTGATGGCGTTGACCAACTGACAGGGCCCTCACAGCCGATCTGACTGTGATGTCGTTGTCGGGGAACATTTCGGATGAAATTCCTTTGAACTTGGTCAGTTCAATTTGATTCCTTGAAAACCTGCCGGCTAGAATACCCGCCTTTGTACCCACCCGAAAGCCAGAGTCCCCCTTTTCAAGTACAAGACCGATCAAGTTAGCACGATCTCCCCTCCCACGGTCGAACTCAGAGACAGGTATAAGTACGTTGTCTCCAACTTCTATTGTCTTCAGTTTTGCCACTGATCTACTAACCATGCGCTTGGCTTGTTTTCTTAGGTTTTTAGCTGCTTCAGCTCGTAAACAGCTAGCCATGTCACTGGCGTCTGAGACTGCACCCTGGCTCTCTTCGTCGACACTCTGCCCCTCCTCGACACTGTCATATTGACTCACCTCACTCTGACCTTCTCCGAACTCACTCTGACTCAGCTCAATCACAAACTCATCATCTTCGACACTGTCACACTGAATCACCTCACTCACACACTGACTCATCTCACTCACACACTGATTTACCTCACTAACACTCTGGCTCATCTCAGTAGCACTCTGGCTCACCTCACTCAAACTCATGCTTATGATGCTCTCCTCACCCTGACCCTCTTCACCAGTGCCCCCCTGACTCTCCTCACCAGTGCCGCCTGACCCTCTTCACCCTGACCAACTATTTCTAAGACCTCTTCTTCGAGAATTCCGTTGCCAGTTTTCTCCAGGAACTCCACGGGGATTTCTTTTGAGAGCCCCAAGGAGGGTGTTTTGCCAAACATGAGTGTGTACGGCTCCTTCTTCGTTGCTTCACTCACACAGACATTCATTTGCCATTGCACGAACCTGATTCCCAATGTCCAGTTTGGGCAACTGTTATCTCTCATCCACGCAGTGAGTTTGTCTTTCATCACCCCATTTGCCCGTTCCACAGATCCCTGTGACTGAGGGTGACGTGGTCTTCCGTTCACGAGGACAAGCTCGGGGAACATAGAAGCCAGTTCTGTGATGATTTTCGCCGTAAATTCTCTGCCATTGTCCGATTGCAGAATCTTTGGTGCCCCGAAATCAAGGAAAATCATTAACAGTTCTCTAGCAACTTCCACAGTGCATTTCGACGTCAGAGGACGGAGAATGTGAAATTTGGATAGGTGTTCCTGGTAATGAAGGATCCATTTAAACGCACCGTCCTTCATGCTCTGCATGTCAACGAGGTCTATCTGACCTCGCTGATTCAAATTCGACACAAGCACAGGACGAACCACAGTTCCCTTAGCAGTCTCTTTTCTTTTCCTTTTTGCCAGGCATCTCTCGCATTTCTCGATGTGCTTTTTTACAGCCGCCATGGGAATGTTATCATAAGTGTCCTTGATTCGTTGGACAGTTTTCTTCTCACCGGCGTGCCCTGAAAAAGAAGATAACTCCGTGTGAATAAAACACATAGGACATAGTAATGAAATGAGAGAGAGAGAGAGAGAGAGAGAGAGAGAGAGAGAGAGAGGAGAGAGAGAGAGAGAGAGAGAGAAAGAGAGAAACAGACTGACAGACAGACAGACAGACAACAGACTCTGACATACAAAGACAGGTAAGATGATAACTGTACACTCTATACTTTCTTGGTGTCTTCCTTGCCTATTTCATGAAATCGGCAAAATGCATCATGAGAGTTTAACTGAGAATTTGCATTTTGCCGAGTTCATGTAATCGGCAGTTACGTTTTGCCTAGTTCATGAAATAGGCAGGTGTTTTGCCGATTTCATGAACTAGGCATTTCGCTTGCCTAGTTCGTGAAATCGGCAAAACTTTGCCTATTACATGAAATCGGCAATTACACGATTTAGGCGTAACATATACAAAGAACAGATAAAAACACAGTGTTGTACAGTTTCATTTTTTTATCTTCACCAAATTTTCGCCCAATCGAGCTTCCTCATGTCATGGCACTGAATGACAGACACAGGATTACATTTCTGACTGACTAACTGCTCAGTCAATTGAAGGGTGGCTTCAAACATCTTAAAAATCACGTGTAAAATTGTCCCATATGAGCCAACTGCACATATCCGAACATTCTAGAATAAAAGACACTGTGAGGTGGGACTCATTTGCGTGGGGGAGGGGGAAGGGGGGGAGGGGGGAGGGGATGGACTTATTTGGGGAGTGTGGGGGGTGGGGCGTTCACCCCCTGAGGAGGGAGGGGGCTCTTTACATGTGGGTGAAAAGCCATTTCTCAATCCATTTGAGATCTTGTTATAATACATGACTCATGATTTAATACAACATTCAATTATTGCAATGTTTATCATTCTAAAAGAGGGGTGGGAAAAGAATTTTTGTATCTAGTAAGCTATATCAGTTAATCATGGGTTCCAACGGTCACGCCGATCGACAGTGGCCACACCAGGTCTGATAATCTGTGAGTTAAAGTAACATTGATTTCACTGTGACAAATCATACTGGACTCTTCTTAAAGAGGAGAGAATGTAAATATGCGGGTTCACGACCATCCATCTTATTTTGCACGAAAACCCCCCTTTTCACATACAAATCACGTCCATCACATATCAGTTTTGGCCAAATTTAACACCTGTTTCACAAAAAAATTAACGCCTCAAAACCACTAAAAATCGACGTAATCAGTACAGTAAAACGGGGGTTTCCGTGCAGAATAATGTGGGTGATCATGAACCCGCATATTTACATTCTCTCCAGAGACATAAAAATTAAGGGTTTACAGTGCGCTCTTCTACTTCTAACACTATTAATAAATTAGAACAAACAACTAGTCTCCCATCTTGATTAGTTATTTTTATATTTAATGAATTTATGTCTAGGTTAACTAATTCTTTAAATTGGCTGTCTCTGCCAAACCTGTATAGCTGATAATCGCAAAACCCTGCCTTAATTTCCGGCAGTGCTCGTAGAACTGTAGAGGGGTGTCCCATAAATAAATTGCGGTCTGTTTTTAACTCTTCTAAATAGACATACAACATCGGGTACATTAGAAAATCGGCTGGTCTACTGCCTACATACTCATAAAGACCAGAGAACAGTAAAAGGCGGCTTCTAGCTCACCCACCCTCACCCTGTTCGGGTGGCTGCCCTAGAAGCCGCCTTTTACTGTTCTCTCCTAGTAAACCCTACAAACAAACATACTGTGTAGGATTATCCGTTTTCAATACTAATTTACTAAACTTTTCAGATTTTAGTTTTTGCTTAATCCTGCGTTTTTCCTGATCATTTTCAATAACATCATTTTCGCGCAGACATTCATCAAATGAGTCTCTGTCTTTCATGTGAAATAAAACTACAGTTTTTAATTGTTCTCTAAAGTCTTTAAAACTGAGTTATATTTTTGACATAAAATCCACACACTTATCCCAGCATGTCTTCCACTGAAAGCCAGTTTTGACAAAGTGTTTCTCTTTTTAACTATGTCTCTTTCTGCGAACAGTCATCTATATATAAATAGTGTCTGCGTTCCTTTAAACAGTTTATAAAAGAGTTCTAAACACTCACTCAGTTTATTGCTAGGATCAACTAAATATACGTCATCATCTGTCCATATAAACCTTCTATCATGATATGCTTTGTTCAATTCAAGCGTTGGACAGAAAATTACAATATAAATCAAAATTATAGCGATAAACTGTTTGTAATACTATCAATCCACCACTACCACTACCATCACAAAGATACCACACCATCCCAATAAACTAGACACACCTCCCCCGACGCAACCCCCCCCCCCCCCCCCCCCTCCGTTTCCTCTCCCATAATCCCCCTGGCCCCATGTCATTTCCGCCCACCGACCACATGGAAGAAAACGGATAAGTCATTTTTCTTTCTTCTTTTTTCGTTCTTTGTTCGTACTGTCCCACATGTTAAATGTGATTTTTTTTTTTCGCCTGAAGAAGACCCAAGTGGTTGAAATGCATCGTGTCTTGTCATGTGCTTTGTTTGTCAATGTCATTGGTGGTAAGTTCTAAACAAACTCTATTCCTAATTTTGTTTGTAATAGGTCAAGGACAAATATTGTTTTTCCACAACCAGTCTGTCCACAAATCAATGAACAATGAGGAGTTTTTGTCATAAAGTTTAACTGCTCCATAGTTTTTATAACAGAATTTAATTTAATTTAGTCCAGTTATTATGTTTATCATACGCTCTGTCAAAACTTGTTCAGTGTAATAAAACCCTATAAGGCCTAAATGTGTAAGATTAATCCAATTCAGTTCTGTAAGATTGTTCCTATTTAAGTCAATATTGATTTTGTTGCTTGTTGTTATGACCTTAATATCCTCACCATTGTGAAGAACGACGATGGTAACTTTAAGACGGTTAAACGTCTAAGTTTTGCCAGCTAATATTAATTCCTTTTAAAGGACGTCACTAACGCCCACAACCCATCCTCTCCTTATTTTTTAAGACAGAAATTTCAAATATCATTGTGAACGTGTCTCCTAATTTCCTGTGCGGAAAGAACTGTAATTTTGTAGAAGCTTCCTTTAAAACCGTTTCTCTTCTGTGGAGGATGTACTGTTTTTTTCCCATAAGGCGTTATTTCAATCTCTTTCCGACTATTGTCCTCTGGCATAAGACTTACATGTAAAGGGCCAGAGTTGAATGCTTTTCTGAAACTTTTTTGACGGCTAAAAAATGTAAAATGGGCTTATGAATTCAATTTTATGTCCATTCTAAATATGGTTCTAAGTGCCATTTGCTGTCAGGTTTTCGAACTATTTTATATTCATACTGGCCAGCATTATTTGCTTCTACATTACGCAGTTGTTCTAGTTTAGGAAACTTTTTGTTGTCGCCAACCTCTTTGCGTTTATAATCACCATCTTTAGTGTACTCAAACCCATACAAAGCGCCTATCTCACCATTCTGTTCAAAGTCCGCAACGTCTGCAAGGTCTTTTAATTCTAAATTTATACACCTTACAGGCGCTAATGTAACTCCTGATTCTTCTGGCCCACGCGACATTTTTTAGTACAAACTTATTATTTTATTTCCAAAACAATGTGCAGGTTATCACATTTCACGACTTTCCTGTTTTGTCTGCAATTTTATACTAAATGATCCGACCCTCCCGCAAACTAATCTTTTAAACTGTAAATTAGGGAATTGTATAATTTCATAATCGCAATATGCAGCTTTTCCTGATGGAAGAGCTCTTAAAACAGTTGAGGGCCTTCCATCATATAAGTTTTCATCAGTGCTCAGCTCATCCAAATGAACATAGAGTAATGAATGTAATGCAAGATCGAGCGGATTTTCCCCCTCATAAGTAGTTTTTGTTTGGTGTAACTCTAAATCTATGATTGTCAGCTGCAAAGCCTAACATTTTAGCTAGCTTTTTATCAAAATAGAAACCCTGCTTCTTCTTCAGACTTGAATGTTAACATTGTTTTTAGATTTGCATTGTTAAGTTTGAGAGTAATGTCAAAGTTACTCATTGCTTCTTTTAGTGAGCAAAACCCGTAATAACCATCAGGGATTGTTAACTGGCTAACTTTGGCCCCTGTTTTGTCAATTTTTAGAACCTTATTATTATTCTTGGATTCACTTATATTAAACCATACGACTTTGTAAAATATTTCATGAAGTGCAACCATTTTGGCTCCGCAATTGTTATCAATAGCATATTCTAAAAACGAAGGACGGTCTTGAGTTGTTATTGTTACAAACATTTTTTAAACGAAATAAAAATGAGTGCATTCAAATATACTAATGCAAAATATTCTGTTGGGCCGCACTACAATTTAAAAATATAACAACTGATACTCTTGACATTTCTGTGACCCAGTCTGACGCCTTTCAAGTAAAGGTTAGTACTCCATTAAACACATATCTTAACCCCCCTATTAAAAAAGACTACATCGCGAAAGTGTGGTTTAGTCATCCGATGCAGTTTTACCAGAACCAGTTAAACTTTGCTGTGTTTTGTGCATCAACTGGGTGTGGAGTGTCGTATGCTGATCACTTAAATCATCCTGATCCTTTGGTGAGGTCAGTGTACAGTTTTCATTTTTATTACACCTTCAGACGTATTTTGACTGAACTGCAAGCGCCATTGCCAAATGACAAACCGTTTAATCCATTCAGCAACATAATAGACATGAAGGCTTTTGAAAGGATCTGTAACGAATTCAATATTAAGGCCAAGACAGACTTTAGACAAAAGTTGGATCTTAATCATGGTCTAGGCACCTCTTATTTTTGGGGCGTGCACAGAAAGTATAAATATGATTGGAATCCTCTTACACATCTTTGTCTTCAGGCACAGCTGTTCACCTCAGGTCCATAGAGCAAGAGCATAAAACAGCATGGACAACATTTATCTTAGACACTTCTAAGGGCCTAACTAAAGCAGGAATAGAACGAATAAACGACTCTGTTCGTACTTACGTTTGGTGTTTGCTAGGTTCGCAAGCACAAACGAGATCGAACATAACTGATCCTTCTACTGGTTTTGATGCACAAAAACAATACTTAGCAAATTTAGAGGACGCCATTAATTCTACAGTTGATTTACCCTTTAAGTATTAAAAGGTACCAAAATGTTTTACAATACGCAAGATCGAAAGTAGACTTTGCTGTTGGCACTGGTTTATACATGCTGCCTTCTGACCTCAGACTCCAGATAGGCACAATAATAAACTACAATAATGAAATCCTTGTGGCAGGCAATGAACAGAAAGTCGGGAAAAACGAAATAAATTCTGAGCCAGTAATATTGCAACGCAGTAAAACAACAAGATGACCCCCCAAGAATAAGTCATTCCAATCCCCGTGCCCAAAGCCCGAAGGCCGTTGAAAACCATGAAGTCAAAAAAAATAATGACCATGAATATGAAAAGACAGCGCTTGTTCTTGGATTAACTGGCCTAGGATTACTTGGTCTTTATCTTACTAAAAATTAACCCGACTATTAAGAGAACTAAGGCCCATAAGTGCTCGGCCATAAAGCCAACTACTTTGCTTGCAGTAGACAAAAGCCAGCTAACAACACCCCCTAATATACTCGGTAAAGAGTCTATAGCTTTACCGGCTAATTTTTTATAAACCCGCAAGATGATCAAGCTGTTTTTTCACCCATGATTTATCAGGGGGTGATGGAGGTGATGGGGGTGGAGGCACTGACCCGGACCACCGCCGCCTGTAATAGCCATCACCAGTGTACTTATTGAAAATCCTAAGGCCGTTAAACGCTTGCTAATGTGACTCCTTGCTCTCTAAACAGTGTTTTGGATTCGTCTGCTAGCGTTGTGTCTTCATATAAAAATTTTTCGGATAGTTCTCTAATTCTATTCACTTGAGTTCGTAATTGTTTCTCGTTAGTAGACAAAACTTCTAGTCTTGCTGATCTCTCTTGTTTCAGAACTTTTAGTCTTTTGGTTATTCTTTCTTTAACACCAGGCCCTAAGTTGGCGTCATCAGCCCTCAACGAGTTTTTTTTTTTCTCTTTTTTAATCCTCATCTTTTTCACCTAGTTTTGCTAAATTGTTTGTTAATTCGCCTCTGATGGTTCTTAAAGTACGATCAAGGCTAATAATTCTCGCATGGGTAGCGGGGAATCATTAATTGTTTTTAATGCTGTTTCTTCGGAAAAACGGGTTTCTGCTTCTATTATTTCTGCTGTTTGACTTAAATCTTGAAGTTCCATGTTTTGCATTTGGTTATCTGTTGGGAGTTCCTGTAGTGTGTTTTTGAAGTTTAGCAAACTGCCTCCCTATCTAATTTTGGTTTAGCAATGCCAAGGTGATTTTGTAACTCTCATAGGGAGTCTTTGCCTAATTGTACCTATGGATAAAACTTTGATGGTCTCGTTTAGTTGTAAGCTGAACAGTTCTCCTGGTCGTTTTTTTCACATACAAATGGCCCTTATTTTTTTACTTCAAAAATCATTAGGATCTATAAATTCGGGGGGTTCTAAGCCTAAACTTTTGTAAAATGCTCCGACTGTACTTTCTGTTAATTCACGCCGCATTGAGAGCTCTGAGCGACGCTGTGTCAAAGGGTCATTTCACTCATGTCGTCTCCAGGATCAAAACATCATAATCTTCTTCACCTTCAATGCCTGCCATGTTTTAAATAATTAACTTTTTATTTTGCTTCATAAAAATGTCACAAGCATATGGTTCAATTCTGACCGCATAGAAGACTGAAAGAGCCCTTTGGCGTGAAGGGAAATAACGGAATATTACTGTTCCAAATAATCCATCTACTATTGATGCAGATCAAATTCTTACTGTCAAATTTCCAGACCTGGGAGCAATGAAGTGATTGTGCCAGGCTCTGCGCAACTTACTTTCAAAATAGAACTCGAATCAGCAACAACACAAACAGGAACAGTTGTCCAGAATCTGGGTCGGGCAATCGTTAAGAAAATTTCTATAAAACTTAGGGACAAGAAATATTTTCTTTACACAATGCAGACATATTTTTAACCATCTGATCTATGGCTAACCGGGAATGAAAGGGCTGACTTGCGTTTCAAGGAATCGAAAATGAAGAAGCACTAAAACTTTAGATAGGCGCCGCAGATGTTAAAGACGGCAAAAAGTATGTAGCGGTAAATTTTGCGTATGGAAATCGCTTTTCTATTCCCTTAGATTTTGAGTTGTTAAAAGCGCATGCGCCATACTTTCAAGGAGCATTAAAAAGACAGATTGTCATATGAACTAACTTTTAATGAATACAAACGTGTTATCAGATCATCAGACACCGAAACAAAGTACAGCATTTCTGACATCTCGTTAGAGTTTGACGTTGTTAGCAACCCTAATTTAGCAAGGCTGATTGAGCAACAATATCAGTCAAAATTAGCAATATATTACGAAAGAGTGATTCATCATACAACTATCCCAGAAGCAAGAATGATGCTATATGGAATTTTAGTTTTAGCGCCGCAGCAAGATCGCTTAAAGGTATTTTATTGCTGTGTGAAGATGAAGAACCGTTCAAAAGAGGAAGTGAAAAGTTTATTAATCCTAAAATAACGAAAGTACAATGTTCGATTGAGGGTAGTCCTAACCAAATCTACGCAAAGCGGACTTAGACCTTATCAGCATTTTGACGAAATAAGAAAATGTTTGGAGGCGGGAGGTGTAGAAATCCAACAGTTGACCTTGTGTCTAAAGATCTACACCTTCACAGTGTAAGACTTGATGATTATTTAACAACAAAATACGGTTTATGGATTGACCTAAGATCGACAGAGGATAATCAGTTGCATGGAAGTGGGAGAACTGTTAAAGACGGAATAAACATTCAAATTGATAAAGAGAAAGATGGCGAAAAACCCAGTTAATGTACATTTGTTTTTAATATATGATGCGCAGCTGAATATTCAAGATAACAGATTAAAAGATATACAATACTAAATTATTTTTATTTTATAAAAAGCATGTCTGTTCAGGTTTATCCAAATACGCCTACAGCACCAGAGCCCACCAAAAGAAGGGATAGTAGAAACCCCTGACATAAAAACCTTTGGATTAACAAACATTACACAAATGCAACAAAAACTAGAGCAAGACCTTTCAAAATACAGCAAAACCCAAACGAAGGTATTCTGCTGCCTTTAATGCTGTTACATATGTTAATACTGGAGCATCGACTGTTAGTGCTCTATCGGCAGGAACAAGTGTAGGCCTCTTAGCAACAGGTGTAGGTGCGCCCGCAGCTTTACCTCTAGGCGGTTTGTCTTTAGCTCTTGGCCTGTGTTCAATAGCTGTAAGTGCTGCTGGCAAAAAATTAAGAACTAAACTCCAAAAGCACACAGCTATGGTTCAACTAATAACAGCTAAACTTAGTTCGTTTAAACTGACAATAATAAAGCGCTAGTTGACTCAACATCACGAATGAAGAATTTAGTCGTTTACAGGCCGATTTTGATGACTATAAAAGACAAAAGTTTGATCTTCAAAAAAGGCAAGGGCAAGTTTTTCTCAACAGCCAGACACCGAGCAGATAAAAAGGAATGTTTAAAAAAAGTAAACGAGACATTAAACTCTGTTTTAAACAGCTCACATTAACAACATCAAAGGGCGTTTATACTTTAGTTTATGAGTCCAAGCACAAAAGACCGTTTATATTGATTCTGATTAAGACGACCCTGGAGCCGATGTTGTTGTATTTTTTTTTATTTAAATAAATATTTTAAGTTAGAAAAGAAAACTCAACATGGATAAGATATATGAAGGACCGGACGAATTTTTTTGAAGGAATGCTTAAGGGAGAGCGTTTGTCAAAAGCTTTAAATGATATTAATCTAGAAGTCATTGATCCAACAAACGTACAGGCAAGTGTTGTTTTGCTATTTCTCAAGTTCCAGGTAAACTAACAATAGACCCGCCAGTTAAAGTAATGTTAGCTGTTTTAATCGACTATATAACAATAAATGAAGAATCTAGAAGTCTGGGTCTCAACTAAACAACAGACTATTCTTTCTCATAATGACTTAACACCTGGCTGGGCAGACCAACTGCTTACACAGTTTGATGCGGCCGCTGAAGAAGCCAAAATGAGAGGCTCTGGTTGGGCAGAGGGCGAAGTCTTAGAGATTAGATTAAAACAGGCTAAGTATGCGCCGATTGTAGGCAAGTCTTACTTTCCACTACCTCCAGCATTAGTTGCAAAAAGAGCAGTTCTAAACATAAAGAATTCAGACAACAAATGTTTCATGTGGTGCGTTCTTGCAAGGCTGCATTACGCCCGTAAAAACGCAGAGAGAGTATCTAACTATGAGCCTTACATCAATGATCTTAACTTTAGTGGAATATCCTTCCTGTTAGCGTGGACAAAATTGATCAGTTTGAAGAACAAAACAAACCAATAACTGTTAATGTATACACATGGTCTGAGAAAAACAAATTTAGTGCCTATTAGAGTGTCTAAAGACAGCCCAACAATAGGCGATCCAGACAAAAGCCATGTTGACTTACTCCTAATGTTTTCACCAGCAGGGCTAACCACATTACACATTAATACGAACAATGAGTAGACTAATGCGGCATACTTCAAAGCATAAAAATAAACAAGAATTCTGTAGAAAATGTTTAACAAGAATGCCATCCATTCCAGCCGCGCTTGAACATATAAAACATTGTAAAAGTTCTGTAGACTGTAAATACAGAACTAATTACGCCCCCACCTGGATCTAAAGTTAGTTTTAAGAACTGGAAACGGCTGCAAACGAGTCCATACGTAGTTTACGCAGACTTCGAATCACTCATTGTTCCCCATGAAGGGCCGGCACCACAGAGACTTCCTAAAACTGCCTTAGTGAGCAATCATCAGATTTGTTCATTTGCTTTTATCGTTGTCAGGTCGGATGGCGCCCATTCGGAACCAGAATTGTATAGAGGACCTAATGCTGCAGAATACTTCTTAAAACGCATTGCAGCAATTGCGTAACGCCTGTTCTAATAATCTAAACTTATCTGAAATCATAATGACGCCTGAAGACCGACAACAGTATGACTCAGCCACACATTGTTGGATTTGCGGTTTAGAACTAATGTCTAACAGCGAGGAAGCCAATCCGACAGTAAGAGACCATGATCACATTAGCGGAAAGTTCAGAGGAGCAGCACACAGTAAATGCAATCTTCAACTAAAGTTTGATCCTAAGACATGAAAGCTGCCCATCTTCTTTCATAACTTGCGAGGTTACGACTCTCATCTTATAATGAAAGCAGTAGACGACGCCTTCAGGATAACATGCATTGCACAGTCATCAGAAAAGTACATGTGTTTCACTTTAAAACATGTCTTTTTATGACTCTATGCAAACACCTGAAAGGGATCATTAGAGTCACTGGCTATGTCCTTAAAGTCCTGCCCAATAACAGAAGAATATTTTGACCCAACTCTTGTTAGAAAGGGCGTTTACCCTTATGAGTACATGAACAGTTGGGAAAGGTTTGACGAAGATACACTTCCTCCTAAAGGCGCGCTCTTTTCTAGTCTTAGAGGAAAGGACATCAGTGATTCTGATTACCAGCAGCTCAAGATGCGTGGCAGAAGTTAGATTCTAAACGATGGGAGACTATCATGATGCATACTTGATGGCAGACGTATGTTTGTTGGCGGACGTCTTGAAAATTATAGGAAGACCTGCATGAAACATTATAGCCTGGATCCCGCGCCTTACATTTCTGCGCCCGGGATGAGCTGGGATGCTTTCTTAAAGTTTACTGGAGTACAGATTGATTTATTGTCAGATTTACCAATGATTCAGATGATTGAAAACGGATTGCGTGGAGGAATTAGTATGGCGTCGCATCATTACTGTAAAGCAAACAACAAATACTTGGACGACTATGATCCAAGTAAAAGGTCTAACTATCTCATGTATTTAGATGCAAACAATCTGTATGGTTGGGCTATGGCGCAATCACTTCCATTACGTAACTTTAAAATGTACACAGGCGGCGGTACAAAAAATATTCAAAAGGCATTAAAGTGGTTGTGCAGTTTGACGCCCGATCGACAGCGTGGTTTCATTCCCGAAGTTGACTTAGAATATCCTCAGGAACTCCATGACCTGCATAATGACTACCCATTAGCAGCAGAAAGTCTAAAGACGAATCCAACAGAGCCGCCTAAACTTGTGCCTAATCTTCGGGACAAAAAAATTATGTCTGTCATTACAGACTTCTACAATTTTATTTAAGACATGGTTTGAAGTTGACAGCTGTTCATCGTATAATTGCTTTTGATCAAGAACAGTTCATGAAACCATACATAATGAAGAACACTGATCTCAGAACTAAATCCACAGATGCTTCGGAAAAAGACTTTTTCAAGCTAATGAACAACAGCTGTTTCGGAAAGACTATGGAAAATCCACACAAGCGTAAAGATGTCAGATTGGTCACCAAAGAGAACGAAGCAATTAAGCTGACTTCTAAACCTAATTATCAGGACTTTAGAAGATTTCATGATCAGCCTTTTGGCATAATGATGAAGAATAAGAAAGTCAAATTGGACAAACCTGTATTTATTGGGTTTACCGTTTTAGAATTATCAAAGCTTTTGATGTTAGAATTTCTTTATGACTACTTTAAACCCCTGTATCCAGAGTCCAGAGTACTTTACACAGATACAGACAGTTTTGTTATAGATATCCCTACTGAAGATATCTATAAAGACATGGAATTAGAAGTAGCTAAAGGGCATGCGGGATGGTACGACACATCTGATTACCCTAAAGATTCGCCTTTGCATTCAACCGTTAACAAGAAGGTTTTAGGAAAGATGAAGGATGAATTATCTGGAGGGTTGATCAAAGAGTTTGTTGGTTTAAGGTCGAAAATGTACAGTATTTCGAGCCAGGAGAAAACCATTAAGAAAGCAAAGGGAATATCTCGCAGTGTTGTGCAGTCAAACATATCACATGACAACTACAAAGACGCATTGTTTAATAAACATACTTTTCATCATGACAACGTAAAACTACGATCTAATCTACATGAGATCAACACAACTGTTGTAACAAAGAAGTCATTAGATAGAACAAACACTAAACGAGTATTTGTTGATCCAGAGTTTTCATATGCAATTAGGCACTGGAAAACAGCATAATTACATACCTTCTTCATATTTTTCCTCAAGTTTTATTATAAGAAGATATTCTTTTCCCCATATTTGACAATCAAAATTTGGGATTTTGGGCGGTGGGCGATCTGGATGCCGATGAATCCCCGCAAATGTTACCTTAATACTAGAAGTCGTATAATTTGATTCCTGTATCAATTCCCAGGTCTCTTCATTTATCATTCTTGTTTCATTCTGCGCTTCCTTCTGAGCTTCCATTTTATGTAAATTAAAAATTAATTAAGCAACTGGAACTGTGCCTGGTGGGATTATCTGCAGTTCTTCCTTCACAAAAGATCTTTGAGGAGCTGGTTGTTTTGTTGTGTCAGTTTCTCGTAAATAATACACGGGCGGATTCATTTTTACAATTCTTTTTATTTCATATGGATCAACGCTCCAAACTGGATCTGTTGCCCTGATGCGAGTGTCCCCTTCTGCTTCTCCCGGTAAATAAAGGTACCTTACTTTTAAACCAAACGGTAATAGTTTGCTGGTTGTACTGGAGTCTTCAGCAACATTTATTGTTTGTTTTTTGATTGCTTGTACTGGTTTTAGCCCTTTAAATTCTTCATTATTCATTGCGCGCAAAACTGAGGGCAGTCTTCTAACCCATTCTGTGTTGCGAGAATTGTCAATCAGCTCTCTGTGATACTGGTAGGAAAAAAGTCTTTCAGATAACTGTTTGTTAAAGTTTTCAACTAAAGCCTGTGATCTGTGAACTCCTGGAATGCCTCTTTTAATGGTAACTCTATGTTTTAACAATAATTGATTCACTTGGCCTTTAAATTCTTTTCCATCGTCGACTTGAATCATGCGAGGATAAGTTAGCGGGCCTCGTTGGTATATCAGTTGTATGGCAACAGCAACAGCAGAAGCACTCTTTTGTGTTAATGGTTCTGCATCTTTGTATCTTGAAGCTATGTCAATGACTGTGAGTGCGTACTTAAATCTTTTTCGTCTAATCGTATCATGGGGTAAATATAGAAGGTCCATTTGATGGGTGTCGTTCGGTATTGTGTTCACAAAGTGTGGTCTCTGTATTTGTCTAGGCGCAGGTAAATAAATTTGCCAAATCGCTTGTTTTGATAGCCATTCCTTTGCTGTTTGTTCACTAACTCCCGCTGCTTGGCTTAGCTTTTTTTATTGCCATGATTCCCTTCCAATATCCTTTTGGCGAATAATAGATTTTGTTCATTTTTATTCAGCCAATATTATGTGCAACAAAATACACAACGGTCATACCAAAGACAATAAACACGATTTCTTGCATCTTTTGTTTTTCTGATGGTTGATAAAAGTCACTAAATTTTGGTGGGGGCAATATCTCGATTGGTTTGCCTGTTACAAGATAATATTCTTTTATTGCTTGATCAACATCTTTAAATGTGTAAGCCGCATGCCCCTGTTTTTTTAGTTTGTCGTTAATAAAATCTAACTGCTCAATTCTCTGCTTTTCATAGTTATCTTGTGCAGCTGCTAGTTGCTCCATAGCTTTGTTATGTCTTTTTCTCTCGCCGTCATCCCGCAGTTTACTAAACGCGTAATTACTTCCGCTAAAAGCAAGCGCATTCACTACTGCGCCGCCTATCATCATTACGAATGAAGCCATTTTTATAAATGTTTTTTTTTATTTTACATATTTATACTATCTGGAATTATTCCTTGCTTAACTAGAAAATCTTTCGTAGCAAACGAAGCTGCAATGATAGCAATCAGCTTTGCTGAATCCTCAAAGCCTAGCTTGCCAAGATCTGCTGGTTTAATTTTTAACAAGCTTTTACCAAGCATTGTGTATCCTACACTTAGGCCCCCAATAAGCAGAATGGTATACAAGGTTGGTAACAGTTTTTTCGGCGCTCATTTTTAAAAATAAAATAATTATAATTAATAAAAAACATGAACGGCGACGATCTACTACAGCTACAGGGCAGCCTAAACCTTCCTGAATTATGATTACAAATGATCAAGTTGATGACCAAGCTATTATGCCCAAAAAGGAAAGACTGTATTCTTTGGCAGCATGTGGAAAAACAAAACAGTTCCTCGGAAATGAATTCAGCATAGAACAGATTCAACAGATGTCGCCACAAGACATTGTAAAGTATCATAACAGGTATGAAGCGCACTAGGATCAAGAATGGTAAAAAGTGTAGGACAAACGGTTCTTAGTTTGTACACTAAACTAGTAAGTAAATTTGAACCTATTGATTCTGAACAAGACTTTATGTATGATTTAACGCAGGATCCAGTTTTAACAAAGTCATTAGAGTCTCTAGGGTGTGATCTGTATTACAGATTTGGAACATTATTGTCGCCGCTAATCATGGGATTAATTACTTTTAATCATATAGATTTTGTTTCCCTTAAAAATGACCAAGCCAGAAAATCAGCAGAATCGGAATCAGAAAACATTGATTCAGGCGGAGAAAGTGACCAGTAAAAAGAGTAGCAGAGTGGAACAAACAAAGAAAATTAAAGGCACAATCATGGGATTAATTACTTTTAATCATATAGATTTTGTTTCCCTTAAAAATGACCGAGCCAGAAAATCAGCAGAATCAGAAAACACTGAATCAGGAGGAGAAAGTGGCCAGTAAAAAGCCTGGGCGCGTTGCAGCAGGAAAAAGATTAGCAGAGTGGAACAAACAAAGAAAATTACAGTTACAATCACAGATTATAGCCATAATGAAAAAGTGCTGGAGCCGCAGCCAGTTGTTTCAATGCCAGATATAAAAACACCAGAACAAGTTGATTCAAGGCCTTACGCCGCCAAAGTCTTCGCGGAATATTGTACTTAAAGCAATTGTCATTTTTGGCGGCATTGCTGCTGGGGTGGTTATTACGGTTATAAAATATATAAACAATGGCAGCGAAAACTGAAGCAGTCCAAACAATCTTAACCACTAAATACAGAAGCCGAACAAAAAAGCATGCCAAAACCGCCAACAACAAAAGTTCATTTTGATCCATTTCAGATGCAATAATACTTTAAGAACTTAATAAATAATTATAAGTTGACTTGAATAAGAACTTGGTAGAACTTAGAGGATGACTTAGTTATGATCTTGGGATGACTTGAGTAAGAACTTAGAAGTGACTTGAGGATAACTGAGTAAGAACTTAGAAGTGACTTAATTAAGAACTTAAGGTGACTTGAGTAAGAACTTGATTAAGAACTTGGGGTGACTTGGTGTCAAGAACATTTTGATTTTCAAGATTGCAAAAATATATTATCACTTTTTTCCCCTTGACTTAGCCAGTGGACTCCCAAGTGCATTGCCATGCCTTCAAGTCTGTAATTCCTGATTTCTTGCAATTCTGTTTTTTAGGTTTTCTAAATGAGGAATAGTTTCTTCTTGTAAATTCTGTTCAATGTTTTTTATTTTTGTTTCTAGGTCAAGTTCTCTTTGAGTATCCATTTTTTTCTTATAAGTAATATAAGAGATTGTTTAGCCTCTTATTTCAAGCATTAATGTCTCAAAAAAGAGCTGATCTTCAATTTGAAAAGAGAGGTTTTCATTACTAATTTTATGCATATTTTCTAAGTTGCATACAGGTAATGCATACTGTTTCTTGATATTGCTGATCAGCTCTCAAATTTTTTAAACATATTGCTTATCTCTTAATAAACTATTGTTGAATCTCCAAAACGGTCCGTCGTGTTTGAGATGATTTTTTAAAAAGGCAATGTGGCAAGAGAATGAACTGATCGATATCCAGGATCTATGCAAACATCATTAACTTCCATCATTAATTCTTCAGTGATAATAAAGTAGTCAAGTCTTGCTTGTTTATAAGAGTTAAATTTCCGCCATGTATAGTTTCTTTTTTCGGGGTATATTTCTCTGTAAACATTGAACAGATTGTATTTAGTCATTATATCACTGATTTTTGCTATGGTTCTTGGCCGATTGGTGACACTTTTATAATTTCTAACATCCATTTTTAAATTAAGGGCACAATTCCAGTCTCCAGTTATAATTACATGTTGGTTGCCAAAGCTCTCAATGAGTTCACAAACACTATTGAAAAATTCGGGGCTATCACCACCACTAGGCCCATATAAGTTCACCAAAGTAAACCTTTTTTTAAAGAATTGAACATTCATAACAACGTGACACCCATGCTGGTCTCTTATAACATCATGTATCTTATACTGTATTCCACTGTTTGGTCTTCGTATGCACCCTCACGTACGGAATGCAGGTCTAGACCTAGGAGTTGTGTCCGATTTTCCCAAGTTTCCAGATGAGCCTCCGTGGACCTTTTTCACACCAGAGATTCGTTTTGATCTTGCAGCTTTTCGTAAAGAGCCTACCAGCTCTCGTGCTTACAAGGCATTGTATGCTGACCTCTGTTCAAAATTTCCATCTTATCAGAACATTTTCACTGACGGTTCCAAGTCTGAGGATGGAGTGGCTTGTGCAGCCTACTGCCCTGGGGCTCCTTCTCAGATACTGTTAGAACATAATTATACCTCCAGATGCTTCTGTCTATTCCGCTGAACTTACTGCTCTGGTTCTGGCATTGAAGATAATCTCACATCACAAGCGGATGGTTACAACATTATTCTGGCTTGTATTCCTGGTCATGTTGGCATTGGAGAGAACGAAATGGTTGATCGTTTAGCCAAGAATGCCACAACAGAGAAACTGTCAAACATATATATATGCCCTGCTCAGATCTGAAACCCAAAATTAACAATTATGTGAGAGATCTCTGGCAGCAGGATTGGAATACACAGACGGATAACAAACTCTTTCAGATCCGTCCAAACCTTAAGGAGTTCCTCTCATCTCCGTCTGGTGGTCGTAAAGAAGAAACAGTTCTGTGCCGGTTGCACACCGGCCATTCGTATTTTACCCGTTCCTACCTTTTAAAGAGTGAAGAAGCTCCGTGGTGCACTCCATGTCATGTGCCACTCACAATGAAACATGTTCTTTTGGAGTGCTGGGACTTGCACGATGTGAGACACAAACATTTTACGGCAGATTCCATGAAAACCTTGTTCAGAGATGTCCCACCTGACGCGATCTTTGAGTTCTTGAAAGAGATTAACATTTTTCATCGGATCTGAGATTTTACAGTGGAAAGATTTTTAACAAACTTTCGGATGGTTCTTCGATGCATTTTAAAGAATTGTGTGAATGAATGACTTGTGAGTTGATTTTAGCGTGGTGACAGCCCTGATGTGGCCCTTTGCAGTCGGCTGGGCTATAATCAACATTATCTTATCTTAACCATGATGAAGAAAATTACAATGCAAATGTGTGTGTGTCTGAGTGTGTTAAATGGATTCATTTTGTGCCCAATAGTTACAAGGAGAGAAGCGACTGATTTGTCATTTTTCGTTTCGAATTGTCCCAAGTGTTGGTTAATCTTGCCTGAAGAAGGCCAAAAAGGTCTCGAAATGCGTCGTGTTTTGTTTTGTCATTTGTTTGCCCTTGTCTTTTTTTTCTTCTTGTCCAACGTACGGAACAGTCATTTCAGTGTTAGGTCTGTGTCAATTTCCGCCTGCAGTCACCTCCCTTTTTTTTGTTGCGTGCTCTGTCAGCAAAGACTGCACAAACACTACAGAGTTCATTTTGACCCCACGTTGTAAAAGGGTGAAATATATGACCCAACGACAATGCCACTAATGCCTGAAGTTGATCTAATCGGAATGCATGATCATTCTGCGAATTCAATTCAAATGAAAACATTCTTTTGGACGAATGTTGAATATTTTCAGACAGGGGAAGTCATTTTGTTTTATGATTCAGAACTTCTCCTTCCTTCCCTTGGTGTATAAAGTTGTGTTTCTGTGCATGAACTGAATTAAAGGTAGGAGGATATGGATTCTTGCCAGTACCTTTCTCTTTTTCTTTTTTGGTTAAATTTTGTGTTGTTGCTATTTTGCTGTTTTAACATCAGGGCAGCTTCAAATCACACTGTGGATGAGAGACCTGCAGATATGAGTCGGGCCACGCAAAGGGAAATAGCTACAAAAGAATCATAGTGGTGCGCTCCGACGTACGGACAGGCACAAGTATATGCAGCTACGTACGCATGCATCTATTCACGCGCCCGCGCGCGCACACACGCACGCACGCAGGCACGCACGCGCACACGCACAAAGGCAGAATAAGAAAGATTGTAAGTGCTGCTTTTGTATGAATACCTCACTTAGGCTTATAGACACAAAAATCAAGTTTTGTAAGTCTGTTATCACATGTGAATGCCTTTTTTGTAGCAATAGGAGATATTACGCAATCATTATTACGAAAATAGCAAAGTAGAGAAAGGGAGAGAGAGAGAGAGAGAGAAGCAAAGGTCAGACCTTGGATCCACCCTTTCAACCAGTTTATGAATCCAAGACAAGAAAAACATGTTTTGCCGAGGGAAGGAATCGTTGACAGAGACCATGTATGAACAGCTTTTTTTGTAATAAGAGAAAGAGACAGGCGCAATTAATTATTACGAACATAGCAAAGTGAAGAAAAGCACAGAGAGAGAGAGAGAGAGAGAGAGAGAGAGAGAGAGAGAGAGAGAGAGAGAGAGAGAGAGAGAGAGAGAGAGAGAGAAGCAAAGGTGAAAAGAATGCTTTGCAAAGAGGAACACGTAGAAGGAACATCTTCTCTTCTGCAATTGGCGCCAAATGATAATGATGGAGAAATGAACAACAATGATATGTTAAACACGCACGATTTGTATTTGTACTGATAATTGTTCTAAAGCAAAGAGTCGTAAGAAATGATTGTGCACAAAAAGACATGTGACTATGGAAGGAATCGCCCTCACACACGCGCACACACACACACACGCGCGCAATTTATGGAACTAAAGAACTTCGTGTCAGAGGACGCGTGTTTCTATTAATGTCGTTAATTATGATGAATCAGTTGATCTCTTGGGCATTCCACTGTTTGGATCAACAGTTTCGTCATCCTTCCAGAGCAGGAGAGGCGAACAGGTCAGAAATGTACAACTGCACTCTGAACCACAGCCACGCGCACATATACCAGGAGGATACCAGGAGGCACTACAAACAAGTGGATACAATTACAAATTACAATACAACCCAGACAACAACACAAACAAAAGCAAGAAAAATAGGAAAAGAAAAATCATATGGTATAACCCCCCATACGACGGGAAACTCAAAACAAACAAAGGGAAAGAATTCTTCAAAATCCTAACAACTTCATTCCCAAAAGAACACAAACTGTCCAAAATATTTAACAAAAACACTGTCAAACTATCGTACTCATGTATGCCCAACCTTAAAAACCTAATTGACGCATCCAACAAAATGAAAATCAACACAGCAAAGAAGGGTGAAGAAAGGAAATCTTGCAATTGCACCAGAAAGGAGCAGTGCCCACTAAACAATAAATGTCTTCACAACAACATTGTATACCAGGCTACTGTGACATCAGAAAATGAAAAAGAAACATACATAGGGATCACTGAAAACCACTTCAAAACCAGATATGCAAACCACAAACAGTCATTTAATAAAGAAAAATATAAAAACCAAACAGAACTGAGCAAATATATCTGGAAACTTAAAGACGCAAACAAAAGCTACAACATATCCTGGAAAATCATAAAAAGAGCATCACCATACAGCAATGTTTCAAAAAGGTGCAGCCTATGTTTAACTGAAAAATGGTTAATACTATGCAAACCACACTTAGCAACTTTAAACACCAAAACAGAAATAGTAAACAACTGCAGGCATAAATGGAAATCGTTGTTAGTGAACACACCCAAAACAAAAACCTGAAACCCCAAAAAACACGTGCAGCCAACCCGCACGTGCAAACAACCGCAAACGGGAGCCCACACGCTATATAACATCGGCGGTGGGCAAACCAAAAGCCATCCTGATGACAGCGCAACACGCTTGAAACAAATTTGTAGATAGTTTTAAGACTCCTCTTTTAACTTGTTTTAATGTTGCTCCCCAAGGGGTTGAGCACTCAAAAAATTATTTTAGGCATTCTAAATTTACTGATCTTAATCGCTCCTCACGTTGAGCACTGTGGCCTGAAGGATTTTAAAATGGAGGAAACCAATTTTAGGCAGTCAACAAAAAATATACCGTTTTCAATCATAGGCAATCATATATAAAAAAATTAATAGAACAAACAGAAAAGTTTGTACATAATATGAGATGGAAAGCATTCTTTTTTCTGAACCCAAATGCAAAAAAAGAGGACAAAAAACACCTACGATTTCAAATCATGGCGATCTCCACCAGCCATAGACGAAATGAAACCCTTTGAAGATCAAATGAAAAGAATGATAACCAATATTGAATTAAAAAAATCTAACAACGGTTTCCAAACAACACTAAAAAAACAAATAAAACAAGTACAAAATGACAAAAAAATATTTGTGAAGGCTGATAAAACTAGCAATTACTACAAAATGGAACCAAAAGAATACTCTCAACTCCTTGACAAAAACATCCAGAAAAACTACAAAAAAGCCGACAAAAATATACATGACAGTATCCGCACTAAAGAAAAAGAACTTGCAGAGTGCATAGACCTAAGTGACAGGATAGAAGCGACAGCAACAAAAGAAGCTTTCATAACACTCAAAGACCACAAGCCCAATTTTCATAACAACCCAACATGTAGACTAATAAACCCATCCAAATCTGAATTAGGCAAAATAAGCAAGAAAATCCTGGAAAAAATAATAAAGAACGTAAAATCAAACTCTGAATACAACCTCTGGAAGAACACATACGAAGTTATCCAATGGTTCAAAAAACTCAATAAACAAAGTAATACAGTATTCATCACATTTGACATAGTAGACTTCTACCCATCTATAGATGAGGAACTACTCACCAAAGCCCTGAAGTTTGCCAGTAACAACACAGACATAACAGGGTCAGAAACGGAAATCATTCTCCACACTAAGAAAACATTACTACACAGCAAAAATGAAACCTGGATCAGGAAAACCAACAGAAACTCAACATTCGACGTGACCATGGGATCATATGATGGTGCAGAAACATGTGAACTGGTCGGACTATTCATGCTGTCCAACATCAAGAAAAAACTCGGAACACAAGTCGGACTATACAGAGACGATGGCCTTGCTGCACTGACCAACAACCCAAGAACCATCGAAAATAAGAAGAAAGAACTATGCAAAATCTTCCAAAACCACAACTTAAAGATTACCATTGAAGCAAACAAAAAGGTAGTGAATTACTTAGATATAACACTGGATCTCAACAATCACATATATAAACCATACAAGAAACCCAACGATACACCTCTTTATGTACACACCAAAAGTAACCATCCACCATCTATATTAAAGACCATACCCCATGGCATAAACAAGAGACTATCAAACCTGTCGTGCAATGAGAGAGTGTTCAACAATGCAGCAGTAGAATACCAGGAGGCACTACAAACAAGTGGATACAATTACAAATTACAATACAACCCAGACAACAACACAAACAAAAGCAAGAAAAATAGGAAAAGAAAAATCATATGGTATAACCCCCCATACGACGGGAAACTCAAAACAAACAAAGGAAAGAATTCTTCAAAATCCTAACAACTTCATTCCCAAAAGAACACAAACTGTCCAAAATATTTAACAAAAACACTGTCAAACTATCGTACTCATGTATGCCCAACCTTAAAAACCTAATTGACGCATCCAACAAAATGAAAATCAACACAGCAAAGAAGGGTGAAGAAAGGAAATCTTGCAATTGCACCAGAAAGGAGCAGTGCCCACTAAACAATAAATGTCTTCACAACAACATTGTATACCAGGCTACTGTGACATCAGAAAATGAAAAAGAAACATACATAGGGATCACTGAAAACCACTTCAAAACCAGATATGCAAACCACAAACAGTCATTTAATAAAGAAAAATATAAAAACCAAACAGAACTGAGCAAATATATCTGGAAACTTAAAGACGCAAACAAAGGCTACAACATATCCTGGAAAATCAAAAAAGAGCATCACCAACAGCAATGTTTCAAAAAGGTGCAACCTATGTTTAACTGAAAAATGGTTAATACTATGCAAACCATACTTAGCAACTTTAAACACCAAAACAGAAATAGTAAACAACTGCAGGCATAAATGGAAATCGTTGTTAGTGAACACACCCAAAACAAAAACCTGAAAACCCCAAAAAACACGTGCAGCCAACCCGCACGTGCAAACAACCGCAAACGGGAGCCCACACGCTATATAACATCGGCGGTGGGCAAACCAAAAGCCATCCTGATGACAGCGCAACACGCTTGAAACAAATTTGTAGATAGTTTTAAGACTCCTCTTTTAACTTGTTATTTATTTATTTATTTTTATTTATATATAACAGTTTAAAATAGGATTTAAAAATGGATTAAAAACTACCCTACAAACGTGTTTCGAGCAAGTGCTCTCCTCAGGGTATGTACAACATGGGCACGCCACCAGTGTTATATAGATTAGTGTGTGGGCGTGTGAGCTCTGCGCGTGTGGCACGTGGCCTGTAGATTTTTTTCTTTTTTGGGGCGCGTTCAGGGGGGACGTGCCAAGGAATGGTGCATTGACAAAGATTTCCATTTGTGCCTGCAATTATTAATCATTTCTACTTTAGAGTTCAGGGATGCTAGATGGGGTTTACATAATATCAGCCACTTTTCTGTAGTACATAAGTTGCATTTTTTAGAAATGTTGTTGTATGGTGCTGCTCTTTTTATAATTTTCCATGATATGTTGTAATCTATTTTCTTATCTTTAAGCTTTTAAATATATTTACTTAGTTCTGTTTGGTTTTTATATTTTTCATTTTTGAAGGACTGTTTATGGTTTGCATATCTGGTTTTAAAATAGTTTGCCGTGATCCCTATGTATGTTTCTTTATCACTGTCTGATAATCCATTCAGTTTGTTGTATAAAGAAACCCACAGTGCTATAATCATACGCTGTCTTTGTGGTTAGAATACCGTCAACTTCTCGACATTTTTTGTAATGCTGAGACACTGATATATTGTATAAACTGACTCACTGACAATGGCATTCGCCATGTGACGTGCAGATCAGTTCTGATGTTTTGCAAGCAGTTGTTTTGCAAACGCGATTTCTCCCCTGTCGGATGTATTTCAAGTTGAGAAATTGGTGGCAGACGAAGAACATTTTCTTTATAGTCATGTGCTTACTGTATTCCAAATCTCTTTGTCATTTCATTCTACCTTAACTAACAATAACTTCATCGTGGTAAAGTTTAACACTGACTGGCATAAGTATAAAGAATCAATTGAAAGTGAAGGGATGTAAACACGAAAATGTATGTTTCATTGAAAAGCAAAACAAAAACAAAACAAAAAACTCCTAGCCAGTTAAGAGTATGTAATTATAATGTCTGCATCTTCGTTAAAAATTAATTTTTGATACTGTAGGAAACCATCAATGTATAATGATAAGATATGATTTTTTTTAAACAGGAATGGCTGGCAGTTATACACATTCTTCTTTGTGTATATATATAAAAATATATATATATGTTTTTGATTTGTGTCTGTTGCTCATTTTTATGATCTTTTCTTTATTCTGAAAAGAGTTTACTTATATATACTGTTGTCTTCTAATTGTGAAATATTGAAATTATATGTACAGAAAATTGAATTGAAAATAAAAGTGTAGTTTAAAAGATATGATGAAATCCAACAAAAATCAACGCCTTAACCCCCAGCAGAAAGTATGAAGGTGAGTATCACATATTTTTTCTCTCGCAGGCTATTTGTGTGGGATTAACAGTCCTACTGTTGTGATGATTGTAACAAAGGGACTTTAAATAAATGAACAGAAAATAGAACATTGAAGTTGAATGGTATGAGTCGGGCATGAAAGTCAAAATTGCAAATGTACTGTTCATGTTTGGAACTGAACATGGTTAAATTACAGTCGCACATGCACTTTGCCCACAATGCCTTGCGAGGTGGCATTTTTATGTTTGTGTGAAGGGTGATTTTTTTTTCCCCTCGCAAAGTTTGAAATAAGATTGTCACAAGTCTGTCGATTACACAGATCCCCCCCCCCCCCCCTTCCCCCACACCCAACAAACCAATACAAAATAAAACTGGCTACACCCACCATCAACTACAAAACCATATACAAACAAAAACAATAAAAGGCATAGTTAATGAATCATGATGACAGCTCATCTATTGACATCCTGAAGGTAGATAAAAGCAAGTTATTCATTATCAGCCAAAGTTTTAAACAGTAAACAAGTGGGGTATGTTTTGCTCCCATAAGGAAACCTAACACAGAATAACTTTTATTCAAGACTGGCACAGCCTTTTAAACTTGAATAAAGTCAGACAAATACATAGACGAACAATCTAATAGTGGGGGAAAAACAAGCGCAGGCCAACAACTGAACTGTCTGGCAAAGATTTGGACTTGAAGGGAGGGGAGTTTGAAGATGGAAAAACTGGGAAAATGAAATTTAAAAAAAAAAGTTACAGGTATGAAAACACCTCACTAGCTGCATAAGGGAACCATCGCAATCCCTTTTGAAGGCAGATATACTTGTATTGCCTGCTCCGAGGCCTTTCTCCCGCTGGATCAGGACTCATCAGGGAGACATGGCTGGTTGTGTCTGCGCTCCCGGCGTCAAATAGAGACACACCACAGTCCATAATACTGTGGTGTTCTCACCACCATGGGTGCAAAAAACAATCCAATAGCACCCCCAGAGCAGCCAGCGAAGAGTAGTAAATGCAACCAAACGAAAGTGTGGGGAGGAAAAAAAGTTGCTGTAAAACTAAAGACATTATGCAAATAATATAAAATGTAGGGGACAGTCTTTGAGCCTACGCCTGAGGATCCACCCAAAGATGCAAGGGAGAGCAAAAGACAAACACACAGACGGACAGAAACAAATACAAATAACCTCAATTTAATCAAAGCAAAATCGGAAATGAAATGAGGTAGGGAACAGTAAACGATAAACAGTAAACAAGTGGGGTATGTTTTGCTCCCATAAGGAAACCTAACACAGAATAACTTTTATTCAAGACTGGCACAGCCTTTTAAACTTGAATAAAGTCAGACAAATACATAGACGAACAATCTAATAGTGGGGGAAAAACAAGCGCAGGCCAACAGCTGAACTGTCTGGCAAAGATTTGGACTTGAGGGGAGGGGAGTTTGAAGATGGAGAAACTGGGAAAATGAAATTAAAAAAAAAAAAAATAAGTTACAGATATGAAAACTCCTCACTAGCTGCATAAGGGAACCATCGCAATCCCTTTTGAAGGCAGATATACTTGTATTGCCTGCTCCGAGGCCTTTCTCCCGCTGGATCGGGACTCATCAGGGAGACACACACACACACACACACACACACACACACACACAACACACACACACACACACACACACACACACACACACACACCAAACAATGGGGGTGTCGCGGTGGGGGACTAGTGAGAGCAAAAGGTGTATGCACGTCGACTTTGTGAATGGCGAGTAGCGTCTTGTCAGTTTGCATCCAGGCACCTTCAGCCAGATTACAGCCCAAAGCAGCTTAACTGTAAAGAATAGAAATGCTTCCAGATGGTGTGGTGATGGGGGTCTGGAAAGAGGTATCTGTGTGTGTGTGTGTCGCAGGTAATTATCGGCCCTTCAATTCGACAGGCACCACGCTGTCGCCAATCAGGAGGTACGTGTTGGTCATCGTGGTATTGTCAGATTGTCCTTTACAACCCCCCCCCCCCCCGACTTAATTGTGACGTCAATAGTGTAAGTGGAGGCGCATGACGTTGTCTTGTTGCCTTGCCGGTGTATCGTGGTGAAACTGCCCCCCTTCCCAGTTTAACTCCCGGGAGTTAATCTAAGTTTGCGCTAAATCAGTCCCCCAACAGGACTAGAACAGCGCCCCCTCCCCCCCCCCCCCCCCCCCCCCACCCATTGACATTCTATCTCAATCAATCTTCTGGACCGGCTCAGAAGTACTCCCCCTAAAGTTGACTCAGATTCGATTCAGATAGAATGAATTAGGAAATGTGCAAGGGGGTACTTCTGGGACCGGCCCAGAAGTACTCCCCCGAAAGTTGATTCAGACTCGGTTTCAACGTTGATTCAGGTAAAATGTCCATGTATGAGTTTATAACCAGTAAATAACAACCCTGAACACATTAGTAAAGGAAATATGCAAGGGGATACTTCTGGGACCGGCCCAGAAGCACTCCCCCTGAAGTTGATTCAGACTCGTTTTCAATGTTGATTCAGATAGAATGTCCATGTGTAAGTTTATGACCAGTAAATAACAACCCTGAACACATTAGTATAGGAAATATGCAAGGGGGTACTTCTGGGACTGGCCCAGAAGTTCTCCCCCTAAAGTTGATTCAGACTCGTTTTCAAAGTTGATTCAGGTATAATGCCATGTGTGAGTTTATGACCATTAAAGTTCGTCCTCGCCAGTCCGGGTCCACGACGAGGCTATTATTCATCATCAGACCCTCTTTTTTCTTTTCTTTTTTTCTTCGAACTTTCTTTTGCTTCAGTTTTTTAAACAAGGATCCGACCACGACCACAACTACCGAGTCTAACCCCACCCGCTCCCGAGAGTACCGGCAATATATACTACTATTAGTTAATAAGCCCAAGAATGATAATGATAACAAGTCCGGGAATGCGTAACCAATTTCAACAACAACAAAAAAAGAAAAAAAACCGTATCACAAGAAAGCTACCAATTATCAGAATCGGACTAAAAATTGAAAGTAGTAAAAGACCATTACTCAACATCATCATGGTCGTATTTTCGAGTTATTAAGAAGAGATAATAATAAGTCCGGAAATGCGCAACCAATCTCAAAAAAAGAAAAAAAAAACCCGTATCATAAGATTAAGAAAGCTACTAATAATCACCATTGGACAAAAAATTTAAAGTAGTAAAAGACTACCACTCATCATCATCATCATCATCATCAGTATTTTCGAGTTATTAAGAAGAAGAGGAGGAGGAGATCATCACCATTATTATAGCATTGGCCAGTCTTACGAGCTATAAGGCATTATTACCACCACAAAAAAAGTGAAACTGTCGGTGCTGGTGGTAACTGGAGGCCTTAGAGTCGGTTGAACACACTCGGATCTGAAAATGTATTGCAACACCAGGCAGTATACAGCAAACGTACCACCGTCAAAACTGAATGTAGATACTTGTGGACTTGCTGCAGCAAACAACGACAGAAGAACGTCAGTTTGAGAACCATGCTATTGCAACAAGATTGAACTGAGAAGAAGACGGGGAGTGTGCTACGTTTCTCTCATATCATATCATATCATATCATCTCATATCATCTCATATCATATCTCATATCATATCATATCATATCATATCATATCATATATCATATCATATCATACCATACCATACCATACCATACCATACCATACCATACCATACCATACCATACCATACCATATCATATCATATCATATCATATATCGGTGGCATATTAGGCATTTTCAGCCTGCTCAACACGGATAATTTATGGTTTTAGCCAGAAATATTTTGGTCTTATTCTCGCACTGTTATAAAGCACATACGTGGTTTGAAAAATGCAAGTCAATATTTGTTCGAAACGTAAGGTGTATCCAGCGTTTATCAAGACAATTTTTGAAAGTGTTAACAGTTTCTGCTCCAACAACATTGACTGGCAAGTTATTCCGAGTATCAACAATTCTGTTAGTGAAAAAAAGTTTGCTGCTTTGAAGTTTTAGTAATTTTCTTTGTTGTTGTTGTCAGATTATCCAGGTGCCCACTAGTTGTAGATTTTGTATTCAACCGAAATAGTGTACCAGTGGCGGTGTTAATGTCATAAAATCCACGTGTAAGGTTATAAGTTTCAATCGTTTTCGCCATGTAGGCGCCTGTATTCCAAACTTGGTTAAAAAAAATTTATCTGGAGCTTTTCTTCATACAAATCCTTCTGCAAACCACTAACCTTTTTCTTTTTTTTAAATCTTCACTGAACATCTTCGAAGGGATCACTGTGTGTGTGTGTGTGTGCGTGTGTGTGTGTGTGTGTGTGTGTGTGTGTGTGTGTGTGTGTGTGTGTGTGTGTGTGTGTGTGTGTGTGTGTGTGTGTGTGTGTGTGCTTTTTTTTTTCAAATTCGTTGGCATTGCCATATTCAAGAACCGGTGCAACTGACGTTTTAGATAATGGAACCATTACTTTCACTATCTTCACACTGAATATTGCCTACACTCATCCCCGCTAGTCTATTTTTTGCCCTTTTAATGGTTTCATTTACGAGGTTTGAGCAAAATGAAAACAAAGTCAATTCAAAGGAAGGTGCAAAACCTTTTTCCATCATCAACGTTTAGCACTTCCCATCAGAGGTTAAAAATGTGGAAGCAGGGTTGGAAGAAGACGACATCATCCGACCCGTGGTGACACAACCGAAGACTGCTGGTGCGGTGGTATGTGTTCGTGTGTGTGTGTGTGTGTGTGTGTGTGTGTGTGTGTGTGTGTGTGTGTGTGTGTGTCTGTGTGTGTGTGTGTGTGTGTGTGTGTGTGTGTGTGTGTGTGTGTGTGTGTGTGTGTGTGTGTGTGTGTTTGCATTTTCTCTCTTTGCACGTTCAGAGGCACAGCAACTAACTTTTTTGTATAGTCAAAAGATGGCCGAATTTCTCCACCAACGGGTTTGTGGATGGCATCTCATAACTTTCACCTCCATTGTTGAGAACTAAATGCAATTTTGATGGCCGTCGTTGTAGGATCGAGTGTGCACAGAAAGTCAGTCACTATCACCAGGAGATCGTTGACCACGAGCAGTTGAGACTACTGGTTCTTGGATAGTTTGAGCCCAGAGAAAGACCAAACTTTTGAGGTTTCTTTTCTGCACGAGCTCTATCAGCATGTCGAAAAGCGATTTTTTTAGAAACCTACGGTGAATGTAGACATTGACATTCTGTAAATACTTATCAAATTGCTTGATCATAAATTTGTCACTTTTGCACAGACCAGCAGCTTCGACACAACCATGTAATATGGAGTATCCTTCCTTTAGGGTCGTCCGGATGCTGATGTCCCTCCACATGGAGAGGTAATACACGAGAGAGTTGAACCTTTTACAAGCACTTCCCAGATAAGCCTGGTCTGACAGTGGAAGCATCTCGAAGATCATCAGCAACACGAGCTCTGTTAACGTATCCAGACCCAAATGAGACTCCTCCTCATCGGAGGCACCCACCACACTGGCCATTTCCTCCATGGTGTCCGGAAAAATTGCCGTTGTCCCTGTCAGTTCTGAGGTGGCACGAAAGGTAACACTTTTGGCATTTTCATACAACACCTATTAATCCACTGTTGTGGTGGTTGTTTTTTAAGTTATTGTAGCTGAGAGAAGTTAGTTTCCTGGACTACTACACACCCAGTATCGAAGAAACAGAGAGGCGGAAGGGGGAAGGTGGGGGAGCTGGGTGATTTTTTATCTTTTTTGGACTGTAAGAGTTTATTGTAGGGTTGTGATCACTTAACCCACAATCCTGTTTAAAACGCGGAAGTATCGAGAAAAACAAAACAACCCAGACAACAAGGGTCCTAGGACCCACCTAGGGCCCACCTAGGTTCTGGCTAGATTCAGTTTGTCCAAGCTGGAGCTAGCTAGAACCTAGGTGGACCCTAGTGCCCTTGCTGTAAGGGAAAAGATTATCTTGAGCCACGTGGGTACAGGCGCCGCTAATGTTCGGGCTGTTCAACTTGCTTCAAGTGGTCGGGAAGGTCTAGTATCCCGCGGGCAGTTTCCCTGCCTGCAGGTGATATCCGCGATTGAAAAAGCCGAGTTATCTTCAGAATAATAAGTCCGATAATCGCCAAATGAGCGATTTCCTCAAAGAAAAAAAATCCAAGGGCAGAGATCCTTTGAAGAAGAAAACACCCCGACGACTCACCTTTTTTTTTCAAAGGCTGACAGACACTTTCCTTCCTTTTCTGTAAGTAGTAGTAGTAGTATAAATATCTAAAGTGTGTGTGGGGGGGGGGGGGGGGTCTCAAGCCGTTTTCCTTCGTTGTCCAAGTACTGGTGCGTGTTAGTAAGGAAAAAAAAGGTCCAGTCGCTTATCATCCACACACACACTGCAGCAGTCATGAAAGTGGAAAAAGCACAAGCTCATATATAGGGCGGAAATCCTTTAAGGAAGAAGACACCCCGACGACTCATCTCTTTTTGTTTTAAGGCTGACAGATACTCCCCTTCCTTTTTTTAAGTAGTAGTAGTAGCAGAAGTGGTTGTAGAGGTAGTGGTATAAATATCTAAAGGGGGGAGGGGGGAGTCTCAAGCCATTTTCCTTCATTGTCCAAGTACTGGTGAGTGTTGGTAATGGCAGAAACTAGCCTTTCTTTTCAAAAAAACAAAAAAAGGTCTAGTCGCGTGTCATACACACACACATACACACACACCGCAGCAGCCCTGTTGGTTTTTAAAAAAGTGCAAGCTCACATATTTGCTCTCTTCGCATCCTCGGATTGGGGACGTATGAAGCTGGACCAAATAATTACAAAGCGGAATATTGTGTTTGCAGACTCAGAGAAATATAACGTTTTCTGAGATCACATCCAAGAAATTATACTTTTTTATACAAAAAAAGCTCCTCCCAACTACCTTAAAATGTATGCTGCTGTTGTTATCATAAAATTGGATTTTTTCCTTTTTTTTTCTCAGAAAGATCTAAATTATAAAGAACTCCTTTTCTTTTCTTTTTCTCTCAGTAAAGAGTTAGCAAACGGGAGGTTTGGAGTCAGGGGTTTTTCCTTCCCTAGACGAGCTGCCTTCTCAGGCTTACAGTGGGCCTTAGGAATGCGGCAGGTAGTACTGGGCTACATTTTACCAGCAGCGGGGAGAACGGAGGATTTTCCTGACCTGACTCAAGGTGGTGAGACTCGTGCCACTGTGGGTTTTGAACTTTTGCACAAACTGAATAACTGCAATGTTTTCTCCACCATCGAAACACCACTGCACCAACAATTACTGTCTGTTACACATCCATTCTTAACAAGAACGTGGCTGTTTCTTAATGATGACCTAACACATAACAACAAAAAAAGAATCGTGTCCCGGTTAAGGCAAAAGTCTGTCGGGGTAATTTTCTGTCCTAGATTATAACCATTGCACTGCTGGTGCATTCCTCCTCCTCACTAGGTTTTGACCCAAGAAGCCAGATGAACAAGATTTTATCATTAAGACTCTTGGGAGTCAACGTAAATCGCAAGGAATGCGCATGAACGATGTAACGCAAATAATGTACAAAATCAAACGTTTGAAATGTGTTAAAATGATGGGGGGAGGAAAAAAAGCCGAACGACCACCGAACAAAGAATATATTTAAAAAACACAGTTCATTCCACGAAGAGCGTGTCTTCCAATTGAAGTACATGGCAAATGGCTGGTAATAAGAAAGAAAAGAAAACACGCGTATTTACCCACCCCCGCCCAAATGCTGTCTGCTTATAGGTAGTCTACTACGATCCCAGAGAACACTTCAGCCGCATTTTGTGTTGGGATACAGAGCATCTCGGTACATCGTTCTCATGGGTCTTTTGTCTGTGAACCATCTGGTGATTTTTGTGAGATTGATCACTCAGATAATGACATCCTCATTTTCCTTCTGGCGCATTTCGTTAACGACCTTCTTCAGATTCGTGTCGGAAATCGTCACCCTGTTTTTCAGAACACCTCCGTAAAAGGGATACAGTACTGTACCAAAGATAATCTTAGTGACAGTAAACAAGTGGGGCAACTTTTGTTCCCATAAGAAAACCTAACAGAGAGTAACTTTTATTCCAGACTGGCACAGCCTTTTAAACTTGAATAAAGTCAGACAAATACATAGACGAACAATCTAATAGTGGGTGAAAAAACAAGCGCAGGCCAATAACTGAACTGTCTTCATAGTAATGACTTGGCAAAGATTTGGACTTAAGGAGGGGGGGGGGGGAGGTTTGAAGATGGAGAAACTGGGAACATGAAATTAAGAAAATATAATACAGATGTGAAACCCTCTTCACTAGCTGCATAAGGGAACCATCACAATCCCTTTTGAAGGCAGATGCATTTGTATTGCCTGCTCCGAGGCCTTTCGTCCGCTGCGTCGGAACTCATCAGGGAGACACGGCTGGGAGCAGGCAATACAAATGCATCTGCCTTCAAAAATGATTGTGATGGTTCCCTTATGCAGCTAGTGAAGAGTTTTCATATCTGTAATATATTTTCTTAATTTCATGTTCCCAGTTTCTCCATCTTCAATCCCCCCCCCCCCCTCCTTAAGTCCAAATCTTTGCCAAATCATTACTATGAAGACAGTTCAGTTGTTGGCCTGCGCTTGTTTTTTCACCCACTATTAGATTGTTCGTCCATGTATTTGTCTGAGTTTATTCAAGTTTAAAAGGCTGTGCCAGTCTTGAATAAAAGTTACTCTCTGTTAGGTTTTCTTATGGGAGCAAAAGTTACCCCACTTGTTTACTGTTTATTGTTTACTGTTCCCTGCCTCATTTCATTTCCAATCTTAGTGACGTTAGAAAAGGTGGACTTCAGTTGGTTGATGAGCTGTCGCCAGCGATTCGTCAAAATACTATCACAAAAACAAGCATTCGCGCTGAAAGAAACAAGGACAGTTTTTACATCTTCACTTTTTCCATCTTCGACAGCGATTTGGAAACGCTGCTTATTGTTGGTTCTTGCATGAGGCGTATTAGCAGGTTCGAATTTTGACCAAACTGATCCCACATTATGGCTCTTTCTTCCGTGTCCAAGATGCCCCAATTACGATAACTACCGCCACATTAGCCTCCCGCTGCAGTTCAGGGTGGGTCCAAGATGCCCAATCACCGATAACTACCGCCACATTAGCCTCCCGCTGCAGTTCACGGTGGTGGGGGCGACTCCTTTCATCGTTACCTAGTGGGAAACCTTTTGTTGGCCCGGTGGAAGCGGCGTTGGGCCGAAGTGCTGGCTGACTGGTGACAATATGGCCCCCGTTTATATAGGACTACTGATCCGATTGCAACTAACCTTTATTAATAAATGTAACAACTGACCCACATTACTTCGTGTTCTCTCATAGATTTATTAGCCCCAAAAATACTTAACGCCACAACAAGCAAAGGCAGATCAAAAGGGACAAAAGAGTTAGGCAAAAGAACATCAGAAAGGGCAAAAGAGTTGAGATTTTGAGGTAAAAGAGTACAACAAGAACTTTAGTTGGTCCGGTAGTAGATATTTTGCCTACTGTATTAACGGTTGTAACTTCTTCTTTGGGTGTGACATATCTGGTTAAAACCGTAGCTGTGGTGTTTGCTGTGACAGCCGTCAAAAAGTTTGAATTGGAAATGTTTGCATTGTAGTAATCCGAAAAGTTCATCGCCAAGAGGTAGTCGTGGTCTTTGGCATGATAGGAAGAGTCCAGTCCGTGTGTGATACACTCAAATGTAACTCCGGCAGAATGGCTGACTCCAGAGTAACTTTGGTTGAGTGTGAATCCATAGGTACTGTTTCTGACATATCCTCCCGATGTTCGTGTTGGGGTACTGGACAGTTCAGCGACTGTCAAGGCCGTGGCTATCCGCACGACCGGCTTGATGTACACTTCCTGGATTTTCATAGTGCAGCGTGGACATTTGTTCACACTGACGTTACATCGACAACTCAACGTCACCCGCTGGGTCTCCATCTGTACCTCGCTGCTAAAATCGCTGTCATCAACCGCTGCAGCCTTAAGGAAGAAAAATGTAGACAGTAGAATCACACTCCCTGACACTGACCCACTCAGATACCGTGTGCGTTCAGAACTTTCATCATTTTACTGTAGCGTTCATTGGCCACCACGTTTTGAGCAGTTGGATGGGGAAAAAAAGGAGGGAGGAAAAAAGAAAAGATGGGAGGGGGGGGGGGGGGGGGGGGGGGGGGGGAGGATGTGAAATGGAAAAAAAATCCGGGAGAAAAAACAACAATAGAGTCTTTCTTCGTCCTTCACTCCCTTTCTTAACCGACAATAAGTTTCCCGTTAGTCTATTTTTTCCCTCCTCTTTTTTAGAATTTTTTCTTCTTTTTTATCAAGACGTGGCATCGCCGGTTCTAATGCAATCTCCATAAAACGTTAATAATATCGTCGGGTGGTGGTATTTTATCATTCAGGCGGCTTGGCCATGAAGTAGTATAGGAAGAGATTTTTTTCATGTGTGTGGAGGATCAAATTTAGGCGGAATGACAATGTGTAAAGAAATATATACATCACAAAATACCCCCCCCCCCCTTTTTTTAACGCACCCCCCTTCGTTTTAGATTGAAAGGGTACATTTGTTTTGATTATTTGTAGTTCCTTGGCTTTCTCAGGGTATCAGGCAGAAATAGTTTTCTTTCTGTTCATTGCGGTGCATTGAACTCCTGTTTGACAGGTATAAAATTCGATCTTATCATTTTCACATAATACGAGGTAACTATTTGTTTAAAGAAAGTACCATTGCTCAAATGGTCTAAACCAATTTTAGGCTGTTTAGGAATGTGAAAAAGATTAAGAACTCAATCATAGTTATGTTTTCACCATATGGACTACAACATATATACATATATTTATATATATATATACATATATATATATATATACATTATATACGTGTGTGTGTGTGTGTGTGTGTGTGTGTGTGTGTAACAATTCAGTAGTGAAGGAAAGCTAATGTAGACTAACAAATCTTCCGTTATTACATCCATTATTTGGCAAAAATAACAACAACAACAAACAATAAAAAGAGGAGAGGGAGGGGGAGAGAGAAGACAAAAACAGAAAAGTAGGTAAATAAAGATATAGACTTCTTCACCAGAAGCATATGGGGGAACCCCTCTAACTCATCTTGAAGACAGAACCATTCATGTCGTCCTTGCTCCGAGGCCTTTCGTCCGCGGGATCGGACTCATCAGGGAAGCATGGCTGATTGCGTGTGTGCTCCCTTGGCATCAAATGGAGATATACCACAGTCTATAATTCTGTGGTATTCTCATCACGAAGAGGTCAACAATGGAATCCAATAGCAACCCAAAGCAGCCAGTCAAGGGTAGAAAAGTAAAACACAAAGAAAGTGTGGTCAGGAAATAATTGCTGAAAAACTAAAATCATTGTATAAACAGCGTAAAACGTAGTGGACAATCTTTGAACCTTCGCTTGAGGATCATTTAAGAATGCATAGTGGTCAGGAAATACGTTGCTGAAAAACTAAAATCATTATATAAAGAGCATAAACTGCAGGGGATAGTCTTTGAGCCTTCACTTGAGGATCCTTTAAGGATAGACAGTGGTCAGGAAATAAATTGCTGAAAAACTTAAACCATTATATAAACAGTGTAAAATGTAGGGGACAATCTTTGAGCCTTCGCTAGAGGATCCTTTAAGGATGCAAGGGAGGTCAAAAGATGTCAACAGTCAGCTCAAGCATTGTCAGTGACGTAAATTTTTGACAGCAGCTACGAATTGTGCAGAACAGCTTTTTATCAGATCTAAGATACATATACACAGTCGACCAGCGTGTGGCCTCCCTGGTGAATACAAGGTATGGTGTCTGCAGCGCATGCTGATCCCGAAGCTCTTTTACCCTCTGTTTATATACAGTATCAGCACAAGCACAGTGTGTCAATGGAGGCCACAATCAGCAAATACACATGAAAACAGCTGGGTGTCCCGGCTGTCTCACAGACGTTACGCTCTACCGCCGCCAAGGAAAGCTGAAACTATCAATGATGTCCATTTCTCTCAGTGGTTTTCTAAGGCTCACACAGGCCGGTTGCTCTACACATTTGTTTTTGACATCTCCAGTGTCATTGTTCAATAGAAAAGATAGGAATGCACCCTCGCCAACACCTCTCCTGCGACATCGTCGACCAGTCTGTCCTGTGATCCAACTGCCGTCCCTGCAGGTGACAAACCAGTCACCCTGTGTTCTCCATTAACTACACGCATGCATGTTGCTCGTTTCCAAGACTAGGTAGGCTAAGACACAAGACGTCAACCCCAACCCCACCACCCTTGTTATTTTTAATGCTTGTACAAACGATCCATATTTTTTTACTGATGTGCTCTTTTCACAAATAAATACACATCAAACCACCAGGAACTTAGGCACATGCATGCAAGCAAACCATACACACACACACACACATACACACACACACACACACACACACACATACACACACACACACACACACACACACACACACACACACACGCGCGCGAACACACACTCATACGCACACACTCTTACACACATACGCATGCACGCACGCATGCAGGTGCGTGCGCACACACACACACATGCACACACACACACACGTGTGCACGCGCGCGAGCACGTACACATGCACG
>CM031626.1:36778455-36810955 GCA_018398815.1 Conus ventricosus | reverse complement strand
AAGGGCCGATTTAGAATCGGTGCATACTAGAATTTGACAAGAGTTAATAAGAAAACTCAAGACGTGGTGTAATGACATCAAAATGGCAACAAGCTCAGCACTGAAAATTGAAAAATGCCTTCCAAGATGGTACAACTTTTCCACTTTTAAATCAGGTATTGTAAATGCTGCTCCTGTATCTTGATTATCTAGCACTGAACCATCCGTATAGATTTTCAAATAGTTTTTGTATGTATTTTCCAAATGAATATCGATGACATTTTTCAATATATAAGGTGGATCTTTTTTGGACACGTTTGCATAATTTGTATCAAAGGTAGCTTTGGCTTGCTCCCATCTTAGAAAAGGTAAAATGGACAGCTTATTAGCAATTTTTGTTTCGTTTATATTAGAATCTTTTAGGAGGTTAGAGGCAAATGACTGGATTGACTTTGTAGATTGTATTCTTCTGGCCCGTTTCACGAAATCTATTTCTGAATTTAAGGATACTTCTTTTGCACAGAAGTTATCCTGTGAAAGACTCTTTAATATAAAATTTTGAAGAACATTGCTTTTCGTAATGCATTCAGAGGTAAGAGGCACGAATTGTTGTTTGACATGTGTGGTCAGTTTGACTATGTGTTCTATTGTTGATCTACCACTTTGAAATCCAGCTTGATTAATAGGTATAATCTGATGCTTATTGCAATGATAAACTAATCTTTTTAATATGATTCTTTCCATTAGTTTACAAGTGTGTGATGTTAAAGCTATTGGACGATAACTATTGATATTTGAGCGAGGCTTCCCATGTTTATGAATTGGAACAATAACAGACTGTTTCCATATTGAAGGTATTTTGCCATCATTCCAACATTTTTCAATACAAAAATTAAGTAAATGTGTAACATTAGGTGGCAGGTGGCACAACATTTCATTGGAAATGCCATCCAGACCTACCGATGTTTTCTTGTTACCTAAGTTAGAGAGACTTTCCTTAACTTCTTGAAGTGTTATCGGGCGTTTAGATAGTGGTTTTGAATACGGTCTGGTTTGCTATAGATAGCTTTTTTTCTTCTCGCTCCCTATGTAATGCCCTTTGTGTTGATAAACTTTCCATACAACTGTTTTTTAGCAAATAAAGAAACAAATGCTTCTGCTTTTTCATATTTGATGGAAAGTTTGAGATGTCAAGTTTAATGGGCATTGAGGTAAACGAATTCCATTCTTCATCGCTTTTAATTTTTCCCATACCTTCTGTAAATCTTTATGGTTTGAAATCTCATTTTTACAAAAGGAAGACCAGTAATTTCGTTTAACTTGTGCTATTATTCTGTTAAAACTGTTTTTTGCTTTTTTCTTCTCAAGGAGTTTTTCAGCGCGCCCAGGCCCTTTACATCGTAAGTACTCTCTCAGTTTCATATTCTTCTCTTTTTTGGCCTCTTCACAAGTCTTGTTCCACCACACATTACCCGTACACTTTTCTAAGTTCACAGGTTTGATCTTCGGAATTGACTGGTTGGCTGCAGACAGTAACGCATTCTGAATCTGATCATATATTTTATCAATGTCTAAGGCATTTAATATCATTGGAGTCTATGTAAAATGCCCGCAATAAATGTGTAAATTCATTCCAGTTTGCAAACTTGTAGCTATATTTGGGTATTTTTTCCTGAGTCATATCCGTTGGTTCAGAACTTAAGGTTTCAAATTTAGTTATTAAAGGTATGTGGTCGGTGTTCAATGTATCAACGAGAGTATTCCAATCACATAAGGGCACTAGCTCTGAGTTATTAAAGTCAGGTCTATTGCACTTGGTTGATGCTTTGGATTGTCGGGAATGCGTGTTATTCTCCCGTCATTGAAAAGATAAAGTGATGAATCAACTATATTCTCAAGAAAACGATTGCTTGATATTGACTGGCAGTCTTTTTCCCAAAACGGCGAATGAGCGTCGAAATCGTCAGTTATCATTAAATTATTTATATTTGGCTGCAAGGAACGTAACCATTCAGTATTAATATCGTTAGGTCCTTGTGGTAAGTAAACAGATACAATAGTTAATATTATGTAAGGGTTTACTTGAACTTTAACTGCACATGAATATGAACCCGGGTTGTCTGGTGGAACAGGACTGACACATGGAGTGTATTTCTCGCCTTCATGAACATAAATGGCAACACTGATTTTATCGGATGCATCCACTTTTTGGATGATTGGAGGATAGTAATAATTATTCAGTTTTGGCAATTTGTTCTTTCGCACATTTAGTTACTGCAAGGCTAGTACATTGTATTTTTCTTCAGCAAGATGTTGAATTAACTGATCATGACTGGTGGCGATGGATCAACAGTTCCACTGGAATACCTTGAAAGCTTTGTCCGTCAACATGAACCTAGCAACACAACTACAATTTGAGTAATTTGAACAGGAAAAGTCAGCATACGTTTGCGTTTGTGAGAGTGTGTGTGTGTCAAGTCAAGTCAAGTCAAGTCAAAATTATCTTTATTGAGGGTTAAAAGAATAAGCTTTGCAGTTTTTTTCATCCTGCCCTCACAAAAAAGCATAAATATCAATCACAATAGTGAAAAACCAGAAACTCGAAGCATACATACGTATAAATCAGAAATATACAATGTAATGAAAACAATGAAACAATTAACAACCATTAATCAATATTGTGACGGACAATGGACAACATGTCAAACATGGCAATAAAGACATTTGAGAGAGGGAGAGAGAGAGAGGGGGGGGGGCTGACAGATAGCAGAGAGACAGATAGCATTGACAAAGAATCCAATAGACAGACAGACAGACAGTCAGAGAGAAAGAGAGACACAGAGAGAGAGAGAGAGAGAGAGAGAGAGAGAGGAGAGAGAGAGAGGGGGGGGGCTGACAGATAGCAGAGAGACAAATAGCATTGACAAAGAATCCAACAGACAGACAGACAGACAGTCAGAGAGAAAGAGAGAGAGACAGAGAGAGAGGCAGAGAGAGAGAGAAGAGAGAGAGAGAGAGAGAGAGAGAGAGAGAGAGAGAGAGAGAGAGAGAGAGGGGATCTGCAGCAAAATAGATAATCATAAATTACTTTATATTTTGTCCATCAAATATTTTTTCAGTGCTTTTTTAAACAGTAGTTTAGAAGGACATGTTTTTAAAGTAGAAGATAAATTGTTCCATGCCGTTCCTCCAGAATATATGAAGCTAGATTTGTAAAGATTGTTACGGGGTCTAGGAAACGAAAGTTTGTGAACATGTCTATTTTCATTATTTTCAAAGTTTCGGATAATTTTCTTTGGAGCTATTCCCTTAACTACTTTATACATGCATAAGCATTTATTGAAGAAGAGCCTGTCTTTGAATGGAAGAATATCTAACTTTTTATAGTCATCACCTGTCAAGGAATTAGATTTTAATTGCACCAACTTTATAGCTCTCTTATGTAAACGATTGATTTGTTTCAAATTTGTTTCACTAGAATTATCCCATAACGTAGACGCATAATCAATGAGAGATAAAATATGTGCATGAAAAAATAATTTCCTCGACTGGAGATTCAGAAAATGTTTTATTTTTGATAATTGATAAATCCTTTTAGAAAGACGTTTTCCAAGGTCAGTAATGTGGTCGTACCACGTTAAATCATTATCGATGATAGCCCCTAGTACTTTATGAGATGTTACCTCCTCAATCCTTTGGTCATTGACATATAGCGCTGTGAACGGGGACCTCATTTTCTGCCTTTTTGCCGTGTAGTCACATACATACATTTCGTTTTATTTGCATTCAGGGACATGTGGATCATTTCTGTCCATTTAATCAATCTGTCGATGTTGTTCTGAAGGTTATTTACTAGAATCATAGGATTATCACTGCTAAACTGTAATGAAGTGTCATCAGCAAACATTTCACAATCACAGTCTATGTATAAAGGCAAATCATTTATGTAATAGAGAATAGGAGAGGTCCTAATACTGATCCCTGTGGGACACCAAATTCCAAATTGAGTAATTCTGACCGTCTGCTACAAATTTCAACTAGTTGTTGACGATCAGTAAGAAAAGATCTAATGAAGTCAATGGCCTGGTTTGATAGTTTATAGTGTGCAAGTTTATTTTATGAGAAGGGAATGGTTTATAACATCAAAGGCTTTAGCAAAGTCGACAAAAAGAATTCCAGTAAATACGTTATTATTTATATTTGATAGGCAATAATCAGTAAGCTGTATAAGCGACGTATGGCAGGAGTGATTTTCTCTAAAGCCTGACTGATTTTCATGAATCAAATCATAATGCTTAAAGTGAGAATATAATTGTCTTTGAATATGTCTTTCAAGTGGTTTTGACAAAATGGGTAATATTGAAATAGGTCTATAGTTGGACGGATTGGTGGAATCACCATTTTTGTACAAAGGTATGACTTTGGCATGTTTAAATATAAGAGGAAATTGGTTTTTATCAATGCACAAGTTGTAAATATAGGTGAGTGTATCAGCGATAGCAGATGAGGCAATTTTCAGTATCCTTCCATCAATTCCATCTAAACCTCTTGTTCCAGATTGTTTTAGACACATTAGCCCATAACACACTTCATTTACTGAAATTGACGGTATAGTGAAAGTTGAGCAGATGTTTTTAGAACAGCAATATTGTTTTTAGTTCATGTAAATCATTTCGATTTGTATCATCATTTACAATTATGTCCTTAGCAACATTTGCAAAATGAAAGTTCAAATCTTCCGGTGAAATATCCTTTATTGGATTCTTAACTTTAGAGTTCGATTTACCATTAGTTAAAAGATTAATTGCCTTCCAGATCGATTTTGAATTCTGAGAAGAGAATAACAAATCTTGAAAATATTTTTTCTTCGTTTTTCGTTTCATGGAATTCACTTTGTTTCTTTGTTTTCTAATTTTTCTTTGTCCTTTAACTTGAGTAAATGATCTCTTTTATGTATGTCATTGTCTATTTCCTTCGTCAACCACGGGGGTTTCATAGTATGTTTTACTCGTTTTCTAACAAAGGGAGCATGTTTATCATATATTGAACTGAAAATGTATACCCAGTAATTGACTGCTTCATCTGGGTTTCTTATCTGATAAATATAATCTAAGCCCGAGGAAAGTATATCATCAAGAAATGCATTTTTGTCAAAATGTGTGAAAGATCTGTAAAAGATTTCCTTATGTCCCAGCTTAGGAATTTTTACACCTTTCTTCATCCATGTAAAACAAACAGATGAATGATCACTGCATCCGATTTGAACAGAACATACTTCCACAATATTTGCTCTTGAGGTGACGTAAACATGATCAATTAAAGTTTCCGAGTGTTCAGTAATGCGTGTTGGTCGATCGATGATTTGTTCTAATCCATACATTGAATAACTGTGACTCCATTTTGTTCCTGGTATTGTTAAATCAATATTAAAGTCACCCAAAACAATCAATTCTTTGGATGCTAAGATAGCAGAATCCATCATCAAATTAAACTTATCATACCAGTCAGTTGTTTCGGCTGGGTTTCTGTATAGAAATCCTATAATAATCGGTTTACAATGTTTAAGACTTATTTCTATCCAAACAGATTCAATGCCATAATTCTCTAAATGTGACAGTCGTTTAAATCTTACTGAATTTGCACAATATAAAAGTAATCCTGTTGATTTTGGTGCAGCTGGATCAAGTCGAATTGTGTCATAATTCGGCATGTACATATCGGAATCTGGTATCATATCTGTTAATCTAGATTCAGCTATACAAAAAACATGAAAGTTATTCCCATTGTTGTGTAAAATTGTAGCAATGTCATCAGTCTTATTTCTGGCACTGTTAATATTTAGATATCCAACACGAAGCCCCTCGTGTGAGGGCCATGTACTTAACGTAGAAGGCATCATATTACCACTTTAACATTCATTATACAAACCACAGGCCTATGCACAAAAGCACTTCTTATTACAAAGTGATGGGTAGTTAAATATACACAATATAGCCACAAACGGTAAACTGTTGAATGAAAAACCAAGACAGATTATGTCTATTAACTTTTATAAATATGAGACAAATTAACAACGTACATCAAGGAAAATAGCATGAAACGTTTTATCAAAAACACATTGTTAACAAGGTTTGTAGGTTACAAAATCAATCTTTACGGCCAAAAGAACGAAAAGCAATGATTGATGAAAATGGTAGACGAAAATGAGAATAAACACGGAGACAAGAATTACATATGCATACAATCAGAATCAAGTATTAATTATTTTGTAATGACAGTGCAGTGACTTCCATCAAAGCCAGTAGGCACACACACACACACACACGCACGCACGCACGCACGCACGCACGCACGCACGCACGCACGCACGCACGCACGCACACACACACACACACACACACACACACACTCAACTAGCAAGGTGGCGCGGTTGCATTTGCTGACTGTTCATGTATGCCATCAAATTGAACAGAAATGGATTATATGGAATAGTGGGTGGTGTTTGTGTCATAGGCACATTGTTATGATTGCCCACTGGGTCATAAAACATTCCATTTGGAACCGGAGCAACGGGATTCATTGCCTGACTAGGGGATAGGGCGGCGGAACATGGATTGCCTGACCGCTGTTATTCAGGGAAGAGGGCGGAAGGGAGGTCAAAGGTCGGGGGGCACGATCAGACGCGCTTGAAGTTTGTTGTGGCAGTGGGTTGTCTCTATGAAAAAGAGTTGGATAATGATTCATGGACTCTATTGGCGGATAATCGACAGATGGTGCATTGCTTTGCTGGCTGTAAACCGGGAACTGTTCTGTGGATACTGAGAGGAATACATGTTATTTACAGAACGGTTGGAGCTGGTGCAGTTGAACTGAGAATGCACAGGTACTTTCCGTCTGAAATTAAAATCACGTTGAGAGCCAAAAAAGATCTGCTTGAAATGAACTGCCAGTTTGGCTGTACCTGCTTCGCTGGGGTGAATAAGATTTCTGTACAGGACAAGTTTAGGTTTTCCTGCAGTGGTTGTGAATGTTGCATAGTTGTCAATAAAATATCAGCTTTCAGCATTTCACAAGCTGTTTGCATATTGAGATTGGATGGTGAAATAATGGTATTGAGGTGGTGTTTGCCTCTAGCTGGTATTATGGAACTAAGGACTACTTTGGCATTTGGAAAACCTGAGTGGCTAGGTGAATGACATCACACCAAGTTTCTTTAGAGACTTCTCCGGTAGTCCTACAGTCATTGACACCTACATGGATGATCAACACTTTGAGATCTGGAAAAACGTTGTGATTATGTAGCCAGTAAAACAAATCACTAGTAGACATGCCTGAGACACAAATTTTGAATACAACGTCTTGTCTTGATGCTATTCTGCGCAGGTCAATGTTTCTAATGACAGAGTCCCCAATAAGTAGAACCGAAGTTCTCTCAGATACTGAACGTGTTGACAGAATGTCCTGCACACGTTGTTTACTGTTTGTATTTCTATCATTTGCTTCTGGCTGATTTGAAGTAACCCTAGAGTTTGGCTTTGTATGCATACTGCTGACTAGGGGTTCAGGTGTAATTTCCCTTTCCTTAATAACATTATTACTTGATGGCTCAGATGTCTGGGTGGAGTAGCTATGCTGTTGAGAGAGATCCTGGTGGTCTGGCTGTCCCTGGGGCTGAGATGGTTGATCCGGAGTATCGTCACTGGGGGCAGCGCGGTTCTGTAATATTTCTTGTGGGGCCAGAAAAGTTTGTACAGATTCATTTTTGAATGTTGGTAATGTGGTGGTGTGGGGGGTGATGGAAACCGTGCTACTTTGAACATTCCCTTCACCACACTGTGTGCTAGCATCACATAATCTAGTTTGTTTTAGTTTTTTCAAATCAGAAAACACATTTCCAATTCGAGTTTTGAGCGAGTGATTCTCTTTTTTGAGTATGTCTACTTGCTTGTCCAGCTCAGTAATATTGGACTGAAGAGAGTCAATCAGTGTGTGAAGCAGGTCAGTGCTGGAAGCAAGATGTCTTTTCAGTTCATTTTTCGCACACACCTTGGCGTCTTCAATTTCTCCAGACACAGAACTCTGCAGTTCAGAGAACGATAGCTGGAGGTCGGACACTGTGTCTTGAAGCTGTTGAAATCGCCTAGCGTAATACGTCAGGGATGTCGTTTCTCCTAGGGTCCTTCTTTGACGTGGGGTGACACACAAAGTACGTCTGCGGAGCTTGCGGAGTCTTTGTGAGTGACCCAGTTTCACTGTCCGCACAGGAGTTGAAGGGACATGGGATTCATCCCTCAGGGAACAAGATGACCACTGACCTTCAGCTCCAAACTGCGTATGGTGTGCAGTTGGCGACTTTAGGGTTAACTGCTCAGCTTCAGTTTCAAAATTTGCTGTATGAGGAGTTGCTGAATGGTCTACTTCCGGTTCGGGCGGTAGCTCGACGCAGACCTCAGTGGACTGCTGGGTACACGGCTGAGGGGTAGGAGGGAGCAGCACAAAATCTTTAGAGTGAACAGTTTTGTCTTGGGAGACACAGAAGGGAGACACAGAAGAAGTACTAATGGGTAAGTCTTTATCACTGTCGAAAATCTTCATGGAGGTGACTGCCATTCCTGGAGACTTAAACTGAGGATCGGACACAGACTCTATGAAGGTCAGAGGAATGCTGAGCAATGATTTTGTCAGACAGACCACGTCTCCATTGGTTAGGAAGGATTGCACAAGATGTCTGATGACCTCACATTCCTCTGTGTCCCACTGTCTACAGTCTTTACCTTGGCACAGGAAGGTACCAGCACTCGAACTGGACTTGAAATAAAGAGTTAGGGTCAGACGTTTTGACGTGGGCTGGCAGGAGTATACACGAATGACTGTTTTAGCCAGGGAATCGCATGGTTCAGATATCCACTGGGATGATGAAGGAAGAACACATTCATGCACATCATAGTCACTTGATTCCAGTTTGAATGACTCGTTGGCAATAGCAGAGTATCGATATAAAAGCACATTACGCCAGACGATCAGTTCTATTTCAGCACACCAAAAACGCTTCTGGATTTATCAAGTGTTGGTTTAAGTTTTCTTTCAGGCTCAATATCATGGGCCTGTTGTTGGATGTCCGAAAGGTGTGCAATGTCACCCATGATGACACGCGCACGCGTTGAACAAGGTTGTTTTTTTTTAACACAGGTAAGAACACTCACATCATTCCGTTGCGCTGCTGACCTCGAGGAGGGGTCACTAGAGTTTTGGTCACATGTTCACAGGCTCACAAAATTTTTAACTTGAAAACTTATAGAGCACACTGTCATAAGCACATCACTGACGAAAAACACCATTGTAGAACGTTGGGCGCCTGTATCATCAGTTGAAAATCCAAAACAAATTCAAGTTCAAATAAAATCGAGATATTTTCAAACAGTTTATCACACAACTAAAGGTCGATCGGTGACGGTACTTACATCCGTGAGTCAAGTGAACAATCAGACATTCTCCAGTACACCAATTATAACTGTTGTGACATTATAGCCAGTGAAATTCAATAACATTGACAGACGGTTAACAGTTCACCGATCTCCTCAGTCCGCCATCTTGTGTGTGTGTGTGTGTGTGTGTGTGTGTAATGGTGAAACTGACAATAAATAAATCTGGGATGTTGAGTTAGTATGTCAGCAATACTAACTGGCACAAGTGGTGAATAAATAGATATTAGTCTACAGTCGGAACTTTGAGCACTGAATTTTTGCAAAGTGTTTCCATCACCAGCCATACAATGCGCTAAACATGTTCCTCCAGGGGCGAGGATCGTAGCGTGGGTCTTCCAGGAACGGCTGGTACTGGGAGGGGCCGCGTTGCTGGAAACGGTAGCGTCGGGCCACTTTTTTGGGTGTTGTCCAGAACAGGCTCCTGATGTGTCTCCCGATGTTCTTGGCGAGAACACTAGCCCCTCTGTAAGTAGGATGGATGTCGTCCCGAAAGTGCCAGGTGTTGACGTGAAGGTTAGTGTGGCTGATGAATGAGATGTTGTCTTCAATCAGCTCAGATGCCAGCAAGGCGTTGAAGAGGTCCCCCTTGATGTTAAGCTGGGAGTCATTAGATGGTGCAATTTTGCTGATGATGATTTTCATTCTAGGTTGTTTTTTTTTTTAAATGTCTCTGATACACTTTATGAATTCTTTGCTGGTTTCTATCGGAGATTTTGATTTCAAGTCATTCACGCACAGTGAACTAAAACGGCGTCAAAGGCTTTGTCAGCAGATGACAAGATGATTCGAAGGACGGTCGCAAATCCTTGATCGTAGACGCCTTATGTGACACTGCATCGAATCCGTAGGACTGGCACAGTCTTCTGCTATTTACTTTATTTGTCACCGAGTCATGAAGAATTAAAATACTTGGGAGATTCGGATCAGGTTTCGATGTGCGTTCTCTTTTTTCCGTAGAACTAGGTCTTGGCCTATTACGTCTTTCAGCGGGGCTTTGTTTGACGTCATTACAGTTTGCGATTCGATTTTTTTTCTTCTGATGTTCTTTTTTCAGATTCTTTGGCTTTGTTTGTTTGTTTCGGTGCCTTTTTCATTGCATTTTTCCTGGGTGGTATTGTAGGCCTACTTGATTGAGGGATACGTGGTGGTGATGCTCCCGAACCAGCAGCTTCAGCATATGTAGGCTTACTGATACTGTTGGACTCTGGTTGCAACGCTGTTGACCATTTCTTCTTCTTTACATCATTTGACCGGGCGACCTCATTCAGCTGTTGAATATTTTTTTTCTAAATTTGAAATTCGTGTGCAGAGCGCTGCTAGCTACCATTTCATGTAGGTCAAACAGACTAACTCTACTCACGCCAGGTCCGATGTGTTGACTGCTGGTTCCGGGCATTGTAGCGCGTCCACGCCATGAGCAACCAAACCGTCTTCGTCGCTCGTAGTACTTTTCTTACGTTTTCCGACTGAGTCGCCCGTTCTCCGACTGTCGGTGCCCAGGATCAGTGTCCCGAGCGCTGATGACTCGGCTGTTCTGTCTCTTGTTTCTCCTCGATCTCGCCATCTTCATGAACTTTGCAAAAATTCAGTGCTGCCTACCGATTCAGTGCTGACCGTGGCCGCCATCTTGTGTGTCAAGTGTGTGTGTGTGTGTGTGTAAGTGTGTGTGTGGATTCTGTTGGCTTTAATTTTTTCTTAAGATATTAACGGGAGGTGACAATTCTAGCCTACCTGTACGTTCACAAGTTTGTGACTTGGCGTTGTCTTTTCCTAAGTGAGGAGAACAGTTTTTTGAGACGGTTACTGGGGAGCAAGCCACCTTTTTCGTGACCGGCGATTTACTTTTGTTCCCAGCTACAAGTAAGGAATATAACATAGGAACAGTATGGTTGCTTGTACTGGAAGCAAGGTTTTCAGACTGGTGACCACACTGTTCAGGATTTGCTTGCCCTTCTGGCTGGGCCCATGCAAGAGAAATGGCTTCTAAGTAAGAAATATAATTAGATGATTTTAAAGAACCCGCCAAGACTCTGAGTTTTTATTCAGGGCAACCAAGGTAAGAAGCAGAGTGATTTCCTGAACAATTCACACAGTGCCTGCCATTGGAACATTTGTTACTGTCATGGCCAGACAGACCACATCTACCACACGTCTGTTTGGAGCGACATGCGGATTTTATATGTCCCAGTCTGTTGCAGCGAGTGCAACGAAATACTTGCAGAACAAATGCTTTGATATCAAAGGATTGAAACCCCAGAAAGATTTTTGGAAGACTTGGGACAGTGAAGGTAATTTTCACAGTCCTCGAGTCACTGCCATCTTTATTTTTCGATCTTTTGACGGCTTTCGCTCCTGGTTTTTCTCTTGTAATATCACCGAGAGCAATATCAGCAGGGATGGGTTTAATCACCCCTTTGGTATACACTTCAGGGATGGAGCAATTGATAGTGATGCCAGCCAGAGTTTGGTATTTAAGAACGCGTGTTGCTGATCAGTGGAAGAACAACCGATCAACCACTTCCCGGACAACAGTTGTTGTTTCTGTTCAATAATGGGTCCGATGGTATTGGTCCTGCTGAGAACCCCAATATCAGCCAAAGTTGCAGAACCCTTTTTAGTGTCTTCCAAAATGACTGGAAAATGAAAAGACGACGATTTTTCCGATTCTGAAAGATTTAATGTGTCGTAGACTAAGTCTTGGTCTCTCTGACACATGGCGATGTAGGTGATGTTTTGACAGTTGAGGATGACGGCCACAATGAGGTGGAAACCTCGACAGGCTCTACTGTCTGGTCAACATTGGCTGTTTCATCCTTTTTTTGAATCGTTTAATAAAGGTTTAAGCCGATTAACCAGATGCCTTTTCTTCCCTTCTCCTTCTAATTTTGACCTTAGTAGTATTCTTGTGTGTATGGAAGCCCTTTCAATTAAATTCATCAGTGTTATGAAAAAAACTGCTTACATCTTCTATATTGGAATTCAAAAGAATTAGTTCAAACTGTGACGCCAGTGTGTTATGAACTTTTACAAAACGAAAGTTCTTTCTTTGTTTTCTCTTTCAAAAATCTGTCTGTTCTTTTTTGCTATTATTCTTCCTATCCTTGTAACGCGCGCAACCAGTTCAAAAGACATCATGGACAGTCAAGTCATAGATCGTCTTAGGTTTTTACAATTGCATTGCAGAAGTAAGTGTAATATTGACAACCTTATTCAGTTTTTGCAAGACCATAGTTTTGATGACCTTGCGCTGCAGTCTCTGAATTGTCATACAAATGATTCACCAAAACTCACAGGATATATAAGGGGGATATCTTGCATGCATTGTAAAAGGACGAAAAAAGGAGAATAGTTGTGGTTAATGCATACAACCGTCTTGGTGTTTTTTTCACAGCCACTAGATTTTAATTTTGCTTGTCATTATACAGCCAGATGAGTGAAGAAGGCAGTTACTTTTTAACATTTTGTACAAGTTGGATAGCAAATCCTTCAGTGTTTTTACAAAGTTATTTGATTCACAGGATCAGCCTAGTTCATAATATGGAGCAGAAATATGGGATTTTTTGAAAAAATTGAAACAGTTCACTTATATGCTAGATGTACTGTTTGAATGAGAACACCAGTGATCTGGTTTATAATGAACTTGTTATGAAATTCTTATTTGAAATGTATGAACTGCTAGCTCAAATTAACAAGAATGGATGACTGCAGGATGCCCTATAAAGGTTAAGGGTAGAGGACATGCGCTTCTAATGTGCAACAGTGGATTTGTTTGGGATAACCAAGTCTAGAAAATGTATCAGCTTTTCGAATTGTTTTAAACAGAGGATTGTTAACTGCAGATGGCAGGACTGGCATGGTGACCTGTTCACCCATTCCATAACAATTCAGTATTCATGGCACAGGTTTTAAGTAGATTCAAAGAAACAATATTGAATATAACATTTTTTTTCCTGTGTACAAAATGATGCACCTATAATTCCGAGAAGAAAACGGTTCTTACCTGAAAGCTTCAGCAAATCAAGCACCTGTACATCTTTTTTTATATACAGTCAGGTACATTTAAAATGTTCATATATTTGTTTTCAAAACGTTCCAAGTCTCTCCTTGATCAGGAGACTAAGACTGTAATCAGCAAAAACAGCTGCTATGTATCCGAGACCTCAACTCAACATGGGTGAACATCACCAGTTCTAAAAAACACTGTACAGATAAACATCCTCCCTGTAGTCACTCTGAGATTATTGGAAAAAATTGATTTGCACAGCTGTTTGTAGTGAGAAATAGCTCTCTCTCTCTCTCTCTCTCTCTCTCTCTCTCTCTCCTTCTCTCTCTCTCTCTCTCTCTCTCTCTCTCTCTCTCTCTCTCTCTCTCTCTCTCTCTCTCTGAAATGCCTGCAGTTGTATTTTGCAATGTGCAGCTGCACATCATGGGCAGATGGGGTGCTGAATTGAAGCCGATTCACAATGGGCCAAACACTGATCCCCCTCCTCCTCAATTTGACAAGTTCTACTTCATATTAAGCGCTGTTGTAGTTGCATCAAATTGTACAAATAAACAGGCGTGGGCATGACATCTGTAAAACAGTGATAGAACTGCTCAATGTAGAGTCTTTAAATTAATACATATTTACATACCGATTTGGTTGCGTCTGGTTATGGCTTGATCCAGATATACTGAACTGAGTAGTTTCAGGCTAATTGTCAAATTATTGACAACAATGAAAATATGCTTTTGAATTTAGCTATGTATCTATTTATGAAGCAAAGATTATGCACTTCTTTTTGTAAAATATTTACACTATTTCACCATTACATTTTTCATATGTTGCATCTATGAAAGCCCCGTATGACCATTCCTTTTTTTTCAACTGTAATGTGAACCTCATCTCCATACTTTTCTTCTGCCGTCCTTTCTTTATGCACTCTTAAAGGCTTCATTCATTTTTTATATGGGGGGGGGGTATTTTGTGTGGGTTTTTTCTTTTCTTTTTTTTCCTTTTATTTTTAGGAGATGGGCGGAGCACTTGAATTCCATTGATATGGTGCCACAAACCTTCAAACAATGTCAAAATTGTCCACAGGCTGGGCTTGAAATCAATGAAACTTCGCTAAAACAATTAACCAAGGGGGGAAAAGTTAGAATTATTGTTCCAGCAAAGAGATGCTGGAAAACGATGCAAGGACAATGTTGACATTTCTTTCATTGTAGTGGCACAATATGGATGATGCCATGAAATGAAAATCGAGGTCTGGGCTGACGAAGAGGCTAATCCATTTCACACCCAGTCTCCTGTTACGTGGTCTACAAATTGGCAGATAGCTCTGTATGCGGAAGTCACGTGATTAAATATGTTATGGAAGTTAACGGTTGTCTGGGCTCCATCTTATCCGTGAGTCGATTCCATTTCTGCCTCGTCTCACTTCTGTATGAAGGCTGCACGCAACATGGTGGCAGCGGTGGGATGGTTTCCATCCACGTGTTAAGTCTACAGAAACCTAGTTATTGATTAAATAACTGTCCTTAAATAAGGACTGACACTAGCGGCCGCAGATCTAGACCTTCATAATACTGATCACAGTGAACGATCATCATGGGAGATACGGACGATGAGACACATGTGTCGCCAATTCGGGGCATCAAAGCCCCCAAACCTTTTGTACTGGGTTCCAATCCAGCTGAAAACTGGAAATTTGTTCAAGCAGAGATACAAAACGTACGCACTTCTTGCACAGCTAGACAAACAAAAGAAGATTATCAAACTGCCATGTTTCTGCACGCCTTTCCGACGAAGCACTTCGAGTGTACAACGGCTTTTACTTTGATAGTGACACTCCTACAGTACAACAGATAATGGACAGATTTGAAGAATTTGCTGTAGGTCAAGTCAATGTTACATATGAACGTTTCGTATTCAATCAGAGGCAACAAGAAGAGGAGAATCGTTTGAAAGGGTTCTACTCCACAATAAGAGGCCTCAGCAAGACATGTGATTTTTGCCCAGATTGTATGGACTCTATGATTCGAGACAGGATTGTGCTTGGAATCTAGGACCCAGCACACAAACCGAACTTCTGAAAGTTAGGAATCTTAATCTGGAGAATGTGTAGACATTTGCAGAGCAGCTGAAAATGCTATGGCACAGGGCAAAGCTATGAACTATATGGAAAACACAGAAGCTGTTCACAAAATGAAGATAGGCACACGCTCGGAAGTCAGAGAGTGTAAATTTTGTGGCACACGACTAAGCTACGTAAAGAAGAATGCCAGCTTTTGGAAAAAACATGCTTTCGTTGTTCAGGAAAAAAATCACTTCAGCGCAAATGCACAGTTGCTGGAAGCAAGAGGGACACACAGCGAGGTGTGAACCAAGTACAGGAAGAAACAGAACTAGGAGCAAGACACACAGACACTGAGGACTGGATCAACAGTGTTGGTCAGCCCAACAAAGATGTGTAGTGTTCTATGTTGGTACAAGGACAAGAAATAACATTTCAGATAGATACTGGATCATCTGTGAACATGCTGCCGGCAAAGTTTGCTAGTCACATAATACCAACGAAAAGATAATGAAAATGTGGAATCATACTCAACTCAAATCCTGTTGGCAAAACCAGAGAGTCAATAACCAATCCGAAGAACAAGAAACAAATACAAAGTTGATTTCATTGTGTTTGAAGACAACTTTACTCCACTACTTGGTCTACAAACCTCACAGGATATGGGTTTGATCAACATAGAAAAGGACAATTTCATCCGTGTAGCACAGCTCCATTCTGCATCACCAGAAGATGAGTGTGCAGATGTTTTCGACGGATCACTTGGAAAACTCCCTGGCCTGCAACATCTTGAAATAGACCCACAAGCTAAACCAGTCATCATGCCTGACTGGCGCACACCAATTTCTCTCAGGCCTCAGCTTAAAACTGAGCTTGACAAGATGGTTGAAGATGGAGTGATCAAACCAGTGAGTGAACCTACACCATGGTCAGTCAAATAGTTGTCACAAAGAAAAAAAAAACAAGGGAAACTACGAATCTGCATCGATCCACCGGAGCTAAACAAAGCTTTGAGACGAGAACACATACACCCTACCAGTTCCTGAAGATATACTTCATGATCTCAGCAAATCCACGGTGTTTCCAAGGCGGATCTATCAGCGAATTCTGGCACGTTCAGATTGACGAAGAGTCAAGCTTCGACCACTTTTCAGATATGTTTTGGCCGATACCGCTGACTAAGACTACCTTTGGTACTTCAGTTTCATCAGAAATATTTCAGAAAAAAATGATTGAAGCGCTTCATGGACTACCAGGTGTTGAATGCATTACTGATGATGTCATCATCCACGGGGAAACAACTGAAGCACATGACAGACACTACCAGTCTTTTCTACAGAGATGTCGGGAAAAACAAGATCAAGCTCAACAAGGAGAAATTATCCCTACGCTCTGACAACATCACATTCATGGGACACAAAATCACAAGAATGGCTTACAAACAGACCCTGAAAAGGTGTGAAAGCCATCAGAGGACTACCCAGCGCCAAAGAACTTGAAGGAACTCAGACGATTCCTGGGCATGGTTAATTACCTCTCACGGTACTTGACACACCTTACAGAGGATTTACACCTCTTCAAAACTACTCAAGAAAGATGTACAGTGGATGTGGACATCTTCTCAAGAAACATGCCTTCAAAGCAGTGAAAAACAAGATCATGAACAGCCCCACTCTGGCTTTCTACAAACCCAGTGAAAACCTCACACTCACCAATGATGCAAGTGAATATGGCCTCGGATCTGTATCATGCAAGATAACAGACCAATTGCTTTCGCAAGCAGAACGCTCTCTCCCACAGAGAGGAACTATGCACAAATAGAAAAGGAAATGCTTGCTCTGCTCTTTGGACTACAGAAGTTTCACCACTACACTTACGGCCGACAAGTACAAGTGGTTACAGATCACAAACCATCGTCTCAATCTGCAAGAAACCATTATCGAAAGCACCAATGCGCCTACAGTCCATGCTAATGAGGACACAAACATACGACTTCACATTGGAGTACCAACAGGCAAGCAGATACTGTGGCAGACGCCCTGTCACGAGCACCAGTTCTTACAGGAGCAGCTACAGAGTCAGAATCTGTCAATTCGCTGACGCTATCACCTTCACGCCACAACGCCTTGATGAGATCAAGCGGCGAACAGCAGAAGACAGTACCTGACTCAACTCAAAGATGTGATTCTCACAGGTTGGCCTTCATCAAGACAGGAATGCCCACCTACTATCACAGCTTACTTCGACTACAGAGATGAACTCACCATACAGATGGTTTATCTCAGGGAGAAAGTGTCGTCATACCACAAGCTATGAGACAAGAAATGAAGGAAAAGGTTCATGCAGGACACTCGGGCATCAATTCGTGTGTACGGAGAGCACGACAGCTCATCTTCTGGCCCAGGATGTCACAGAAATTCGGCATTTCGTTGAGGCATGTGATGTGTGCACTCGCATAGTGCAAAACACCAGCAGAGACTCTCTATATGCACGAGGTTCCAGACCGCCCATGGAAAAGGTGGGGACAGATATCTTCACATCCAAGGTCGACACTACCTCATTACAGTAGACTACTTCAGTCATTTCTTTGAATTGGGACTATCTATGGAGACCACGGCAGAAGCAGTTCTCAGCAAAATGAAACAACATTCGCCCGCTATGGTATACCGGACATGGTCTAAGTGACAACGGTCCACCAATTTGCATCACAACGTTCAAGGCTTTCGGCAACAGTGGGTTTTCCGCAGTCCTCAGCCCCGGACACAGCTAAGCTAGAGCCGTGAAGCTGCCGTTAAAGTGGCCAAAATATGATGAAAACATGCCTATATGCAAAGGAAGATCATATTTGGGTCTCCTGAACCTCAGGAACACACAGAAGAGGGACTAACATCAAGCCCATATGCAACGCCTCATGGGCAGACGAGCAAGACAGCACTTCCCACCACATTTAATTGTTTGAAGCCTGTTGCTGGAGACTACACCAGTCAAGGAAAGAACGTCTTGAAAACAAACGTCAAAATACAGCCGAGAGGTACAATCAACGGAAAAATCTCAACCACTATAGAACTACGGTGACAAGTCAAAACCAACCGATTGACAAGTCACAACCATCTGGAAGAACGCGATTGTCGTCAACAGGAGGGCCAGCAGGACCTACGACGTACAAACCGGTGATGGAGATTGTATAGCCAATCTGTTTTCCTTCCTCAGTTCCCGCCCTACTCTCACACCCCATGTCCCTACAACGATTCAATCTCCCCAAACCAGCCTTCCTGCCATACCCATCAATGCTGACAGCCCAAGAAGGCAGCAAAACGGACATCAAGACGAGGGGCGACAACCAGCCACACCAGCTCTACCAGATCCAGTGATCCAGGAGCCCAACAGTCCATCGGCAGCAGTCCACCAGGATCACAACCAGAAGATGCCTACAGCCAGTCCAGACTCGCCAGGGGAGCCAACCAGAACCATCATCACAAGATCAGGCAGACCAGTGACGCCTAGAAAGATACTGGACCTATAATTCACTGACTGGCGAAATCAACACACAAACATACTGTCATTTACAGTATATTACAATCATTGACAGTAGTCAAAGATAGCGAACACACCCAGACACAAAATCTATAGTGTTCAAAGAAAAGGGAAAGAAAGAAAAGATAATGTTTGGGTTTTATTATTTGGGTTTTATTATTTGTAAGATTTAAACTGCTAATTTGAATTTGACCAAGTTACATGCATTTAATCAAAGTTCAGTTAAGTTCACATTCCTAATTTACAGAACTTCCCAGAAGGGGGAAGATGTTACGTGGTCTACAAATTGGCAGATAGCTCTGTATGCGGAAGTCACGTGATTAAATATGTTATGGAAGTTAACGGTTGTCTGGGCTTCATCTTATCCGTGAGTCGATTCCATTTCTGCCCGTCTCCACTTCTGTATGAAGGCTGCACGCAGCACTCCCTGGTGTCTTTCTTCTTGACTGAAGGCATCTGTGATCCAATCACAGAATTTAGCCAGTACAAAGGAACTGAGAGAAATGAAATTCTCTGGGCAATGGTGGTTCAACTCAATCGAGTCTTGTCGAAAGCGGGTTTCCGACACTGTTCACTTCGCTTGAAGGTGTGTCGGACGCATATTTTCGACAGAGTTTGACGATTTTTAAATTATTACCGCCTTTTATTAAAGTGCAAAAAATCTCGTTTCAGCGACAGCTTGGGGCCTTGCTTTGCAGTTGCTTCACTTGACCGTTCTTCGTGTATTCTGTAGTCGTTTTATATCGATTTGAAGTGCCTGCTCTCAGTTCCTGCGATCACACGATTTTGAACATGGCGGCGCCCAGGTGAAGTAGGTTCGTGCGGAACATGAGAGTGAATAAAGCATGTTGTGGTCCAGTTCTTGTGTTTTATGCAGTTGTCATAAATCTACTATTCTCTGTAGGTCATACCAAGTGCTCAGATGTAATGTGGGAGGATAGAAAGTATGAAGAAGTGGAAGTTTGTTTTTTCTGCAAATGTGTATCATTTTGGATAACTTACATCATGTAAACTGTGCAGATTCCTCACTCAAGGTAAGCATTTTTGATAAATATATTGTTTCTTCTATCTAGTGGTGTATGTTTCATGTTCCTAGGTGAAGTGGTTGATTTTTTATGATTTTTTTTTAAATTGCCAAAAATTGTGTGATCTGAAGGACAAACCAGTCCATTTTGACTGCGATTTGATTGAGTTAAGTGCTATGAAAATAATGTGCAACTTTCCTAAGGTGACCCCTTCCGTGACTGTGCATTGCAACAGACCACATCCTTCAAGACTGTATGACGCATGCAGCATCCAGAAGGAAGTACTGGCCAACGCCGACAGCAGTGGAAGCCAAGTTGTACGGCACCCTGGAGGAGCTGCGGTGGGCGGCGGCCTTCATCGATGACACGGGCTGCTCATCTAATGGGAAGCGAACGAGGAAGAACTGTGCATTGTGTAAGAAAGCCAAATGGGGTCTTGTACACTTTCAGTTATCTGAGAATAAAGTGTATGAAACACCGTTGATAGCTTTTTAAATGACCAAATTGGTTCTTTTCACGCAATTCTACTTAGAAACCTGATTCTTCACTTTGAAACACAGCCCCAGCTGGTACTTGTTCTGGAAGAAATGAACACTAGACAGGTACAGTTTCCCCAAGATCCATTGTGGACGTTTTGGAGCATTAAGATTCAGCGTTTAGTCTTTGAATCCTGATATATCTTTCAGTCGGATTACTGTGTGGTACCCGTCATAAACTGCTTGTTATAGGCATGCACAAAACTTGAAAGTCATTTTGAGATTGTCCACACAATGCAAGACGCCAGTATAAACCAACAAGACCCAATTATTTTGCATTGGAAAACACAAATGTAGGCATATGTATAAAGACATACATTAATATACATGCATATAAAAGATGAATGAAAATGGAGAAAAAAAGGAGGGGGGGGGGTTCCCTTTCTCCATATATACACCATGCAATATTGTTGTAGTGTGTTGTACTCTCAGCTTATTTCTATACATGTAGACATACACAGAGCAGTGCACATGGTCAAGTTCTCTACATGGAGACATACACAGAGCAGTGCACATGGTCAAGTTCTCTACATGGAGACATACACAGAGCAGTGCACATGGTCAAGTTCTATTCATGGAGACATAAAAAAGAGCAGTGTACAGACATACACAGAGCAGTGCACATGGTCAAGTTCTATTCATGGAGACATAAAAAAGAGCAGTGTACATGGTCAAGTTCTATACATGTATACATGCACAGAGCAGTGCACATGGTCAAGTTCTATACGTGGAGACATACACAGAGCAGTGCACATGGTCAAGTTCTAATCATGTAGACATACATAGAGCAGTGCACATGGTCAAGTTCTATACATGGAGACATACACAGAGCAGTGCACATGGTCAAGTTCTATTCATGGAGACATACACAGAGCAGTGCACATGGTCAAGTTCTATTCATGGAGACATACACAGAGCAGTGCACATGGTCAAGCTCTATACATGGAGACATACACAGAGCAGTGCACATGATCATGTTCTGATCATTGTAGCCAGTTGACCACACAGCGCCTTTCCTAGTGCTGACTGTCAAAGTCCAGCAAGGAACAAAGTCGCATTACAAAACAACTCGATCCATGGAAAAAAAAACACATCCAGAAAAAAAGCGAACAACAATATGCAACTGTGACATGGTGGTAAACTCTATGTTAAGCGAACAACGTAGGCTGTGCAAAGAGCACAGGGAGTAAAAAGCCACAAAAAAGTATGTATGGGTCACATTGGCAAATACAGGAGTGGACTGTAAGCATCCATTCTGGACAGCATTCACAAAGTTTTGCCAGCTGCCAGAAAAATAAAATCTGGCCTGCCTTAAAGTGCTGTTAAAAAAAGAAATGTAGGAGTGTAGCCATGGGCTAGAATGTGCACACATCTCTTGTTGACCCTTAGCAGAAGAAATCTTTTGTACGAGTTACCTTCCCCCTTGCCTCCCTTGACTGATGAATCTTGATTTCATGTGCACTTTAAAATGGGAACGCCTCAGAACATATATATATATATATATATAATAGAGAGAGAGAGAGAGAGAGAGAGAGAGAGAGAGAGAGAGAGAGAGAGAGAGAGAGAGATAAACAACTACACAGTGAAAAAGCAAACAAGCAAGTTTTTCTTTCCAACATTTATTTTCAGCTCTGGGCCTTCCTCGGGGACTTCATTTTGGTACTGCTGAAAATCAAACAATCCTTAATTCTGCCTTTCTTTGAGTATCACTCGGAGAATTACGGCTGACTGGCACAGGCCCCAAACAGAGAACAAATCGAAATTTGACAGTAAACAGTGTAACATTGCACCCATATAGACTCCATAACCAATCCTACCTCCCACCTCCCCCGACACTCGCACAACACCCACACACAGAAACGCACTCACACCCCAAAATATCCCCCCCCCCCAAACACACACACACATGCACACACACATGCATGCACAGAGAGAGGGGGAGGAGGGGGGAACTACCTGTTTTCAGTAAGATGTTGCAGACTCAATTGTCTATGAACATTTCAAATGAATTTATCTCACCTGTATGTAGTTCTTGTAAATATCACTGCGTATCAGCGAGTAAGGTAAAATATTTATAAAGTAAGTCACAGCTATGTTACTATTCTAAAGTAGGCTTGCACATACATGCCCACTCCCGAAGAGGTGGAGCAGAGTAGGAAGAGGGAGAGAGGGTAAAAGCATTTAGGCAGGGAAGGATTGGGGGCAGGAACGGAATTATCAAAAATTGGGAAGGGGGGGGGGGGGTGGGGGTAGTAAGGGAAAATTTTGTGCGTCCACACGTGCGTGTGTGCAATCATGCGCGCGCAAACCCGCGTGTAACGGAAGGACTGGGGAGGTGTAATCTCAGGTAACGTGATACAAAAAAAAGGGGGGGGGGGGGTAAAGATGATGGAAGAGAGGAGGATGTTAAGAGGGAGACCAGCACACGTTAAAGAACCCACGGCAGTTGAAAATCGAAAAGAGCAGGGGGTTCCCGCTGCCCTGGCAAAATTGATGTAGATTGAAGATAGCCGCCTGGTATTTCTTACCAAGCCATAAAAAGTGTCACTTACTGTTATCGTGTGCCATCATGTACCGGTGGAAATGGAGGACACGTATAAAGATCGCATGCATCCTATGAGAGAAACTGGAGGAATAAATGAGATAAATGAAAATGAGTGACTGATATTTGAATGGTACGGGAAACGACTGAATGAGAGCCAGTAGGCTGCTCTTCGGCCGGCTCTACCTGGGTAGGCAGTCCGTTGAGTGAGTGAGAGAGTGTGTTTATTGTAAAGCGCTTAGAGCTTGGTCTGTGACCGAGGATAAGAGCTATATAAATACCCAATATAATAGGAGGAGCTGGTAGGGAGGAAGAAGGTCAAGAGTTGTCACCAACAGGTGTGTCCATAAAGAAATCCTATAGGAGGAGCTGGTAGGGAGGAAGAAGATCAAGAGTTGTCACCAACAGGTGTGTGCATAAAGGAATCCTATAGGAGGAGCTGGTAGGGAGGAAGAAGAGTTGTCACCAACAGGTGTGTACATAAAGGAATCCTATAGGAGGAGCTGGTAGGGAGGAAGAAGGTCAAGAGTTGTCACCAACAGGTGTGTACATAAAGGAATCCTATAGGAGGACCTGGTAGGGAGGAAGAAGGTCAAGAGTTGTCACCAACAGGTGTGTGCATAAAGGAATCCTATAGGAGGAACTGGTAGGGGGGAAGAAGGTCAAGAGTTGTCACCAACAGGTGTGTACATAAAGGAATCCTATAGGAGGAGCTGGTAGGGAGGAAGAAGGTCAAGAGTTGTCACCAACAGGTGTGTACATAAAGGAATCCTATAGGAGCTGATAGGGAGGAAGAAGAGTTGTCACCAACAGGTGTGTACATAAAGGAATCCTATAGGAGGACCTGGTAGGGGGGAAGAAGAGTTGTCACCAACAGGTGTGTACATAAAGGAATCTTATAGGAGGAGCTGGAAGGGAGGAAGAAGGTCAAGAGTTGTCACCAACAGGTGTGTGCATAAAGGAATCCTATAGGAGGAGCTGGTAGGGAGGAAGAAGAGTTGTCACCAACAGGTGTGTACATAAAGGAATCCTATAGGAGCAGCTGGAAGGGAGGAAGAAGAGTTGTCACCAACAGGTGTGTACATAAAGGAATCCTATAGGAGGAGCTGGTAGGGAGGAAGAAGAGTTGTCACCAACAGGTGTGTACATAAAGGAATCCTATAGGAGGAGCTGGTAGGGAGGAAGAAGAGTTGTCACCAACAGGTGTGTACATAAAGGAATCCTATAGGAGGAGCTGGAAGGGAGGAAGAAGGTCAAGAGTTGTCACCAACAGGTGTGTGCATAAAGGAATCCTATAGGAGGAGCTGGTAGGGAGGAAGAAGAGTTGTCACCAACAGGTGTGTACATAAAGGAATCCTATAGGAGGAGCTGGTAGGGAGGAAGAAGAGTTGTCACCAACAGGTGTGTGCATAAAGGAATCCTATAGGAGCTGGTAGGGAGGAAGAAGAGTTGTCACCAACAGGTGTGTACATAAAGGAATCCTATTGGAGGAGCTGGTAGGGAGGAAGAAGAGTTGTCACCAACAGGTGTGTGCATAAAGGAATCCTATAGGAGCTGATAGGGAGGAAGAAGAGTTGTCACCAACAGGTGTGTACATAAAGGAATCCTATAGGAGGAGCTGGAAGGGAGGAAGAAGGTCAAGAGTTGTCACCAACAGGTGTGTACATAAAGGAATCTTATAGGAGGAGCTGGTAGGGAGGAAGAAGAGTTGTCACCAACAGGTGTGTACATAAAGGAATCCTATAGGAGGAGCCGGTAGGGAGGAAGAAGAGTTGTCACCAACAGGTGTGTGCATAAAGGAATCCTATAGGAGGAGCTGGTAGGGAGGAAGAAGGTCAAGAGTTGTCACCAACAGGTGTCTGCATAAAGGAATCTTTTAGGAGGAGCTGGTAGGGTGTCACGACCGGCCCCTGGAGGTCTGCCCTGACAAGATCGGTCTAGAAGGGAGTGAAGGGAGTGACTGACCTCACGCGCTCCGCAAGAGATCACACAAGAAAGATTACAATACAACACACCATTTATTCACACCAACCTACACATAGTCACAAATAAGCATTTCAACACACACAACATACACATAGTCACAATTAAGCATTTCAACACACACAACATTCACATAATCACAAATAAGCATTTCCAACACACATTCATTTGTTCCCTCCCGTTGTTCCCCCACCCTTGCCTCTCCAAAGTTCACTGGGAGCATCATGTCCAATCGAGTGTCCAAGACGGGCCTGTTTTGAATAGTCTTTCGGTGCCGACACTCTCAGCACACACCCACACCACTTCCAATAGCACGACACAGAGCTAACCACACCCGCTTAGCTGTCACATGGTTGCAGGAAGTCTGAAGACAGCGTAGAACCCATCCCGTCGGACGAGGCGGTAGTCGTTGAAGGTCCCGGACAGGGGTAGGACCATCCAGTGAAGAACGCGCACTCCTCACTCGCTGCGGCTTCAAGAACGTCAGCCCCGGGTGAAGACCCCGGGAGGAGAAAAAAGAAGGGAAGGAACTGGAAGGAAAGAAGGGTACTAGAACCCCGCCGTCAGTACGGTTTGAAATATGCTGCTAAATCCTAACAGCCACTCGCATGAAGGGCGAGGGGAGGTGTTTGCTGAATGCATTAGTAGCACCAGCTTAACACAGACCTGAGCGTCAAACAGTAAACAAACCAAATGAGGAATGTTCGCTAAAGGTCTTCTCACACGAAGCAGACAAGAGATTACATTGAATTAACAGGTTGAAGAAACGAATATAATTTATATCTTCTCCTTCCTTCACTCACGTTCAACGACTACAATAACATTTTCCTTTTTTAGGAAATTTGAACTTGAAGAGAACAGCAACCATTGCTTAAAATTTGCCCCTACATTTACAAATAACCATGATTTAATGGAAACGATTACCCCCATATTTATAGTAACACTTCAAAATAACCACAATTCCCCCCAAACCACGCATCCAAACGACTATCGTGCGTACGCACGCTCGCAAACACAAAACACCGTTCCCCTTGCACACACAAACAGACGGTGGCCGAAAAATACGAGACCGGCGATTGTGACAGGGGCGGACGAGTGAGACCAAGCAAGTCCCAACCCAAAACACCAGGTTCTCCCCTATCCATCACCAGATGCATTGAAAGGAGAGAGAATTTTGGACATAATTTTGAATGGCCAGGTTAAAGATCGAATTAACCAGAAAAAAGTGGTCTCAAACAATATTTCTTTTATACTTTTGAAACCAAAAAGAAATTGCGCAAAAGAGAAGAATTAGCCGGCTAACAAAAAAAACGCCCCATGAAACACAACTGATGCTTACCACACCCGTGGGTGACCCAAGAAAGTGGGGGGTCAAGCGACTCTCTGCCCTCTGTCCAGTTGAGAGAACCAGCCGAGCTGATGGGGAAACGCTGACATCCCTCCCCTACAGGCCGACTGCAGGAATGAAGTACCGATTGTACCTTCGTGATATGGTCGAGAACCAGAACCGGAGCGGGCGCTCCCGGGGACATCTTCCGCACAAGTGAAGAAAAAACCTCCCTCACCTTTGGGCACAAACTGCCACCAACGGCCACAGAGTGAGAATATCTCAAGCTAAAGGAATGCTGCACGTGCAGGGGGTAAAAGACAGGTGAGAGGCCGAAGAGACAGCCAGTTTATAGAGAAAGGCACCAGCCACCCGTGAACCTGCAGGATGAATTGCCGGACAGTGGAAATTGAGAGAGAGAGAGAAAAGAAAGTAAACCTAACCTGAACTGAACGACATTAAGGTGCAAACACACCACAAGCCACATTAAGGGACTGATACACAACAACAACCAAAACCCAAATAAATAAATGAATAATTCTACCACCCAAGATGGACCAACGTCATAGGCCTCGTGACAAACCCCCCTCCTAAAAGCATCTGTTCTCTGAGATACATGTTCCTTTGAACCTTGACGCATGTGCAAATTCACAACAAGGGGACCAAACCCCAAAACCCTCTGTGATCGACAGAGTACGAAAAATTTCCAAATACAAACATTCCACGATAAAATTTATACAGGGAGATACAAAAGTACTACATTTATCAATCAACCAAAAAAACCTTCAGACAAAAAAAATAGCAATCCGACCAGTGGTGATTCACTACTGTTAACATCACTGAAGTGTGAACTGTCACTACAACCGATACACAAGCCAAAAGGGGACATAACCCTAGTTGAGGGGAAGGCCCTCTAAACTGATCCTCCCAATGGGGTGCCGATACGGAGCTCGGCTGAGATAGTCAGCATCCGTATTGCTAGAACCCTTGATATGGCAAAAAGGGTGAAAGCATGACTCTAATTGGGGTTTCAGTGGACAATACCAGTGCACTCTCTCCCAGGTACTGTGGGAGGGGGCGATCTGTGAGTACAACCTGGAATTCCTGACAAAACCATGCAATTGTTCTGTCTGAGCCAAGGGAAAAGGGGAACCAAAACAAACGCCTGCCACGACTCTTCCTCGACGAGAGGAACAGTGGGGGTGTCCTGAACCACCGATACGCTGCTCATCGCCACTCTCCACGACGACAGGGGTGTATCCTGCCTGGCACTGAATTCGCCGCACGGTGTGCTTTCAGGAGGTTGGGGGTGATACAAAAGCTCCTTCCCTCGCACTCGAATACGGGAATCCCAATCACCCACGCGACTGCAGACCACGAAAGGACCCTGCCAAGAAAGCGTACTTGTTCTTCTTTTTGGGGGAGAGAAGCAACACTTCATCACCCGGCTCGAACCAACGCCGATGCTGCGCTTGTCCCTACAAAGCCTTGTACTTGGGGTTTTGCCGACTGCAAATGTTGCTGAGCAGTTGGCAGTGTCAGCGATGCGGTTAAAGCAGATCAACCACATATCGACTCTCCTCCTTGACGACAGGTTCCATATCGTCGTGGGTCCACATCTGCTTCAAGATGTTGTGGGTCCTCGTACGTTCTGCCATACAGGAGTTCGAAAGGAGAAAAGTGCATGCTTTCCTGTGGAACCTCCCTGTAGGCAAACAGCACGGCAGGGAAAAACGATCCCACTCACGAGGTTGCTCTGCACACAGCGACGCAACGTCTGCTTCAAGGTCCCATTAAAGAGCTCGACAAGGCCATTTTGGGCCTTGCATGATAGGGTGAACGTCGTCTCCTTGTGAACATTGAGAAAGTGTTCACCTCCAAAATGGTCTCAGACAGAAAAACTGAGTTCCCTGGTCAGAAAGGATCTTCTTGGGGACGCCATGCGCGTCCAAATCTGCCAGAGAGCTTCAGCAACATAGGGCCTCGATAGTCCTAAGCGGACAGCCTCTGGGGATCGAGTCACAAATCTACTACTACCAAAATGGGAGCGGGGACCGCGATCGGATGGTGGATTAATAGGTCCCACCGGTCAAAACCAACCTTGCTGAATGGCTCCCCAACCATGGCACTGATCCTAGGGAAAAACGCGTCAAGCGACCCTTGGGCGTTGCCCGTTGGCAGACATCGCAACTGCGGGAGTACTGCCTAACCTGAGAGTTCATCCCCGGCCAGAAAAAGTCCTGCTTACTCGCTCGAGGGTCCGCTTTGAACCCATATGACCTGCCATGGTGAATCATGGGGCCCGCCGGAGAACAGATTCTCTCAACTTTGGGGAACGACTAACTGCTTGGCCACCCGATCTGCCTGAGTGAAGACCCAAAGAGGATCTCCTTGTGGAGCTTAAAACTCACCTTGGCATGTCGGGCAGACTGAGCGGGACAATCCACCATTGTCGTAAGCGTTGGACATCCAAAATCCCTGGCCTGAAGATGAATCATGGTACAGGATCGGCCCTTGCAAGACCCTCGTCAAGATCGGTTGTAGAACATGACGCAATTCCTGTCCTGCTTCTTTGCTTTGGGGCGCGTGGTAATCCCACTCCCTGTACGGGCAGATCCGTAGACACGAACTGACGCTGCAAATGTGATGGTATTCCCTATAGGAAGGGGAATACAGAGTTTTCTCCACCGTGATAGCCCATACTTCGCCACAGAAGTAGGGGTGGAGAGGGAATAAGTACAGAAGGACGGGTGGAGGTAAAAACCACCTCCAACCCGCACACATCATAATTGGCACCCCCCGCTGAGCCTCAGGGAAACCCAATCCTTGTCCAAAAAGAGCGTTGATGCTCCCCGAATCCCTGATGGAGTCGACCAAGGGAAAAACCAACAACAAAAGAAACACGGACACTCTGTGCCACCAGAAGCCGGGATGGACCCCACGTTAGCCGTGCACGAGGACGCAGGGGAAAGGGTTAGCCCCATGACTACCGGGGGCTTTAGGGCAATCTTTTCTAATATGGGCCCGGGCGACCACAAAGAAAACACAGTCGGGGGGTGGCTGAGGTCCCCGATGAACTGCCTGCCTTGTTCGACTCACTAGCAGTCGCGCGCCTTACTGCCACTAAGTCCTGTGAGGGTCTTCCTATCCGTATCTGAGCGATGCCCACGATGCCCATAAGCTCTATGGGCTTCAGCAAACACCTCAGCAGTACGAATCACAGCCGCGAAATCCTTTGGTGCTGTCTCGCCTATACGGATCCTCAACTCTGGGGACACAGTGTTGGTAAGCTGTTCGATGAGAATCAGATCCTCAAGCTCCAGCTTGGCCAACTGACGCCAATAGCCTAGCGTTTTGCGCAGCCTATCTCCAAACTGCACGAAGGTCTCGTCGTTATTCTTTCTCATGGATCTGAACTTCCTCCTGTACGTTTCTGGGGTAAGATGGAAATGTTTACGCAGAGACGCGCCTTCATTTAGAGTAAGCACACACCCCTTGCAGCACCTGATAATCCAGAAAAAAAGGTGCAAGGCCTTATGTTCCTCGGACAATTGGTACGAACTAGCTACCTTGTCAAAGTGCTCTAAGAACATATCAATGTCCTCACTGGGTTTGAACTCTGGAAGCTTTAATTTTGGGCCTCTAACTCTATCATTTGCTTGTCGATTAACCCCCAGATTTACAGATGCGGGAGGCCGCGAAAGAAACTGTTCCATCTCTTCCCTACGTTGTGCTGCTTCCTCATGACGGAGGGCTAACTCCTGCTGATAACGCTCTTCAATTTTGATCATCTCTTCCTTACGAAGGGCTTCCTGTCTGGCAGCCTCTTCCCTACGCAGAGCTTCCATCCTATCTAACTCTTCCCGACGGAGGGCTTCCTGTCTGAAAGCACCCCCCTCATCGCTGTCGCTCCAGAAACATCATGACGGAGGCTAAATCCTGAGCAGGAGCCACCACTCCCGACACGGGAGGATGACCCGTTTGGCCCGTCCCTTGGGTTTCGACTTTCCCATGAGAAAGTCCCCCGGGGCATGCTCCTTATGAGGGGAAGCATGGAGAGGAGAAGGTTTCGGCATCCGCGACCCAACAGAAGCCCACATTGCCTAGCTATACTCTGACACTTCCGAGCGGACGTGTCAGGTGGGGTCTCAGCAGAGAGATCCCCTAGCGAAGAGGTAGCGAAAGTGCTCGCGGGACTATCAGCTACAGCACTGGAGTAGGTAGAAGTCCCTGTAGTCAAAGTACTGGTACTAACAGTAGGGACTACATTTTGAAGACCTTTCTTCTTCGACGCACACGTCGCCATACCGCCAGCACCGGACGTTGCCATGACAACTATATCCTACGGTTCTCAAATAACGGGAAAGACAATTCCACTTGAAAAAACAGAGACCGCGCGAATATGTCACGTCTCTTGGTGACCAACTGTGAGAAACAGCAAATCAACAGTGTCAACATACAATCTTTATTAAAACGAAAAAAGACCAAAAGACTTCCGTGACCAAGTTACCTTCGCGGCCCCGTGCTCAAAAAACAAGAGCGACAAGACAGTGAAGTTCACTAGTCAACAAAGAGCAACCAAACATTCAAAATAAAACATAATACATAACACTGAAGTGTGAACTGTCACTACAGCAATAAATAAATGAATAATTCTACCACCCAAGATGGACCAACGTCATAGGCCTCGTGACATAGGGAGGAAGAAGAGTTGTCACCAACAGGTGTGTACATAAAGGAATCCTATAGGTGAAGCTGGTAGGGAGGAACAAGGTCAAGAGTTGTCACCAACAGGTGTGTACATAAAGGAATCTTATAGGAGGAGCCAGTAGGGAGGAAGAAGGTCAAGAGTTGTCACCAACAGACAGGTGTGTACATAAAGGAATCTTATAGGAGGAGCTGGTAGGGAGGAAGAAGGTCAAGAGTTGTCACCAACAGGTGTGTACATAAAGGAATCCTATAGGAGGAGCTGGGAGGGAGGAAGAAGGTCAAGAGTTGTCACCAACAGGTGTGTACATAAAGGAATCCTATAGGAGGAGCCAGTAGGGAGGAAGAAGGTCAAGAGTTGTCACCAACAGGTGTGTACATAAAGGAATCTTATAGGGGAGCTGGTAGGGAGGAAGAAGGTCAAGAGTTGTCACCAACAGGTGTGTACATAAAGGAATCCTATAGGAGGAGCTGGTAGGGAGGAAGAAGAGTTGTCACCAACAGGTGTGTACATAAAGGAATCCTATAGGAGGAGCTGGTAGGGAGGAAGAAGGTCAAGAGTTGTCACCAACAGGTGTGTACATAAAGGAATCCTATAGGTGGAGCCGGTAGGGAGGAAGAAGGTCAAGAGTTGTCACCAACAGGTGTGTACATAAAGGAATCCTATAGGTGGAGCTGGTAGGGAGGAAGAAGGTCAAGAGTTGTCACCAACAGGTGTGTACATAAAGGAATCCTATAGGTGGAGCTGGTAGGAGGAAGAAGGTCAAGAGTTGTCGCCAACAGGTGTGTACATAAAGGAATCCTATAGGTGGAGCTGGTAGGGAGGAAGAAGGTCAAGAGTTGTCACCAACAGGTGTGTACATAAAGGAATCCTGTAGGAGGAGCTGGTAGGGAGGAAGGTCAAGAGTTGTCACCAACAGGTGTCTGCATAAAGGAATCCTATAGGAGGAGCTGGTAGGGAGGAAGAAGAGTTGTCACCAACGGGTGTCTGCATAAAGGAATCCTATAGGAGGAGCAGGTAGGAAGGAAGAAGGTCAAGAGTTGTCGCCAACAGGTGTGTGCATAAAGGAATCTTATAGGAGGAGCCGGTAGGGAGGAAGAAGGTCAAGAGCTTGGAAGGGGAAGGTCTAAAAGGCTTGAATGAAGGGTGTGGCAGTGAGGGTAGATAGGGAGGGGGTAAAGGCGAAGGGAGGGGAGGTTGGGGAGAAGAGAGGGCATGGGGAAGAGTCTAGGTGACCATGTTGAGACACTCTGGGGAAACAGTACATAATTTGTTAGACCACAATGATTCACATTGAAGTCTGTCATTGTCCTCTGAAAAACGTT
>CM031626.1:36738455-36775955 GCA_018398815.1 Conus ventricosus | reverse complement strand
TGTCACTGACGTCACAAAAATCAATTCATTTTATTCATTACAACCATATTCGACCAAAGAGCCTGCTTTTTCTCTAAACTGGTGCATTAAAAGTAGTCTGTAAGCTCTCATTTCCCATATCGCATGCTTAGGTTTTTTTCAGCACATGCTTGCGAATACATGAAATGACTGACAATACCCATCTTGATCAAACAAGCATCTTCTTTGATCCACTCTTTGTCATTGTTGGAGTTTTGCATTAAATTGCCATTCTACGAAATTCAGACTTCTTTCCAATCGCAACCTTGTGAATGACTCAATTTCTATGATAATTACAACTGAAAATGTATAGAAATTATTATCCGGTAGTCCGTTTCAACAGAGTATTTTTCAGTCGAAATGCCTATCAAAACCTCATGTCAGCAGCCAGGCGAGAGGAAAGCCAGTTGTGCTTTTTTTCTAATTTTCAAAGACAAAATTCTCTGTTCAGACACAGTCTTGGAGAATCAAATTCATATGAAAGGCGTGAAATGCCTGCTGTTCATTCATTATAGAATTATTTCTTGCTGTTACGTAATTATTATCGCAATAGAGAAAAAATACGACACAAACTTGTTAAAAGTGGGTTCATTCTCCATTTGATCTTAATACAGCAACAAAATTATCAAATGTGATATGCCTCATTTTGTTCCTTGGGTTCTAAGATTTTCATCAATAATAAATATGTTTGAATAACTTTGAACGGACAGGGAGCCAGAAAACACGGAAGCTGCGACAGCACAACTTTCTGTCAGTTCTGCCTCACAAAGCCAATTTTGCCTGCAGCACCGTGTTGCTGGCTTTGCAGTCTGCTTTTCTGCTATATATTTGAGGCGCTGTGAGTGAGTGGGTGTGATCTTGGCTTTGGAAGCAAAATAAAGGGAAAGAAACTCCATGTCGTTTCCTCTGTTCTCTTTGGTTGCCTGTCATCCCTTGGTTCCTGAACCTGAACCATACCATCATCTGTCTGTCTCTGTGTGCACCTCCTGCAACTCCACACCATCACAGGAGTTTCTAGCACAAAGTCAGCTGAATGGTCTACAAAGGCAGAAAACAACAGACCTTTACTCCGACTCTGCAATGCACAATGTACACAGAAAACTACAAGTGTACACCCATACACTGAGCATTACATAGACACAGAGCAAATGCCTGTATAAATGTGTGTAATGCTCTGTGTATATGCATATCTAGTGCTCAATGTATGTGTGTGTAGGCAATCTTCTGTACGACATAGAGTACTGCAAACACGCATACATGCCAAGTATTACCTCAGTTCAGTTCAGTGGTTTATTTAATGTCGTTTCATCGTCAGATGATATTAGACACTTAAAAAAGAGACAACAAACAAACAAACAAGCAAACACCTCCACACTCAACTCATCCATGTAAGTACTTCAAACCTCCACACTCAACTCATCCATGTAAGTACTTCAAACCTCCACACTCAACTCATCCATGTAAGTACTTCAAACCTCCACACTCAACTTATCCATGTAAGTACTTCAAACTCCACACTCAACTCATCCATGTAAGTACTTCAAACCTCCACACTCAACTCATCCATGTAAGTACTTCAAACCTCCACACTCAACTCATCCATGTAGTACTTCAAACCTCCACACTCAACTTATCCATGTAAGTACTTCAAACCTCCACACTCAACTCATCCATGTAAGTACTTCAAACCTCCACACTCACCTTATCCATGTAAGTCCTTCAAACCTCCACACTCAACTCATCCATGTAAGTACTTCAAACCTCCACACTCAACTCATCCATGTAAGTACTTCAACCTCCACACTCAACTTATCCATGTAAGTACTTCAAACCTCCACACTCAACTCATCCATGTAAGTACTTCAAACCTCCACACTCAACTCATCCATGTAAGTACTTCAAACCTCCACACTCAACTTATCCATGTAAGTACTTCAAACCTCCACACTCAACTCATCCATGTAAGTACTTCAAACCTCCACACTCAACTCATCCATGTAAGTACTTCAAACCTCCACACTCAACTTATCCATGTAAGTACTTCAAACCTCCACACTCAACTCATCCATGTAAGTACTTCAAACCTCCACCCAACTCATCCATGTAAGTACTTCAAACCTCCACACTCAACTTATCCATGTAAGTACTTCAAACCTCCACACTCAACTTATCCATGTAAGTACTTCAACCTCCACACTCAACTCATCCATGTAAGTACTTCAAACCTCCACACTCAACTTATCCATGTAAGTACTTCAAACCTCCACACTCAACTCATCCATGTAAGTACTTCAAACCTCCACACTCAACTCATCCATGTAAGTACTTCAAACCTCCACACTCAACTCATCCATGTAAGTACTTCAAACCTCCACACTCAACTCATCCATGTAAGTACTTCAAACCTCCACACTCAACTCATCCATGTAAGTACTTCAAACCTCCACACTCAACTCATCCATGTAAGTACTTCAAACCTCCACACTCAACTCATCCATGTAAGTACTTCAAACCTCCACACTCAACTCATCCATGTAAGTACTTCAAACCTCCACACTCAACTCATCCATGTAAGTACTTCAAACCTCCACCTCAACTTATCCATGTAAGTACTTCAAACCTCCACACTCAACTCATCCATGTAAGTACTTCAAACCTCCACACTCAACTCATCCATGTAAGTACTTCAAACCTCCACACTCAACTCATCCATGTAAGTACTTCAAACCTCCACACTCAACTCATCCATGTAAGTACTTCAAACCTCCACACTCAACTCATCCATGTAAGTACTTCAAACCTCCACACTCAACTCATCCATGTAAGTACTTCAAACCTCCACACTCAACTCATCCATGTAAGTACTTCAAACCTCCACACTCAACTTATCCATGTAAGTACTTCAAACCTCCACACTCAACTCATCCATGTAAGTACTTCAAACCTCCACACTCAACTCATCCATGTAAGTACTTCAAACCTCCACACTCAACTCATCCATGTAAGTACTTCAAACCTCCACACTCAACTCATCCATGTAAGTACTTCAAACCTCCACACTCAACTTATCCATGTAAGTACTTCAAACCTCCACACTCAACTTATCCATGTAAGTACTTCAAACCTCCACACTCAACTTATCCATGTAAGTACTTCAAACCTCCACACTCAACTTATCCATGTAAGTACTTCAAACCTCCACACTCAACTTATCCATGTAAGTACTTCAAACCTCCACACTCAACTCATCCATGTAAGTACTTCAAACCTCCACACTCAACTTATCCATGTAAGTACTTCAAACCTCCACACTCAACTCATCCATGTAAGTACTTCAAACCTCCACACTCAACTCATCCATGTAAGTACTTCAAACCTCCACACTCAACTCATCCATGTAAGTACTTCAAACCTCCACACTCAACTTATCCATGTAAGTACTTCAAACCTCCACACTCAACTTATCCATGTAAGTACTTCAAACCTCCACACTCAACTCATCCATGTAAGTACTTCAAACCTCCACACTCAACTTATCCATGTAAGTACTTCAAACCTCCACACTCAACTCATCCATGTAAGTACTTCAAACCTCCACACTCAACTTATCCATGTAAGTACTTCAAACCTCCACACTCAACTCATCCATGTAAGTACTTCAAACCTCCACACTCAACTCATCCATGTAAGTACTTCAAACCTCCACACTCAACTTATCCATGTAAGTACTTCAAACCTCCACACTCAACTCATCCATGTAAGTACTTCAAACCTCCACACTCAACTTATCCATGTAAGTACTTCAAACCTCCACACTCAACTCATCCATGTAAGTACTTCAAACCTCCACACTCAACTCATCCATGTAAGTACTTCAAACCTCCACACTCAACTTATCCATGTAAGTACTTCAAACCTCCACACTCAACTCATCCATGTAAGTACTTCAAACCTCCACACTCAACTTATCCATGTAAGTACTTCAAACCTCCACACTCAACTCATCCATGTAAGTACTTCAAACCTCCACACTCAACTTATCCATGTAAGTACTTCAAACCCACATCTGATTAATGCATAATTACATAAGTGAAATACCCTAGTGGTACACAAAATTGTTGATCTTTATAAAAATTTTGCAACCTGTGACTGCGAAGTAACCATGGCAATTTCAGCAATATATGGACCATACAAGACAATACTGACATTAAAGTTTTTAATCTCAATACCTTTCTCCTGATAGAGCGAGGTCAGCACTGAGCATGCAAGCATAAGATGATGCACAGAAATGTTTTCTTTGCAGACACAAGTAATACCATGAGAATATTTAGTGTTCCAAGTATTCAGCCTTAATTTATAACTTAATCCAACAACGTGCCTTGAGCACGATGGTAAAGTAGCCTTTTTAAAAAACTAAAGTTCTGCTTGTGAATATACTTGTCCATAATTTGGATTAATTCACAAGAGGACAAATCTAAGGGATTTTAAAATAAATTTTGAACGTTTATATTTGCTCCTTCTTTTGCAAGACTGTCTGCTATTTCATTCCACTTTATACCACAGTGAGATAAGATCTAACAAAAATATTTTTTATGCCTAGAGTTATCGGTAATGGTAATACTAGTTCTAATGATAAAAGTAATGGTACAAAAATACGATAAAAATAGTATCGATGATAGTAATGATAACAATAGTAGTAATATTACTACTAATAATAATGATAAGAAGGGAAGGGGTGAAGAAAAAGGAGGAGGAGGGGGAGGGAGAAGACAAGAAGAACAAAGAGGAGAAGGAAGAACAAAGAGGAGAAGGAAGAACAAAGAGGAGAAGGAAGAACAAAGAGGAGAAGGAAGGCACAAATTAAAGGGGGTGGGGGTGGAATCTAATAGGTAGAGTAATAGTTATGACAGGTATATTAATAGTTTTGATAATAATCATGATTGTAACCATATAGTAATGATATTGATGATATAGGAGGCTGGAAAAGTGATAGGTTGGAATGTCAGAAATATTGATAAGTATAGCGATAAATATTGAGAATAGTAGGAAATATAATATTTGGACAGTTTAGAAATTGTAACAACAGTTATATGTGATGGTAATAGTAAAAATAAAAGAGAAAGAATTGGAAATAATGATAATAATGATAATAACAGTAATTATAATAGTGATAGTAGTGATGAAGATAATGGTGATATTATTACTAATTGAGGAAGTAAGAATATTAAAGTTGGTATTCTTGTTTTGTTTCTTTTTTTTCATTAAATGGTGGTGATGATGATGATAGTGCTGATAATAATAATAATGGGATGACAGTGAAACTGATAGCAATAATGATAAAAGTAATATTGGTAACAGTGCGGTTGGTAGAAAGGTGTAATGATGGTCAATGAGTAAAAGTTGACAGTGCTATTGTAGCAGAGAGAAGGTGATGAGAGTAAATATAGTAACGTTAATAATGGTAACAGTATGTGAAAAGGAATAGGGATGGTCAGTGAGTAAAAGGTTAACAGTATGTGAAAAGGAATAGGGATGGTCAGTGAGTAAAAGGTTAACAGTATGTGAAAAGGAATAGGGATGGTCAGTGAGTAAAAGGTTAGCAGTATGTGAAAAGGAATAGGGATGGTCAGTGAGTAAAAGGTTAACAATATGTGAAAAGGAATAGGGATGGTCAGTGAGTAAAAGGTTAACAATATTATTGGAGAAGGGAAGAAGGGAGAAGTAAAAAAAAAGTGGGGGTGGGTCGGACACACACACACACACACACACACACACACACACACACACACACACACACACACACACACTCACTCACTCACTCTCTCTCTCTCTCTCTCTCTCTCTTCTCTCTCTCTCTCTCTCTCTCTCTCTCTCTCTCTCTCCTCTTACCTTTTTCTCTCTTTCCTCCTAATGTAGTTAATATATACAAGTATTATTACTGTACTACTACAACTTTCTTCTAGTGATGAGACTAACCATAACAGGATCTGCTGTTTACTAACTTCAGCAGTCCAACTCTGTCCATCAAAACAGCTTTAGGGGCAACAACAACACCACCAACAACAACTGTCTATGATAATAGTGTCACTGTATAGGACAGTAGACAGGATATATGTATTAATATATCCCCGTTATAACCACCCATTTCCCCCTTTTACTAAGTATGAAAGCCCACAACAAACACACACAAAAGAAAATACAGTGCACAAACAGTAAGGCTATATTTGCATTCACACACGCACTCTCACCCACAGAATGGCAGATGAAACACCAATACCTTTATATATCCGACACATAGGCAGTTTTCCCCACACACACAAAAAAAAACAAACAAACCCCAAAGAATCCAACAATACTATCAATACCCGACCATCAGCGCATGGCCCTTATGCATACCCGTGCACGCATGTGCTGCACGTTACCTATAACAACCCTTCCCTCTGGAGGCACAGATACACACCTTCACCCACTAAGGACATACCAGAGGGGACAACAGGGTGAAATCACATCACCTGGTCATCCCGGTTGACATATCAAGCAAGGTGATACGTCATAAAACGAGATGCCCACGCAATGTCTTTTCTTTCAAATGGTATTCTTTATACTCATTTTTATGTGCGGTGTCAACCCCTCGGACACAATGCTTACCCCAAATGTTTCACACCAATTGTTCAGGTAACCGCAACCCACTGTATCGTTACTTTCAATACTCATCCGAAGTCCCTGGCGGGTACTAGACACCGGACAAAAAAAAAAAGCAAAAACCAAACCCCAAAACAACTTCTTCCCCCCCCCTCCAAACCAAAACCACACCACACAAAAAAAAAAACAGGACAACGGAACACAGCGTTTTCCGATATGGTTATGAAAAACGTCGGTAGTTGGACGGCGCTCTCACACTAAATGCACCGCCAAAACACAAAATCCCTTCACTGAAGCGTTGATACGACATAGGAGAGGAAGTTGTGACACGTCGAAGAACGCTGTTCCCTCCCTAACGGGCACCAACACACCCGCGAGGTACCGCTGATGGCATACTGCGGGGGCCCTCACGACGCTTGCACCTGAGAGACAGATGAAGTCAGAGGACATTGCCCACCCTCGGATGTGGAAGTGAGATGGGACGTTCCGACCGGAAACGCATCTGCCGGCTCGGGTGCGTCCCCACTCGGCAGAGAAGAGGGCAGGGATGACGTGGGATGGCGGCTTTGCCAACTCCACACGGAGAGGCCGACCCTCACGGATTTGCCGTGATAGGGGAGGTACATAAAACTCGCTGGAGAAACCCTGTGCAAAAGGAAATGTCTACTGCCACGAAGAATACAGTTATACTTATTTGTTGCATCACTAAAGTAATTGGTTCTCAGTGTTTACAGTCACAACCAAGTGCGACAGCTAATTGAATTTAAATCATGATCTACAAACAGCACTTGCATCATGATTCTCTCTCACCAGAAATGTTCATTACAATTTAACCAATACATGACTTTCCACTTCCCTCACAGGCCTCGAACATAATTATAACCGTCCTTTCATAAAATGATTATACTGTCTGATTTACATACCACGACTTCATTTCCCATCTGGGTCTCTAAGACAATGATTTAATGGATATACTCATCTTCCATTCCACGAACAACTAACAATCCCGACGTTAGAGACCCAGTATCGGTCACAATTCAGGCTACCCCACATCTCCATTAGTACCAGCTTCATAGAATCAACATTTTCAAGCACAACCCCACCAGAATTGAACCCGGTTATCCAAATTCTTAGCAGGCCACAATCATAATCCTACAAATGTCTCGGAACATTATTCACGCGCGGGGCAATCACCAATTACATAATTCGACAAGGATTTCCGAACGTGCTATACATTGTCTACTGACACACAATGCTGCGGAAAACATATTAGCCTCTGCCGACCCCCGTCGGACTAAAAAACCACATACATACATATCTCACATCCCCCAAATGTAGGCTTCTGAGCAACAATTCCCAATATCTTCAATACCTTTTATTATTATCATCTGCTATTTTTTTTCCTTACTTTTACAATCGTAATTAAACTGTACCAAGTAACCTAACTTATACTCCTACGTATTCAACACAATCATAAATTCACATTGCAAATCTTTAATAATACTTTAACAAAAAAGAAAACATTCTTATATAAATATATTGACCTTATTTTTCTTTCCGCCATCCACCCTGGTTTAGTCCGAGGCCACACACCCAAAGTGAACTTCTACAAGACCTGTCTATCCGGAGGTACCACCACCGTCACCTATCGATACAACCTCACACACGCCCAGACCTCACAAGCAGTTGCCTCCGTACTGGCCAGCACCGCGTGGGACAGTCCTCTATATATAAAAAGTTCCCAACCTCCGATACCAACGTCACTTCAGAAAATCATCAATCTTTATTAAACTTGGACACCATATTTAGTACACCCGCGACCACTACCAAGTACAACATATTATGTCTTAGCAATCCCTCCGCTGTAACCACATCCACTTATCTCTATCAGTGTAGATAGAACCGAGACGCACATTATTTCATTCCCCACTTGTACGGTTTTTCCTCGACTTAATTCAAGTTATATCTCTTTTCTTTCTCTTCACACTTCCGCCCATTTAAATTTCCTCTCTTCGTCAAACTTACATGAAAGAATCTTATGCGAATAAAAACTTCAAATTACAAGGACAAATCCTCCAGTTCCGGGAAACAGAAATACATCAGTTGAAGAACCATAATACCTGCAAACACCCAACTAACGGCCCTCCCAAAATTTCGCTACTTTATACGCTCACCTTGGACCACAACCGGACGAACACAAAGGTACGACACCCTCGGTCGCCGGGTCACTGCCAGGACAAGGCCACGCCCTGGTAACGTGCGAACCGCAGTTGAACACCGAAACATCGACAGTCTTCAACTGGTAGCAAACCTTCAAAAGTCGGGGGTCGAGGGACATCATACCGAGGACCCTGCCCCAACGGCAGAACAACATGAAGCACGCGGCCAAACCAAAACCTTCGCGGATAACGCCTCCAATTCGTACTGATTGCAGACCACACGGAACCGCACACTCGAGTTCACCTCGGGAACTCAAGACAGCCCTCACATTCACGGAATTCCCCATAACATCGAAGGAACTCCAGTTCACGAGCGTTAGTTTACACACGTAAACTCATATTCCGGACGAGCTTGACACTCTCCTCCTCCCCTTCCAAGAGTTAACAGGTTAGCAATTGCCGGCAGGATTACACGCCACTTAACGGTCACTGCCACCTGGCACTGGACGGGCCACACTCCACAATTGTCACTGAGGCGACCTGTGTCAGTTCGTGCGTGACAAATAGTAAAGATAGTAATAAGGGTAAAAATAATCTGAGTAATAGTAGTAGTTGGTGAAAAGGAAAGAAATGGTCAATGAATAGAAAGCGAACAGCATTGTCGGATGATACTAATGATAGTATCAATGACAAGAGTAGTAACATTAGTATATAATGACAGTGGCTGGAAAGGAATAGAAACGGTCCATGAAACTCATGCATGTAAACAGAGGAAGAATGGAAGTAGCCAGCAAGAACATATATTTCAAAACAATATAAGAAAAGTAAGCAGGCTGTTCAGATGGACAATTTCAACAATTACTTTTTGGTCTGTTCTGTTGTTGGCTGTCTTTTTTTTTTTTGTACATACTCATCAAGAGTCATCTCTTTTGTTCAGCACGTAACATTTTCTGAAATCGGAGCTCTTGGGCTTTGCGCCGTTTCTCCAGTATTATGCTCAATGTGTAGAGGAACGGGTTGAGCGCTGAGTTGAGTGGCAACACAAAAATGGCCATTCCTACGTTAACCTCGCCCGGAATGACGACACCACTAGCAGCCATGACGCCACACAGACCGATAGGAAACCAACACAGGAAATCAGACACTGCCACAGACAGGAGACGTCTGGCGATTGTTGCTTCCTTGGATTGTGTACTCTGGGCACCCATGTCTTTGGTTTTTATCAGCTGATTAGATATACCTTTGCTGCTCACCGACCAGTAAATAAGACACTGACCCACACCAATCATGAGGAACATAATTAGGTTGCAGACGATCATGATGCTGAAAGAGTAAATGCGACCAGGGAAGTCAGCTCTGGTGGATGGGCAGTGGAATACAAATACCTGTCTGGTGGAAAAACTCCCAGTGTGAAGTCACAGGAAGCAGAGGCACCATTGCCAGAGTAAATCCCACAGCCCCCATGATGACACAGGCTGTGTGAGCTGATTTGGCTCCAAACCTGATCTGACTAAACGGAAAACGAAGCACAAGGAAACGATCAATAGTGATAAAACAGATCAGAAATGCAGACACTTCAGATGATAACAACGACAAGAATCCTGCAATGCTGCATGCTGAACTCTTTTTCCATGCACCTTCATTCCAAATATAAGTACCTGCATATATCCAGTCTGCCACGCCAATGAAGACTAATGTACACTCCCATCAAAAGTCAGAAACACACAGATGGAGAACAAAAATGACAAAACCGGTCTTGGTACTTTTGACAAAAAAATATATACGATAGACAAAACCACCAAAGTTTCCCAGAATAGCAAGACTAGCAAATATCAAAGAGCACCACGGTAAACAACAGATTTCAACAAGTCATTACAAGATGAGATTTCATCAGCTGGGGCTGAACATTTACCTAAGAAATTGTCCGGTAAAACAACAGGACAACACAGTTTGAAGTTGTCTGTAAAAACGTACATAAGATTTGTCATGTTTTTCATGAAGTAAGGAGCAAAATCAGTTATAGGACAACCATTTAGATTAAAAAACCTAAGATTAGAAAATATTCCTTGTTCTTGCAGCACCTTAATTTTATTCCACGACAAGTCTAGAACCTGTAACTTTGGCATAACAACTGGCAACATGCTCATGTTTACAGAATTTGCTTGGGCATGAGAAATATTGAAGATCACCAGTGATGGAAGAACATATCGATTTTGAACTAAAAATGTATTATTGGACATAGGATTACCAGCCAGATTCAATCTCCGAAGTTGATGCATTCTTGCAAAGTGGCTGAAGTTGACAGAATGAAGCAGATTCTTACTAAGATCCAAACTGTGGAGATTTGGTAAAACAAGTTCTTTTAATCTCCTCCATCCACACTCCTCAACGCCCAGGTGGATCAGCATGATGTTATGGGTGACGTCACCTATACGCATTCCACTACTGCGGGCTTCAAGGTAGCGTAACTGTGGGAAAGAGCTGACAAGAAAAGCGCTTTGACATGAGAAAGCATAACCGTGACAAACGCATGATTCAGGACACGCAATGTTGCACATCAGTTCATCATCACGCAGTGGACACTGTGGCAGACCATCACACACGTGATTCACGTGCAGACAGAGTGTTTTGTGTCTGTCACGACATCGATAAAATCCTGGACACGTTTTGTAATTCTTACAGTCAGCTTCATCCTCATGTCCCGGACAGTCGAACATGTCATTGCACCTGACGTAGACAGGCAGACAAAAGCCATCATGGTGACACTGGAAATGGGTCTCTGGACACTGCGTGTTGTTTCCTGGTAGAGGGGTCATGGTGAATCCCCCGGGTATATCAAAATTGATCACAGCCGGGGGTCTTGTTTCATAAATTATATAATTTCCAGCTTTACAGTCTGTCTCATCATAGTTTGTCACACAGTCCATCAAACCATTACATTTTTTCTCCACGTCTACACACTGAACAGAAGACAACAAGAATTTTGACAACCCTATGTCTTTGAATAAATAAATACTCGTAAATGAAATAACAAATTCAGACAAAACAGAATGTCTCTGATTCTGAAAACCTATCAACATTACATGAAATAGAGCTTGATAGACAGTAGCACATGAAACAGAGCTTGACAGACAGTAGCACATGAAACAGAGCTTGATAGACAGTAGCACATGAAACAGAGCTTGATAGACAGTAGCACATGAAATACAGCTTGATAGACAGCAGCACATGAAATACAGCTTGATAGACAGTAGCACATGAAATAGAGCTTAATAGACAGTAGCACATGAAACAGAGCTTGATAGACAGTAGCACATGAAATACAGCTTAATAGACAGTAGCACATGAAAAACAACTTGATAGACAGCAGCACATGAAATACAGCTTGATAGACAGTAGCACATGAAATAGAGCTTAATAGACAGTAGCACATGAAATAGAGCTTAATAGACAGTAGCAAAACCATCAATAGACAGTAGCAAAACCATCAAAGTGAGAACTTATAATTGTTAGAAAACAGTTTGAATTGAAAGGACACATTAATTATGAGGATTTACAATTCTCTCTCCCTCTCTCTCTCTCTCCATTCTCTCTCTCTCTCTCTCTCTCTCTCTCTCTCTCTCTCTCCTCTCTCTCTCTCTCTCTCTCTCTCTATATATATATATTATATATATATATATATATATATAAGACATAAGAGCAAGCTTTGTTTATAATTGAATATATATATAGAGAGAGAGAGAGAGAGAGAGAGAGAGAGAGAGAGAGAGAGAGACTGAGACAGACAGACAGGCAGGCAGGCAGGCAGGCAGGCAGATAATTAGATAGATACATAGAAATATAGAAAGAGAGATAGGTACAAGAGATAGCTAGAGAGAGAGAGAGATAGATGGATGTGTATGCGTGTGCGTGTGCGTGCGCGCGTGTGCGCGCGCGCGTGTATGTGTGTGTGTGTGTGTGTGTGTGTGTGTGTGTGTGTGTGTGTGTGTGTGTGTGTGTGTGTGTGTGTCTGTCTGTCTGTCTGTCTGTGTATGCGCACGCTAGCATCTTTCTCTTGAACTTAGAGACTGTGGGATGTGTAGAAAGACAGTTTTATAAGAGGAAAGAGGTTCTCACAAACACCAAAGCCCCAACCTGTCCCTGTCCACAATCCATCATGCCCTCCTTGCATGCAGAATACTCGCAGAAGTCTTCGTCACGTCTGTCTACACAATCCTGTCGAAAATCACACACCACACTGTAAGGCACAAACTCCCCAGATATGTCACAATAGAAATACGGCTGTGTCAGTCCCTGGGACATTCTGCAAGTCGCCCTGTACCATGTCTCAGTGTTCTCCAGTCCCCTGCACTGACTTTTCACATCACAGGCCAGCAGTTTTTGAGTCAGGTGCTGCATGGGGCAGATTTCCAGATGAACACTTGACGTTTTCGTTTCGCTTTGGGCAGGAAGCGTGACAGGTGTGTTGGTGAGGGGGTGATCTGCAGGGGGAGGGAGTTCACATATAAAACCTACAAATCCGCCCATTTTGTCACACTGAGTTGCAGTGAAAGTGTTTCGTGGTTTCCCAGTCAATACAGTCTTCCTGGTATCTTTTACTCCAAACTTCTGCCTTTTTAGTCAGAAAGAAAACTACAGAACCACTCTCCCACAAGAAAGTGTTTGTGTACCTGCAAGAATGATAGTGGAACTGAGATCAATCACACACACACACACACACACACACACACACACACACACACACACACACACACACACACACACTCACACACACACACACACACACACACACACACACACACACACACACACCACACACACACACACACACACACACACACAGAGAGAGAGGAAGAGAGAGAGAGAGAGAGAGAGAGAGAGAGAGAGAGAGAGAGAGAGAGAGAGGAGAGAGAGAGAGAGAGAGAGAGTTGTACAAAAGCATGAATCCTCATACTTATTATTGTACCATTTGAATTCAGTTTGACTGCTTGCTGATGGCTGGCAGGTCACCCATAGTAAAGTGTGTGCACACAAGCATTACTGGGGAATTGAGTTTGTGGCATAAACAATAACCAACCAAAGACACCAAAACTGGAAAGGAATACAAGAAGAAAGGTATCGTGTCATCCCCCCCTCTCTCTCTCTCTCTCTCTCTCTCTCTCTTCTCTCTCTCTCTCTCTCTCTCTCTCTCTCTCTCTCTCTCTTTTCTAAGCATTCGACACAGTCAAGAGACACGTACTGTGGAATTGGTGGTAGAATGCTTTGCACAACTCTGTCAAATTTTGCGTAAGAGACTGACTTACACTGACTATTTGTAATGGCTTCAAGGACTTAAGCGGGACTGTTTGACTTCTCCAACATTTTTTTTTTCTTTTATCATTAACGAATTAGCTGCTTATATAATCAATGATGGTAAGCAAGGCTTCCAGCTTAGACCAGACACTACTGAGTTGTTTTTGCAGCTGATGTGGCTTTGTTTTCGTCCAGCCCGAGTGGCCTTCAAACACAGCTAAACAATGTGTGTGTAATATCTGCAGAACCTGGACTGAAAGTGAACCTCTGTAAAACAATAATGATAGTGTTCAGAAAGGGAGGCCAATGTCAAAAGATGAAAAATGGAACTACGGAACTGAAGATGTTGAAGTAGTGAACGTTTACATGTACCTTGGCCTCGACTTCACTACTCGCCTGAGCCGCATGTCTGTCAAAGACATGGTTATGAAAGCAATGTGTTGTTGACATAATCAGAGCAACGTGAAAAATCAATTGTGCTAACCCAAAAATATACTCAGAGGCATAAAAAACGCGAAAACAAACTGTATAGAAATTTTGATGTAATTTGGCTACCGATTCCTTTGAACTGGTAATAGAAAGTGAGAAAAAGCAATCGAACACCGCAAAAGTGTCCTTTCAAAGTTCATTCTGGTAGAAAATAAGGTCACATGAACTTGACCTTGACCCTGTGTTAACAGCAGAATGTCAGTATCTGGTGTGACCACCTCGAGCATTGATCACAGCTGTGCACCTGCGGTACATCGAGCGCACCAGAGTGTTGGTCTGCCTCTGGGGGACTTGCCACCACACCTGGCCCACAGCAACAGCAAGCTGAGCTGCTGTCTGGGGTCTGGGTTGAGCTGGTTCAACTGCCTCTGAAGGGCATCCCAGAAATGCTCTATTGGGTTAAGGTCGGGAGAACGGGCTGGGTGAGGCAGCAGATTGATGTTGTTCTGCCTCAGGAAGTTCTGCGTAGCACGGGCAGTGTGCGGCCTTGCGTTGTCCTGCTGAAACAGGTTCTGTGGATGCCGCTGGAAATGCGGCAGGATGTGGGGCCTCAGGACTTGGTCGATGTAATGAACAGCAGTGACCCCGTTACCACGTCCTGGACCCACATTCTGGAAGATGACTGGCCCAATACGGCGATTTATGCCGATAGCCCCCCAGATCATGATGCTTTCACCACCCCATGGGTCCCTTTCGGTGATGTTGGCATCCGTGAAGCGTTCCCCCGCTCTTCTCCAGATCCGGATGCGGCCATCGCCTGGGTCGACGCAGAACCGGCTTTCATCACTGAAGAGGACTCGGCCCCAGTCCCGATGGCGCCAATGCACGTGGATCTGTGCCCACTGCAGACGGTTCTGGCGATGCTGGAGTGTCAGGATAGGTCGCCGGGCTGGACGCCTGCATTGGAGACCAACTGTGTTCAGTCGGCGACGCACGGTCCTGTTGCTGATTGGCCTGCCATGGTTGCCGACGGTGTTCCTGGCTGTGTTGGCAGCGGTTTGGTAAGGCTCCCGTCGATGCTGACGAAGAAGATGGCGGTCTTGGGCTGCTGTGGTGACCCTCGGTCTGCCGCTCCTCGGTCTGTCATCAGTGGTGTTTCTTGCTTGAAAGCGGTCCAGAAGGCGATAGATGGTGGAAATGTGGACTCCGAATGCGATAACGACCTGCCTCATTGGAACCCCGGCCTGCAGTTGCCCCATTGCTATGCAACGATCTTGACGAGAAAGTCTCGGCATTATGTTGGCGCCTCTGGAAGGGATGATTTGAACTTTTTGGGGTTTGGAAATTTATAGCCCCACAATGGGGGCCACATTGAGTTGCAATTCACATTGATGCACGTGGCGTAGGTAGTCCACATGGCAAATGCACTCCTCGTGCCAAAAACGCTGACCCGGCAACATTCACCCACTGTTACGAGGTTACAACCGGCATAGACACCACGTACTGCTAATGTTGCACGTGCCAACGACATTGCTTACGTCCTGTTCACAATGTGAACAATCGTGCACTGTCTCTATTTTTTCGCGTTTTTTATGCCTCTGAGTATATTTTTCAGTTCTTTGATGTCCAGATTGTACCAATACTGTTGGATGTGTTAGACATTTGGGGTACTGATGACATAGACAAGACACAAAAAGTATATTTGTTTGTGTGTAAACAGTTGTTGAATGTAGCTCTCTGTACACCAAATCAAATGGTGTATGGTGAACCTAGTCCATTTCCTCTCTTTGTGCAAGCTCCAGTGCGATATGTTTCTTTTTGGCTTAGACTTTGTGCATTACCTGAAACCAGATTTTCCAACATGACTTACCAAGTGCTGAAAGAAATGGACGAAAGAGGAAAGGAAACGTGGGCTACTAAAGTCAGAAGAATGTTGTGTGTCAATGGTTTTGGACCTGTATGGTACTCACAGGGTGTGGAAAACAGAGAAGGTTTTCTGAAGGAATTTAAGCAACAACTGACTTATTATGCTAAACAAAACTGGTCTTCAAAACTCGCTGACGGCAACCTTAACGAACTTTATTGTAGATTGTAAAGCCTATTAGAACGTGAACAATATTACAATGTTTTCAGTTCACATTACATCAGAAACATGTACACTAAATTTCGCTTGGGATTAACAGATCTGAATTGTTACAGATGTAGATACAAATCAGAAAATATTGACATGTTACAATGTCCGTTTTGACCAGCCTCTCAAGAAGATGAGACCCATTTTTGTTCTTTTGCCTGATTTATGGTGACCCACGAAACAAATATCTATCAGATTTCAATTTGTTGTCCTACAGAATGCAAACATTATCCACTCTTAATGCCACTAATCCATTGTCAAATCTGGTTAAGGTTATTTCTATGCATTTAAACTCTGCAGCAGCATGTTAGATCACCGTCATTTCACGTGCGACTATGGATAAATTCACTGTCTGAATTGTTGTCACGTTTGTTGTTGTTGTTGTTGTTGTTGTTGCTGTTGTTGTTTTTGTTTGTTTGTTTGTTTGTTTGTTTTTTGCGGGTTGCTGGCCTGTTATATTTTATTATTTGACAATTCTTCAGAAAGTTATTTGATTGTGTGTAGGTGCGCGTGTTGCGTGTATATGACTGTATATGAGGGCTCAAGCTCTAGCATGTTACTTTTTCCCGTTGAGAGAGAGAGAGAGAGAGAGAGAGAGAGAGAGAGAGAGAGAGAGAGAGAGAGAGGAGAGAGAGAGAGAGAAGAGAGGAGAGAGAGAGAGAGATACGGATGCGGATACGGATGGTTTATTCAATAATAGGCCATTGCCCTATTGAAGGGGGTGCAACAAAAATCGCTCCAAAAGAAATATAATACAATATAAATGATCAAAATTGATGCACTAAGAAACACACACAGAACGAATCTTAAACGCTTTATATAGATAAGTGGACAGATTTTTAGTTGTTCTTTCGTTATTTGATGCTAGAAGTAATCCAAGACGAAAAAGATTCGGATATTTATAGTACTTTAGATGTATATACCTTACTCTTAAATCCTTTAGAACAGGACAGCACAAAACAAAATGCACCTCATCTTCTGTCGCTTGTTTGCACAATGGACAAATTAAATCAACAGGCGTGTGTTGTTTGTAACGAAACTTATGGACAGCGATTTCTGAAACGCCAAGTCTAAATTTTGTCGTTATGATTTTCAGGTGCCTGTCTATGTTCAATTTCAAATGTGTCGTATCAGCAGCTATTGTGCAAAAAGTATTGTAGAAACTAAATCTTTCACTGTTCTTGATATGAAAGTCCCATTCTTGCCATCTACAAAGAACCAACCTTTCCTTAAAAGCAGTAAGGAACTGATTTATTCCCTCTGCACCTTGGTTTAGCCATACATACCCAAAACAAAGTGAATACAATTTACAACGAATATCGGATACCCAGTTGGTTTTATCACGAGAATCCAAATCGAACAACGTACAGTAAGCTTTTCGTGGTAATCTTGACTCATCCATTCTTGTCAACTTTAGCCAGTACCGTACACACCTGACTGCAGAATTTATGTAAATGGGGTATCTATTTGTTTCTCCTAGGAACTTTTTAAGAGCAAACAGGTGTACCTTTTCACAGAGTCGAGCTGCACTACTTAATCCCCACAATTCAGCCCCATATTGAACAATTGGTTGTACTTGTGTGTCAAATAATTTAAGATATACAACAAGGGAACTACAGTTTAATTTAAATAATTTTTGCAATATACTTAACAACGCATGTTTCGTTCTGCTGGCAAGATTTTGACACGACACAGTAAAACTCAATCTTGTTGAAAAATGAATACCTAAATACTTATAAACATTAACAACGGGTATAGGGATTCCACTGTAAGACCAATGTTCTCTCGCTGCTAGGATAGCCCCGGACAAAGCCCCGGAATGATATTCCCATAAAACTCACTCGATTGTATAAACACAATGTCTGAACAATAAACCATCTGAAGTCTGAAGTTTGAAACTCTCTCTCTCTCTCTCTCTCTCTCTCTCTCTCTCCTCTCTCTCTCTCTCTCTCTCTCTCTCTCTCTCTCTCTCTCTCTCTCTCTCCTCTCTCTCTCTCTCTCTCTCTTGTTTCCTTTATTCACCCACTTTCATCTCTCTCTCGCTCGAACTTTTCTCGAGTTTGTTTTCAGTTTCAAAAAAAGCAACTGTATTTATCTAGCTGAATGAAAATGTGTCCTTTCTTAGCATTTACAACTTTATACAGCTAGAACAAACGTTGAATGACAATGTGTCCTTTCTTAGCATTTAGAACTTTATACAGCTAGAACAAACGTTGAATGACAATGTGTCCTTTCTTAGCATTTAGAACTGTATACAGCTAGAACAAACGTTGAATGACAATGTGTCCTTTCTTAGCATTTAGAACTGTATACAGCTAGAACAAACGTCCTTTCTTAGCATTTAGAACTGTATACAGCTAGAACAAACGTCCTTTCTTAGCATTTAGAACTGTATACAGCTAGAACAAACGTCCTTTCTTAGCATTTAGAACTGTATACAGCTAGAACAAACGTCCTTTCTTAGCATTTAGAACTGTATACAGCTAGAACAAACGTCCTTTCTTAGCATTTAGAACTTATACAGCTAGAACAAACGTCCTTTCTTAGCATTTAGAACTGTATACAGCTAGAACAAACGTCCTTTCTTAGCATTTAGAACTTGTATACAGCTAGAACAAACGTCCTTTCTTAGCATTTAGAACTTTATACAGCTAGAACAAACGCCCTTTCTTAGCATTTAGAACTGTATACAGCTAGAACAAACGTCCTTTCTTAGCATTTAGAACTGTATACAGCTAGAACAAACGTCCTTTCTTAGCATTTAGAACTGTATACAGCTAGAACAAACGTCCTTTCTTAGCATTTAGAACTGTATACAGCTAGAACAAACGTCCTTTCTTAGCATTTAGAACTGTATACAGCTAGAACAAACGTCCTTTCTTAGCATTTAGAACTTTATACAGCTAGAACAAACGTCCTTTCTTAGCATTTAGAACTGTATACAGCTAGAACAAACGTCCTTTCTTAGCATTTAGAACTGTATACAGCTAGAACAAACGTTATAATGTCGTCATCTTTCTTAGCATTTAGAACTTTATACAGCTAGAACAAACGTCCTTTCTTAGCATTTAGAACTGTATACAGCTAGAACAAACGTCCTTTCTTAGCATTTAGAACTTTATACAGCTAGAACAAACGTTGAATGACAATGTGTCCTTTCTTAGCATTTAGAACTCTATACAGCTAGAACAAACGTCCTTTCTTAGCATTTACAACTGTATACAGCTAGAACAAACGTCCTTTCTTAGCATTTAGAACTTTATACAGCTAGAACAAACGTTGAATGACAATGTGTCCTTTCTTAGCATTTAGAACTGTATACAGCTAGAACAAACGTTGAATGACAATGTGTCCTTTCTTAGCATTTACAACTGTATACAGCTAGAACAAACGTCCTTTCTTAGCATTTACAACTTTATACAGCTAGAACAAACGTTGAATGACAATGTGTCCTTTCTTAGCATTTAGAACTGTATACAGCTAGAACAAACGTTGAATGACAATGTGTCCTTTCTTAGCATTTAGAACTGTATACAGCTAGAACAAACGTCCTTTCTTAGCATTTAGAACTTTATACAGCTAGAACAAACGTTGAATGACAATGTGTCCTTTCTTAGCATTTAAACTGTATACAGCTAGAACAAACGTTGAAGGGCACTTGAAAGAACAACACTGTGTGAAATTATACAAAACATAAAGACAAACCTTAAGGCCCTGACGTTAAATTGCATAGAAGAGGATCCACATGCTTCTGAAAATATGATAGATGAAATGAAGTCTCAGAATGCATGCATGAATTTCAAAAGAGTAATAGACACTCCAATGAACCGTACAAAAGTTGTTGGCATCGTGTTTGATTTCTCTGTTATTCTGATGTTGTTGCTATTGCTGTTGTCGTTGTCTTTGTTGTTGTTGTTGTTTTGGCAATACAGAAAGGTCAGAAATGGTTTCAGATCAAGATTTCATTCATCATGTTAGTTATAGAATAGTATTCTCTGTTGTGGCAGCGGAAATATCGTCTGTACCTGCTGTACCTCCCTGGGAAACAAATGCAAAAGACAGCAATTTGTAAGTTTCAAAACGGAGTGACTGAGGGCGGAAAATGAAGCAAAATTTAGAAAAAGAGGGGTTAGTTACCACCAAGGACACAGACAAACAGAGCACAGAACAAGACGCAATGGATTTTGCCCTCTTGGGTCCATTTTGATCTCGTGGCGAACATGAGAAGATAGGTGGTTTCTCGTTCTTCGTTTTCACTGTCCTAAACGTTTTTTGTTTTCGCCTGAAGAAGACCCAATGCATTGTGTCTTATCCTGTGCTCTGTTTGTCTGTGTCCTTGGCAGTAACAAACCCCCTCTTTTTCTAAATTCAGCGATTTGTAGTCTGAAACAACAAAGACGTTAAACTGAAGACCGAACAACAACGAAAACAGTTTGTCAGCATGTAGCAACGCATCAGTCAGAACTGGTTCGGAAGAAAAATGTAACAATCATTTGAAAGGTCACACTGACGCTTCGGTTCTATATGATACTAATGCAGGCTCTGCTTTTGTGATACCGGATTATAAAACAAACAAACAAAAAAATCCTATTGCTGAGGAAACGGACAGCCAATTTTCAGAACTTGCAGAATGCTATTTTTATAGCTTTAAACGTTCTGATTCAATTGTCAATGAGAATCTGTGGTGTCCTTGTTTGTGTTGGTTCTCAATCACTTTAGTGTCCTTGTTTGTGTTGGTTCTCAATCACTTCAGTGTCCTTGTTTGTGTTGGTTCTCAATCACTTTAGTGTCCTTGTTTGTGTTGGTTCTCAATCAGTTTTTAAATGTCTAGTCGTGAAAGAAGGCTTACCATTTGAGACTTAGCAGCTGACATATCATTTATGTATGAAAGACACCAAAGCTCAACTTTCGTTGGATGCCATTCCACTACGTTTCATTATGATAATCAAGCAGACAGTTGTTTGCACAAATGTGTCGCGCCCAATGTTTTGTGACAACAAATATTAAAAAAGAAGATTCATGATGTTGTAGATAAAGACGTCTCTGTAAACTGAGTTAGACATGAAGCACTAACACTGATCTTTTTTCTTTTCAATAAGTTTTCCTGGGTTAACACTAACACGGGAAATTAAAGAATTTATTTTCAAGACAGGCACAGGCACAGGTGGCACATGAAATTCGTCGTAAGTAATTCGACGTGAGATCGCTTCGAAATAAGTGAGATTTTTGTGGCGTTGTTGAGGGCAAACCAAAGAATGAAAACTGCACTGTAAGTCCGTGAGGACCAGGGTACTTTCTATAATAAAGGAAATCTATGGCATCCTTTGAGGCCAAACCAAAGAATGAAAACTGCACTGTAAGTCCGTGAAGACCAGGGTACTTTCTATAATAAACGGAAATCTATGGCATCCTTTGAGGCCAAACCAAAGAATGAAAACTGCACTGTAAGTCCGTGAGGACAAGGGTACTTTCTATAATAAAGGAATATCTATGGCATCCTTTGAGGCCAAGCCAAAGAATGAAAATGTCATTGTAGGTCCGTGAATACCAGGGCATTCTCCATAATAAAGGATATCTATGGCATCCTTTGAGGCCAAACCAAAGAATGAAAACGTCATTGTAGGTCCGTGAGGACAAGGGCATTTTCTATATTAAAGGATATCTATGGCATCCTTTGAGGCCAAACCAAAAAATGAAAACTGCACTGTAAGTCCGTGAGGGCCAGGGTACTTTCTATAATAAAGGAATATCTATGGCATCCTTTGAGGCCAAACCAAAGAATGAAAACTGCACTGCAAGTCCGTGAGGACCAGGGTACTTTCTATAATAAAGGATATCTATGGCATCCTTTGAGGCCAAACCAAAGAATGAAAACTGCACTGTAAGTCCGCGAGGACCAGGGTACTTTCTATAATAAAGGGATATCTATGGCATCCTTTGAGGCCAAACCAAAGAATGAAAACTGCACTGCAAGTCCGTGAGGACCAGGGTACTTTCTATAATAAAGGATATCTATGGCATCCTTTGAGGCCAAACCAAAGAATGAAAACCGCACTGTAAGTCCGCGAGGACCAGGGTACTTTCTATAATAAAGGGATATCTATGGCATCCTTTGAGGCCAAACCAAAGAATGAAAACTGCACTGTAAGTCCGTGAGGACCAGGGTACTTTCTATAATAAAGGATATCTATGGTATCCTTTGAGGCCAAGCAAAACAATGAAAACTGCACTGTAAGTCCGTGAAGACCAGGGTACTTTCTATAATAAAGGATATCTATGGCATCCTTTGAGGCCAAACCAAAGAATGAAAACTGCACTGTAAGTCCGTGAGGACCAGGGTACTTTCTATAATAAAGGGATATCTATGGTATCCTTTGAGGCCAAGCAAAAGAATGAAAACTGCACTGTAAGTCCGTGAAGACCAGGGTACGTTCTATAATAAAGGAAATCTATGGCATCCTTTGAGGCCAAACCAAAGAATGAAAACTGCACTGTAAGTCCGTGAGGACCACGGTACTTTCTATAATAAAGGATATCTATGGCATCCTTTTAGGTCAAGCCAAAGAATGAAAACGTCATTGTAGGTCCGTGAGGTCAAGGGCATTATAAATGATAAAGGGAGCTTTGGTGGCATTGTTTGAGGCCATCTTGAACGAATAGAAATCACTGCGATTCCATGGGGGCCTTGTCATTCTTATTGGAAAAGGTGTGTGTGTATTGAAAATAGCGTGAAGAAACATGGAAAAGTGTTTGATGTTGTGTAAAATTTCACTTATGATATTACAAGGGGTAACTCTCGTTCCTTGTCTGTCTGGTTGTGTGTCCTCGCTGCGCCAGCCTCAATCAAACACAATCCAAAGAGCAAGAAAAAAGTCAATCACCTGTTGGCAAACGAACTCGCAAGCAGTATCGTTATTATTTTCAGGCTGGTTGCACACCACCCATCCATCTGAAATGGAAAGTGTCTTAGCTTGAACAGATTGTAAACTCCATGCCTGCCATAGGCCTGTCCCATAAAGCCATCAGCTCTATGAATAAATATATGAAGATGCAGCTAAAAATTAGTTATGAACAAACATATGTGACAAATTGGACTTTTCTTTCATTTACGAACATGAATAACTTTACTCGGCGAAAGCCAACACCTTTACTGCACTGGGTGGCATAAAAAGCGAGATGTTATCGAATTCATTTTAAGGAATATTTGTAACCATTGACCGAAAACCACATCAAGCATCCCAGATCGCGCAAGAAACACAATGAACACATTACAACTGTGCGCAAGCTAAGATACTGCAGCATGTGGCCTTTTCTAACCTTCAGGCCTTCTTATTGCTATTTTTGAAACTGTCTTCTTTCCTGGACAAACAATTTTCAGGGTTGTTGGAATGATTAGTATGAAGCAAGCATCGAAGATTACAAGGGTTGTTTGCTTAGAATTAAGTAGGGGTTTTTTTCTGAGCTTATAAAGAATAAGACAAGAAAACAGGAACTGAATTCTATTTTCTTTTACTCTTTGCACAGTCTGCATGAGATTACTTGTTCATATTCAAATCTACATTCAAGACGATGAAAATTGATATTAAAAATACCAATTCTATGTCCATGCACTTTTTACATACCTGTTAATTCCAATTTTAATTAATGCTTCAGGTAATTTTGAATTTTCTATGGTCAGCACATCTGTCATGACAAGGTCAATTCTGTCTGTGATGAAATAGATCATCTAGAATCAACAGTGATTAACTAGAAACAATTGATAATTTTCAAAAAAATCATGAAGACACAGTTAGCTTCATTACAGTCCAAATGACAAAAAGTTCAATTGTTACAGAGAGAATGCATCACAATCTGTACTCGAAGACTGCCATGCATATCAGAGGAAATGAATCGCGACAGAAGTGGCACACAAAACAAATCCTATCGTCTTTCATTCAACTTATTCACGCTCCTTTTTCTGAGGACGATTTCCGAGTGGACACAGTCCTTTAAACCATAGCTTAATTCCTCAGGTGAAATGGAAATGTATGTGCATGTTTGCTAACAAGTAGGCGCAAACATGTAGTGTGTTTGCACGTTTGCATGCGTGCAAGGATTACACACCGGGGAACCGTTTCTTAAAATTCGGTTTCCATTTCCAGCAGATCAAGAATATTAACTAGTATATCTTATTCTTATTTGCTTATGATCCTTTTTTTTTTGTAATCAGCATACGTTGATTAATCGCTTTTGTATTTTCGTCAGTCAATCTTCTGTTCTTGTATCCAACAAGTACGTCTGTTTCCTTAAGAGACCCTCCTTCATGTGTTATCTTGAAGTTAGTATCCTGACAGAAATCCCATGCAGGTAGACACTCCTTCATGTGTTATCTTGAAGTTAGTGTCTTGGCAGAAATCCCATGCAAACTTAACAGGAACACATTCGAAGAAGATATGTTCAGCGTCATTGGTTTCTGAGCAGAAGGGAGCATTATATTTCTGAATCAGCTATTCCCATTTTAGTCAACAAAATATTGATGGAGAAAATATTGTGGAGAATGTTCCCGTGCAGAAGCTGAAGGCTCGTCTCTTTGGTGCATGTAACTGCCATTGACCAGTGTGACCGATCCAAGGAGAGGTCTTACTGTCTCAACCAAAGACTGGTCGCGCAAGCTTTGGCTGACATTGAGCCCCATAGCTTTCATCCATACATCAAGACTGAGCTCACATTGAGCTCGATGGCTTTCATCCATACATCAAGGTTGAGCTCACATTGAGCTCCATAGCTTTCATCCATACATCAAGGTTGAGCTCACACTGTGTTCGATAGCTTTCATCCATACATCAAGGTTGAGCTCACACTGTGTTCGATAGCTTTCATCCATACATCAAGGCTGAGCTCACATTGAGCTCGATGGCTTTCATCCATACATCAAGGTTGAGCTCACATTGAGCTCCATAGCTTTCATCCATACATCAAGGCTGAGCTCACCCTGAGTTCGATAGCTTTTGATCCATACAATGAAGGTTGAGCTCGCAATGAGTTTGATAGCTTTCGTCCATATAATGAAGGTTGAGCTCGCAATGAGCTTGATAGCTTTCGGCCATATATGCTTGAGTTTCTTCCTATGCATCCTCTTGTCATTTGTGGGCATTACTTGCATTGAACTTTGACCCCCTCCATGTGCATGCTGTTTGTGTGTTGCACGGTGCAAAGCAGAAACCTTTGTAAGTTCACTGGATAACTTGTTCACTGGATAACTTGTAAGAATTTTGAACCATAAATGTAACGTATAGTGTCATCGTCAGTAAACAATTCGTGTGATACGTTGTAGTTTGCTATGTGTAGTGTTCATTAACAATTCATGTGATATGTTGTAGTTTGCTATGTGTAGTGTTCATTAACAATTCATGTGATACGTTGTAGTTTGCTATGTGTAGTGCTCATTAAAATTCATGTGATACGTTGTAGTTTGCTATGTGTAGTGCTCATTAACAATCCATGTGATACGTTGTAGTTTGCTATGTATAGTGTTCATCAACAATTCATGTGATACGTTGTAGTTTGCTATGTATAGTGTTCATCAACAATTCATGTGATACGTTGTAGTTTGCTGTGTATAGTGTTTTATCATCATCAAACACAAAAAGAGGAAGAGCCCTAAATGGAACCTTGTGATACTCATGTCTAGACAATATTTGCAATAGAACATAATCCATTTAGTAATACACGATGACGTCTCTCTCTTAGGACAGACTCATACAAGCTCTCGTCTGTAGACTTTTGGTTCACACATTGATCTGTAGACTTTTGGTTCACACATTGATCTGTAGACTTTTGGTTCACTCATTGATCTGTAGACTTTTGGTTCACACATTGATCTGTAGACTTTTGGTTCACACATTGATCTGTAGACTTTTGGTTCACACATTGTTCTGTAGACTTTTGGTTCACACATTGATCTGTAGACTTTTGGTTCACACATTGATCTGTAGACTTTTGGTTCACACATTGATCTGTAGACTTTTGGTTCACACATTGATCTGTAGACTTTTGGTTCACACATTGATCTGTTCCAGTACTATGCTGGTTCACAAGATCAAAAGCTGATCACCACTTAAACTGAAACTTGTTTATAACAGACAAATATGGGTCTAATAAATGTGTTAATTCTGACAGGATTGACTGTGTCGAAAACCGTAATGCAAAGGTTAGACAGGAATACTTTGTTCCTTGTAATTGCAGACACAAGTTAAGCTTCTGCAAAATATGGTAGAGAAAAATTCGATTTGATTTCGTCTGGCACTTTTCGTTGGTGTTATTACTGTTCCAATTTCATGTACACTTAGAGGAAGAACAGTGAATTGTTGGATCCATTTTTTTAAGATTGTTAGTAGTGTACATGTCGACAGTGTGATCTCTTGCGCTTGAGAGATATTCCACCTCATGTGATTTTTTAATTTCTGAAAGAGATTCACATTTTTCATCTGATCTGAGATTTAAAGTAGAAAGATTTTTAACAAAATATCCGGTGTGTTTTAGAAGTTTTGTTTTAAAGGGTTTTGTGAATGAATGACTTACGGGTTGGTTTCGACGTGGTGACAGCCCTGACTTGGCCCTTTGTGGTCGGCTGGGCTTTAAGCAACATTACCTTACCTCCCTTATCTTGAGAGGGGAACAAGGTATTGGGAGCTGATAGGAAGTAGTAGTTTAAACTGTCCCGCAGTAAAATTCTGAGTTATAATGGGGAAACTCTTATCAGAGTCTCTCATTACAGTATGACAGACTTAACATTAGCTAGGTAGGTCATTGTCATTTTCAATTAGCCTATCGAAAGTGATTTTAAGATTCTTATATCAACCGTTCTACATAAGCAAAATTCATCCCTGTCTTCTTTGAAAGTTTTCTCTCGATTCGGTTTGTTTCTGTTTTCTTTTTACCTTTTTTTTCTGCTTCGTGGAGATGAAATAATAGAATGCTTTACCCTCTTTTTGTTGTATGGGTGCATGCTCGTCTAGCAAGCCTCGAAGGCGTTAATCAGGATCGCTTGTGAGATTCATCAAAAGGTAATCTGACTGACCTGTTTGTAAGTTCTATGCAGTGTGCTGTAGTGTTCCTTCATGTGTTGTTGTTGTTGTTGTTGTTGTTGTGCTTAGGTATTTTTCTAATTCTGTGTACAATAAACAAGATGACGATCATTGATTTTCAGATTTGTAACATTAACATTTAGGATGATTTGATTAGATATTATCATTAATAATAGCAGACGTCGCCGTTAACCTACCTGGAGTTGAAACAAACTGCTTCAATCCAAGCGATTTCATGGTGGATTTCCAGGCATGGTATTGTTTAAGCATATCTACATCAAACTCATCTTCTAAAAGGACGTTGTCACTGTTGATATCTGTCTCATTAATCATACTAGGAAATTTGTCATATCACTCAAAGGCAAATGCAGGAGTGCGGGCATTTCTACATATGAGCAACGGGGCTATTGTCTTATGCTTTATCTCTGTACATATGCACTCGACTTCATACGTATTATTACTTTCCCTGGGCCTATATGGATCTTTTCTGATGAATGAATATTTTGGAATTGCTATACTGCCATAAATCATGAGAATCTAATCGTGTTTCAGTGAGATCTAATAAATGGAAATAGTCACAAATGTTTCTTCTTTTGTCAACAATTGTCTTTAATAGAGAAAAAAATGTTAACATTTGGACACAAATCTGCGTCCCTGCTTGTTCTGTGCTTCCCTTGGTTCGCTCCCATTCCCTGTCTGTCTGTCTGTCTGTCTGTCTGCCTGTCTGTCTGTCTGTCTGTCTGTCTGTCTCTGTGTCTCTCTAAGCTCCGAGCACTAGACCACTGTGAGACATTAAATGCTGCTGTGTTTCTATGGGGAGTCTCAAGTACCCGCTTGGCACAGGTGCTGTAAAGCCAATGCTAAGGAAATGCGTCTCTCTCTCTCTCTCTCTCCTCTCTCTCTCTCTCTCTCTCTCTCTCTCTCTCTCTCCTCTCTCTCTCTCTCTCTGTGTGTGTGTGTGTGTGTGTGTGTGTGTGTGTGTGTGTGTGTGTGTGTGTGTGTGTGTGTGTGTGTGTGTGTGTGTGTGTGTGTAGGAGGGAGGTCATTGATGTCAAAGAGGATGAGTGAAAAGGGAAGAGGAGAGAATTGCACAAGCGACACATTGATGATAATTTTGTTGTGTTGTGTATTACGTTGACATGTACGCTGGGTCAAACAAACAAACAAACAAATCCTCTCTTCCCAAACAAAGAACCATCTCAGCAAAGAGCATACCCACCTTAACCCGCTCCCCATTCCCACCCTCGACAACAAAGAAACAATGTCACTCGTTGCCAATACCATTTGAACGTGCACAACTTGTCATAAGTCGGACATGGAACATTTACCAAGAAATCACTCAAGAAGTTACCAAACATCAAGATGAAAAGCGCGCCAGTGCTGTGGTGAAGTTGTTAACATTGCGTACTCTCGGCGATGGGGTCGTGGGTTCGATTCCCATCGGATTCATTCATATGTAGGATGGTCTGCCCCGACCAGCTCTTTTTATGAGTTCTGTTTACTGTGGGCTAATTTCTTAAAGATTGAGATCACATACTGTTAAATTCCCCTACCTAATGGATGTGCCTCTGGCAGTGTTGTTCAAATTACATGACCAACGCTGCAGGTGTGTTCCCCTCGGGCCTGGTCGACACTGAGATATGAAAATAAGCTTAGAGTACAGCCCTGTCATGCAGTCTGACACCAGAATAGAAAAGCCTAGAATCATCTTCATCATCCTCATCATTCTCGATCAGCATAAAAGAAAATGTCTCATATTTTGTGCCCCTTCATACCCTTCATGCCCTGCTCTCATGGTGACCTTGGTTTCGATTTACTCTGCACGTCTATGTCCTTGGTGAGGTTCTGTCGTGGCCAACGATATCGGCAAATTCATTCGACGGGCGTGATGGCGCCCTCCGGAGGGAGAGCTTACCACTGGCTTTGCGACCAAGCAATTATAGTGATCAACAGGGGGCTTAGTGGGTGTGTGCTGCGCATGATGGATCAGTACAGGCACCACTGAACACCACCGACTTGACTCGGCAGCGGTGCAGTGTCTCCTCTTGTGGGTTGTCTCATGAGGACTTGACACTGACTGCTCCCAGTGGAAGGTGGGTGCCGGGGCTGCAGCGGGACAAGCCATGGTGTGGCTGTGGACGAGGGGAGCCGGAATAAAAGCATGAGTGCAATGCCACTGAGGTGGCACAGAAAGTTAAACAGAAAGAAAAACAACAAACAGATACAGCACATGGATTGTTACATGGCATTCAGGGAGTCTTCTCATGGATGAACTCGGCCGCTGCTGCACCGATCCAGACGACAGCACCAGTGCTGTATTTCCTAATGTCCGTGAGGGCCTTCACCTCCTGGGCAGTTTCCAAGCTGACCAGAGAACCTCCACTCTTCTGACATTCTCTCCTGGCATCCACGCGGAAATGTGATCATCTCTGTTCACCTTGTAGAGTAGCATCTCCCCCCAGCGTCCACCTTCCACAGAGAACAGGAGGGCAAATGGAGGAGGGGGAGGGGGATGCAACACATAAAAAATGAAAATATGCACGCATGCGCATGTGTTTGAGAGTGTATGGGTGAATTATGGATGTTCTAGAATTTTCAGAGCTCTCTCTCTCTCTCTCTCTCTCTCTCTCTCTCTCCTCTCTCTCTCTCTCTCTCTCTCTCTCTCTCTCTCCACACACACACACACACACACACACCACACACACACACACACACACACACCTCCTTCCTTCCCTCCCTCCTACTCACTCACTCCCTCCCCCCCCCCCCTCTCTCTCTCTCTGCCCCACTCTCTCTCTCTCTCCCCTCTCTCTCTCTCTCTCACCCATCCCTCCTTCCCTACCTCCCTCCGTCTCTCTCTCTCTCTCTCCTCTCTCTCTCTCTCCTCTCTCTCTCTCTCTCTCTCTCTCTCTCTCTCTCTCTCTCTGTCTGTCTGTCTGTCTGTCTCTCTGTCTGCCTGTCTCTGTCTTTCGCTATCTGTTTCTCTTTCTCTCTCTCTCTCTCTCTCTCTCTCTCTCTCTCTCTCTCTCTCTCTCTCTCTCTCTCTCTCTCTCTCTGTACATGTGTGTGTGCGTGTGCGTGTGTGTGTGTGAGTGTGTGTGTGTGTGTGCTAACACTCACATACACACACACGTTAAATTGTAACGAAGAACACAGTATAATTTGATGGAAGAAGAAAACAGAAATGAATTAAGTCACAATACTCTCCACGTGGCATCGAAAAAACAAGACATCCATGTTGCTTCACTGCGCTTTCTTCTGCCCTTTTCACACACACCTACCCTCTTTCAACCCCCACCCCCACCCCCACCCCCCTTCTACCACGCACTGCTTCCTCTCAGGCGTCATTAACTTTTTTGGCTATATTTATCGGCCAAAGTAGTCTTGCATTGTAAATTTCTTTGAAAAGATTAACCAGTCGCGCTGTGTGCGCGTTGGACCAAATAAAAAAAAAGTGTTCACGGGCACACACCTCGATTGGTAAAATTTTTGGCGGGAGGGCACACACGTGTGTGTGTGTGGACCTCAATGATTCAAGTATATCCTTCCCACCATCCCGTTCTCGCTCATCTGGATCCACATGGCGGGTAAGTGGCTTAGTTGGTGGGAGAGGCCGAGACATGCCTAACTCTCGTGTGTGTGTGTGTGTGTGGTGGGGTTTTCTTACGTTTGGCCTTCAGAATTCATCAAAATTGATTAGAAGGTTACAGAAATGAAAGGATTTCCGTTGCCTACCTCCTTCACCTTCAGAGGTGTTTGTGAATAGCGTTCGCCTTCAAAGGTGTAAGTGATGATAGCAGGGCTGCTCGTTTGATCAACTTGTTGTCCCCTAACAATCCCTTGCTTACCATTTGTTGTCCCCTGACAGTTGTTGTCCCCTAACAGTCCCTTGTTGTCCCCTAACATTCCCTTGTTGTCCCCTAACAGTCCCTTGTTGTCCCCTAACATTCCCTTGTTGTCCCCTAACAGTCCCTTGTTGTCCCCTAACAGTCCCTTGTTGTCCCCTAACAGTCCCTTGTTGTCCCCTAACAGTCCCTTGCTTACCATTTGTTGTCCCCTAACAGTCCCTTGTTGTCCCCTAACAGTTGTTGTCCCCTAACAGTCCCTTGTTATCCCCTAACAGTTGTTGTCCCCTAACAGTCCCTTGTTATCCCCTAACAGTTGTTGTCCCCTAACAGTCCCTTGTTGTCCCCTAACAGTTGTTGTCCCCTAACAGTCCCTTGTTGTCCCCTAACAGTCCCTTGTTGTCCCCTAACAGTCCCTTGTTGTCTCCTAACAGTCCCTTCTTGTCCCCTGACAGTTGTTGTCCCCTAACAGTCCCTTGTTGTCCCCTAACAGTCCCTTGTTGTCCCCTAGCAGTCCCTTGTTGTCCCCTAACAGTTGTTGTCCCCTAGCAGTCCCTTGTTGTCCCCTAGCAGTCCCTTGTTGTCCCCTAACAGTTGTTGTCCCCTAACAGTCCCTTGTTGTCCCCTAACAGTCCCTTGTTGTCCCCTAACAGTTGTTGTCCCCTAGCAGTCCCTTGTTGTCCCCTAGTAGTCCCTTGTTGTCCCCTAGCAGTCCCTTGTTGTCCCCTAACAGTCCCTTGCTGTCCCCTAACAGTCCCTTGTTGTCCCCTAACAGTTGTTGTCCCCTAACAGTCCCTTGTTGTCCCCTAACAGTCCCTTGTTGTCCCCTAGCAGTCCCTTGTTGTCCCCTAACAGTCCCTTGCTGTCCCCTAACAGTCCCTTGCTTACCCTTCTGTTGCTGCAGAAGGAGTAGCGTGGACTTCAGCTGATCGCGAGCTATGGCAACCAGAACCCAGACTCAGGTCGCCAGTCGGCTGGGGCGTGGTGTCCCGTTGTGTCTCTGCTCTCCCATGTGGGAGCCAGGGCCAGTCAGCTCGTGTATGTCACTGGCTAAAAAAAAATAGTGACTACGCCCTTGTTTAAAAAAAACAACCTGAGGACAAGTCGAGTGGACATGCAGAACACTGCTGTGAAAACATGTGTCCCTTTTTCTTTCTGAACGTTCCTCGTGTTCCCCCTGGCCTCGTGTTTTGGGGCTAGAGTGTTTCCTTGTCTTAGGAGGCTATCACAGATTGCTAGATGACCCTTGGGGGGGGGGGGGGACCCCAATATTCATACGTCTTTAAATTCCCATTTGTTGAAGACATGGCCATGGCGGAAAGTTTGTTTCGCCAGGGAAAAAACGGAAGTCTCGCCTAGTGAATGTCGTGTGCTGAACCATGTAGCCACTAGTGTTAGCTAGGTGCGTGTTTGAACGTGGGATTTGAACTCTACCTTGTCTTTGAATGTGCTCTTTCGTGAGAGGGCAGCGGACCGATTTTGAATGTATACAAATATTTATTTCAGTAATCATGTCATCAGTAATCATCAGGCTTTTTGTATTATTGAGAGCCGGCAAAGTTGTTTCCCAGTGAACCTACAGGAAAGAACGTTGCTGGAAAGATTTCCCTCTGGCTCCTTTTCTGGCACTTAACAGATTAAGTCCCATGGCAAGGAAGGTTGGCTCGCCGAACTCTTATCCCCCCCCCCCCCCCCCCCCCCCCATTTTTTTTCAATGTGCGTTTGTTGTGAAATTGTGCGGCTGCTATATACGTAAATGCATTATTTAAAAAAGCTTTTTCTCTCATTCTAATGAGTTTATCCAGGTGCGTAAGACACTGTTCGTTTTTTTTTAAATTTCTTCTCGACACAATCTTCTGACAAACCGCCCTACCCTTACACGCATTCAGGCACTAAGACTGTTCGTAACACTTCCTATTGTTTGCTGTAAATCATTGGAGCAGTCAGTGGACGTGACTGTTCATGGATCGTGGAAACAAATATTGGCAGCATATAATTAAACATTCTTCCCCTCTAACTTCTAACCCTGGAAGACGGAATTTGTCCTGGCTTATATCGAAGACTAAACACTAACAAGCTTAATCAGGTGCTAGATTAACTGTCATCTCTATTTCTCCAATTAATACAAGTTAACATATGTGAAGGGCTACATGATTTGCTAAAATTCTGAAGGAAAGACATTGTTCTGATTAGTAGTTATCCCAAATTCACTTCCACTATTGATAATTGTTTCTCCAGCAGAACGTTGTTTCAGCTTTACCTGCCCTGCTCCACATTTATCGGAAGTGTAAGGGCAGCGGGCCTCATCTTCGTGCTCAGCACACTGAGAGATCAGATCACAGGTGAAGTGCTCAAACAGGTCAGGCCACACTGACACTGAGCAGTTCCACGTGTTCAGCCCTGGAAGTTGATACGGTTTCAAGTTTTCTGCATGGAACGAGAAGCGAAATCTAAACTGTTGAAACTCCCAAACAGTACCAGAGGAAAAGAATAGAGACACGTGGTGTTCTTCGCTCGCTCCATTACCAAAGTCATCAGGGAACATAAACAAATGGGAAAAGTGCGATTGGGGCTGTCTGAGACCCTTCTGCCTGGAGCCACATCGACCAAGATAAGTAGTCAGACCCAGACTGCTAGGGCTGCGCCAGTTAAGCGTACTCAGGAAGATGGCGTGATCACGTGGTCTGGTCAGAGTGACGCAGCTTCTCATGAATGTTGAACACGGGGTGGATCCATCCCGAAATGGCGTCTGTATATACCCTGCACAACGACTATTCTCTTTACATTTCAAAGGCGATCATTCCATGTATGCCGACAATTCATTCAACACTAAGCTGCTTTTTCATCCCCACAGTGCACAGCTTAGAGAAGGGTGGGACTGTGCTTAGGGTGTGACTGTGCTTCTCAGCGTAACTTGTTTTCAGAGATCAAGTGTTACGTTTCAGAAGATTGATACCTTGAATAGACATGTTTCAGAATTTGCTGGTGATGGGTTGCCAACAATTACTGCTACCCGTTGCTTTGGAAATGGGTCCAGCATGTTTGCTAAACAAAAGAACTGAAATGTTCAAAACTATAAGCAAAGAACAGATTTCAAATGTTTTTTTTTAATTTTGCTGTAACTGCTTTGTGCTTCTTTCTGGTCAATGGATAGTACCTTTGCTGGTCAATGGATAGCACCTTTGCTGGTCAATGGATAGCACCTTTGCTGGTCAATGGATAGCACCTTTGCTGGTCAATGGATAGCACCTTTGCTGGTCAATGGATAGCACCTTTGCTGGTCAATGGATAGCACCTTTGCTGGTCAATGGATAGCACCTTTGCTGGTCAATGGATAGCACCTTTGCTGGTCAATGGATAGCACCTTTGCTGGTCAATGGATAGTACCTTTGCTGGTCAATGGATAGCACCTTTGCTGGTCAATGGATAGCACCTTTGCTGGTCAATGGATAGTACCTTTGCTGGTCAATGGATAGCACCTTTGCTGGTCAATGGATAGCACCTTTGCTGGTCAATGGATAGTACCTTTGCTGGTCAATGGATAGTACCTTTGCTGTGACGGATAACTGTGAGAGAGAGGAGGGAGAGAGAGGGGGTTCCGGAAGGAGAGATAGATAGAAAGCATTCTTCCTTTACAGAATTAAAGATATTTACATGTTGGACACTTGTCAAACACACAGAGAGAGAGAGACAGAGACAGAGACAGAGGGGGAGAGAGAGAGAGAGAGAGACAGAGGGAAAGAGAGGTCAACGCTGATGGTTGACAGTGAAATACATCCTGCACATCACACAATATAATCATCAGAGGTTTGTTGTTTTCACAATCAGTAATCAAAACACTACTCACCGTAATACCAAGTCTTATCCAAGCGTTGCATTTCAGCATGCCTCCTCTCAGTCCGGTTGACGGCAGTAAAGGACAAAGACACGGAAAAATTATCATTCCTTTCAGCATTATTAAGTATCTCGAACCAGTGCAGTTCTTCAGGCTCTGCAGTCACTGTGACCATGACAGTGTCCGTCATACTGTACTGGACAACGGCGAATAGAACATCTGTGCATTTTATACGAACAAAACTAAAATAGATCTCACTATAATATTCTGAATACCTTAACCGGGTATTACCTCGGCATTCATTGATCTGAAAACGTACAACGTGGTAAGACTGGACACGGAGTACAAACTGACACTTCCATTTGACAACCGCCGAACCGTGAGCATGGAGATGACCAGCTGAGCCTTCTATGGCAAATTCTTTCACGGCTGGGTTTCCCAAGCATGAGGCCAAACCAGAAATCCCCATGGACGCGTTCTGTGATTCAGTACCACCGGTGTTCAGTCTGTCTTCTACGTGCTGCTGTGTCAACACGTTCCCACTGGTCCTCTGAGCTGTCACAGAGTTCACCCTGGCCCCCTGGCCAAGTCCAGTTGCTGTTACGTCCCGTAATCTCTCTGTACTTTTGCTTGTATTCGTGACTTCGGTGCTTTGTTGAACCAAGTGTGTCAGTGCAGTGCGGTTTGCTGTCACGAAGCCGTATGTCACGTGCGCGCTGGCACCTACCACCATATTGAAGATACTGCAAAGCGTACAGGTCACTAGAACGCTATGTATAAAAACTGTACTCCCGACCATTCTTTGTTAAAGCTGATCTTCAGATGATACCAGGCCAGGCTTCCAACACTGTCGCTGGTTTCGTGGCAGCCAAAAGTGATGCGCAAAGAGAAAGAAAGAAAAAAAAGAAGGGAAAAAAAGACACACGCACGATCTTGTTCAGTTCGTCAAAACATGAGAGATGTGAAGCATTACATGAGAGATGTGAAGCATTACATGAGAGATGTGAAGCATTACATGAGAGATGTGAAGCATTACACGAGAGATGTGAAGCATTACATGAGAGATGTGAAGCATTACACGAGAGATGTGAAGCATTACATGAGAGATGTGAAGCATTGGTATGTAAAAGAACTGGGTGGAGGGTTGGGGGAGTGCAGGAAAAAAGAAATGGAAAGAAAAAGAAATGGAAAGAAAAAGAAATGGAAAGAAAAAGAAAGAGCAAAAGTGAGAAGAATGCTTCCCTCTCTCTCTCTTCTCTCTCTCTCTCTCTCTCTCCTCTCTCTCTCTCTCCTCTCTCTCTCTCTCTCTCTCTCTCTCTCTCTCTCTCTGGCCTTCGTTTTTTGTTTTATTTATTCACTGAATGGAAGGTGTGTGCCTTCCAAGCACCACGGAAAGGAGAATCAAAGAAAGATGGTCCTCAGACAGTTGACAGCTGAGATACAAAATGACATCAACAAAAACAACAAAAGAAGAATGGGGAAAAATATGATTTGGGGTCTGTAAAACTGGAGTGCAAGTCGTGACCTCATTCCTTTTCACATGCTGTCAGCAGATCCTTTTTAGCCGACCGTAGAACTGGCCTCTGTGGGGAGACAGGGTCGGCCTTCCAGTATAAACTTTCTGCCTAGTGTATGTCAGTCCTCTCTCTCTCTCTCGCTCTCTCTCTCTCTCTCTCTCTCTCTCTCTCTCTCTCTCTCTCTCTCTCTCTCTTCTCTCTCTCTCTCTCTCTCTCTCTCTCTCTCTCTCTCTCTCTCTTCGTTCTTCCTCCTTGTCTTGCAGAGGGCGGGATGTAAAAAAGTATTTATGCTTATTCCATTACCCTCGACCGTCTTTGACCAGGATCTTCTTTATCTCCTCCCTCCCCCCCCCCCTCCCCCCCCCCCCCCCCCCCCCCCCCCCCCCCCCCCCCCCGCCCTTTTTTCGACATTCAAACATTGTAAGAAGTATAGGATCTTGTCTCTTATGATGTAGAGATGGAGTGGCGAGTCTTATGATGTAGAGATGGAGTGGCCAGTCTTATGATGTAGAGATGGAGTGGCCAGTCTTATGATGTAGAGATGGAGTGGCCAGTCTTATGATGTA
>CM031626.1:36671479-36735855 GCA_018398815.1 Conus ventricosus | reverse complement strand
TTTCCTTTTTCCAAACATTTTCTTTAATCAAAAACTGTTCTAAACACTCACTCAGTTTATTGCTAGGATCAACAAAAATTATGTCATTTGCCCATAAAAAACCTTCTCATGATATGCTTTGTTCCATTTAAGTGTTGGACAGAAAACCACAATATGATTAAAATTTTTAACGATAAAACTGTTTGTAACAGGTCGAGGATAAATATTTTTTTTCCCAAAACCAGTTGCCACAAATCAATGAGCAATAGGAGTTTTTGCCATAAAGTTTAACTGCTCCATAGTTTTATACAAAATTTTAAATCTAATCATTTTATTATTTTTATCATTCTCCGTCAAAACTTGTTCGTATAATAAAACCTACGAGGCCTAAATGTGTAAGATTAATCCAATTCAGTTCTGTAAGATTGTTTCTATTTAAGTCAACATTGATTTTGTTGCTTGTTGTTATGATCTTAATATCCTCACATTGTGAAGAACGACGATGGTAACGTTAAGGCGTTTAACGTCTAAGTTTTGCCAGCTAAATTAATTCCTTTTATATAGGTCATCACTAACGCCACAACCCACCCCTCTCCACATCTTTAAAGACAGAAATTTCAAATATCATTGTGAAGTGTCTCCAAATTTTCTGCTTGGAAAGAATGTAATTTTGTAGAAGCTTTTTTTACAATGTTTCTTTTCTGTGGAGGATGTACTGCTTTTCCCATACGGCGTTATTTCAATCTCTTTCCCGACTATTGTCGTTCTGGCATAAGACTTACATGTAAAGGGCCAGAGTTGAATGCTTTTCTGAAACTTTTTTGACGGCTAAAATATGTAAATGGGCTTATGAATTCAAATTTTATTTCCCATTCTAATATGGTTCTAAGTGCCATTTGAGGTCAGGTTTTCGAACTATTTTATATTCATACTGGCCAACATTATTTGCCCCTAGATTGCGCAGTTGTTCTAGTTTAGGAAACTTTTTGCTGTCGCCAACCTCTTTGCGTTTTTTAATCACCATCTTTAGTGTACTCAAACCCTTTCAAAGCGCCTATCTCCCATTTTGTTCAAAGTCCGCAAGTTGCAAGGTCTTTTAAATTTTAAGGTTATTCACCTTACAGGCGCTAATGTAACTCCCGGTTCTTCTGGTCAACGCGACTGTTTTAGTAAACTAATTATTTTATTTCCAAAACAATGTGCAGGTTATCACATTTCACGAGTTTCCCCGTTTTGTCTGCATTTTTATATTAAATGATCCGACCCTCCACAAACTAATCTTTTAAACTGTAAATTAGGGAATTGTATAATTTCATAATCGCAATATGCAGCTTTCCCTGACGGAAGAGCTCTTAAACAGTTGAGGGCCTTCCCAACTCATATAAGTTTTCATCAGTGCTCAGCTCATCCAAGAACATAGAGTAATGAATTAATGCAAGATCGAGCGGACTTTCCCCTACAAACTAGTTTCAATCTGGCGCAGCTCTAAAACTATGAGTGGGTAGATTGCCAGTTGTAAAGCCTAACATTTTAGCTAGCTCTTTAAATCAAAAAAGTACGATGCTTCTCAGGCTTGAATGGGTTAACACATTGTGTTTTTAGATTTTGCATTGTTAAGTTTGAGAGTAATGTCCAAGTTTCTCATTGCTTCTTTAGGAGCAAACCCGTAATAACCATCAGGTATTGTTAACTAACTGCTAATTTTGGTCCCTGTTTTGTCACTTTTAGAACCTTATTTATTCTCTACCTGGCTCACTTATATTAAAACCATACGACTTTGTAAAATATTTCATGAAGTGCGACCGTACTGCTTCCCAATTGTTATTAATAGCAGTTCTAAAAACGAAGGACGGTCTTGGGTTTTGTTATTGTTACAAACAATTTTTAAAACAAAATTAAAAATGAGGTGCATTCAAATATACTGAGCAAAATATTCTGTTGGGCCGCACTAACAATCTTAAAAATATAGCAACTGATACTCTGACATTGCTGTGCCCAGACTGTCACTTTTTCATAAAAAGTGAGTACTCATTGAAGAGCTATCTAACCCCCCTATTGAAAAACGACCACATCAGAAAGCGTGGTTTAGTCATCCGATGCAGTTTTTTATATCATAACCCAGTTTTAAACTTTGCTGTTGTTGCGCATCAACTGTGTGGAGTTCGTATGCTGATCAATTTAAATCACCTTATCCTTTGGGGAGGTCAGTGAACAGATTTCATTTCTATTCTTCCTTTAGAACGTATTGGCTGAATTGCAAGCGCCATTACAAATGACAAACACGTTTTAAATCCATTTCGCAACAGAATAGTACTTGAAGGCTTTTGAAAGGATCTGTAACGAATTCAATATTAATGTTAATACAGACTTTAGACAAAAGTTGGATCTTAATCAATGCCAAGGCCGACCTTTATTTTTCGGGGCACGCACATAAAGTATAACTATGACTGGCATCCTCCTTTCAAATCTTTCATTTCCAGGCCCAACTGTTTCAGCCCGGTCCCTACAGCAAGAGCATAAAAACAGCATGGACAACATTTTATCTTAGACACTTCTAAGTGTCTTAACTAAACAGGAAGATAGAACTAATAAACGACTCTATTCGTACTTACGTTGGTGTTTTTCTAGGTCGCAAGCACAGGCGAGATCGAGCAAATCTGACTTTTCTACTGGCTTTGACGCAACAAAAACAATACTTAGCAAATTTAGAGACGCCATTAATTCTACAGTTGATTTACCTTCAAGTATTCAAAGGTACCAACATGTTTTACAATACGCAAGATCGAAAGTAGACTTTGCTGTTGGCACTGGTTTATACATGCTGCCTTCTGACCTCAGACTCCATATAGGTACAATAATAAACTATAATAATGAAATTCTTATAGCAGGCAATGAACAGAAGGTTGGGAAAAACGACATAAATTCTGAGCCAGTAATATTACAAACAATAAAAGAACACCCAAGATTAAGTCATCCAATCCCCGAAGTCCAAAACCCCCAAAGTCATTGAAGACTCAGCAAAGCTCGCGGACTTTGTTCGCGATGACCATGAATATGAAAAGACAGCGCTTGTTCTTGATTAACTGGCATAGGATTACTTGGTCTTTATCTTACTAAATAGTAACCCAACTATTACAAGAACTAATGCCCATAAGTGCTCGGCCATAAAGCCAACTACTTTGCTTGCAGTAGACAAAAGCCAGCTGACAATACTCCCCAATATTCCTGGTAAAGCGTCTATAGCTTTACTGGCTAATTTTTTTTAATAAACCCGAAAGATGATCAAGCTGTTTTTTTACCCATGTTTTTATCGGGCCATGGAGGCGAGGGGGGGGAGGCACGGGTTTTTGACCTCCACCGCCGCCTGTAATACCCAAACACCAGGCTTATTAAAAACCCAAAAGGCTGTTATAACGCTTGCTAATGTGACCCCTTTGCTTTTAAAAAACTTTTCGGATTCGTTCTCTAGTGTTTGTCTTCATATAAAAATATTTTTGGATATTTCTCTTTTTTCTGCTCATTTGTTTCGTAATTTTTCTGGGTTATAACAACACTTCTAGTCTTGCTGATCTCTTTTTGTTCAAGACTTTTAGTTTTGGGGGTATTCTTTCTTTAAACGGGCCCAAGTTGGCGTCATCACCTCACGATTTTTCTTTTTCTTTTTTATATGCTCATCTAGTTCACCTATTTTCTAATTGTTTGTTAATTTTCCCCCCTGATGCTTTTTAAAAAGCATGATCAAGGGCGTATTTCTCGCAGGGGGTAGGGGTGATCTGTATAGTCTTTAAATGCGTTTCTTCTGAAAAACTGTTTCTGCTTCTATTGCATTTATTATTTCATCTCCCGTTTGATTTAATTCTTTAAGTTCCTTTTTTTTGGTTATTTTGGGGAGTTCCTGAGTGTTTTTTTGAAGTTTAGAAACGCCTCCCCCCAAATTTTGGCCTAACAAGACCAAGGCGATTTTGACTTTCACACTGATCTTTTATAATTGTACTCTTGGCTAAAAATTTTGATGGTCTGGTTTAGTTTTAACCCAAAACCAAGTTGCCCTTTGGGCGTTTTTTTACAGACAAATCCCATCTCTAATTCAAAATTTTTTGGGGTCTAAAATTCCCGGGGGGGTTCTTGCCAAAACTTTTGAAAAATCCCGACCGACTTTTCTTTTAATTCACGCCGCATTGAGAGCATTGAGCATGCCGTGTCAAAGGGGGACCATTCAAACTCATATCGCTCCTCATCAAAAACATCAAATCTTCTTCGCTTAAATTCCTCCTTTTTTTAAAAAATTAACTTTTTTTTTTTGCTTCAAAAAAAACCCACAACATAGGCTCATTTTTGACCCTAAGAAAGCTGAAAACCCCTTTGGGGGCGTGAAGGAAAAAGGGAAAAATTTTACTTTCCAAATAACCACAAATTTTTTGATGCGGATCAAATTCTTACTGTAAAATTTTCCAGATTTTAGGAGGGGATGAAGTGATGTCCGGGGGCCTCCGTCTTACTTTTCAAAATAAACTCGCTTCAACAACAACACAAACGGGACAGTTGTCCAAATTTGGGACGGGGAATCTTTTGAAAATTTTTATAAAAATTGAGGGGGAAAAATATTTTCTTTACACAATGCAGACAAATTTTTAACCTATTCTGATCTATGCTAACCGAGAATGAAAGGGCCGATCTTGCGTTCAAGGGAAAAATAAAGAAAAAACACTAAAACTTTTGAAACCGCACTTTTGGGGCAGAGCAAAAGCAGCAAAAATCCTAAATCTAAATTTTTCGTATGGAAATCGCTTTCTATTCCCTTAGATTTTAGTTGTTAAAAGCCTGCGCCTACATCAAGGACATTTAAAAAAACAGATTTTCTATGAACAACTTTTAATGAATACAAACGTGTTTTCAATCACAGACACCGGAGCAAAGTACAGATTTCGACACTCGTAGAGTTTGACTTTTAGCAACCCCACACAAGGCTGTTGAGCACCAATTCATCAAAATTACAAAATATTACAAAAGTGATTCATCATACAAAAAACCCAAAGCAGGGGAGACACAAAAATGGAATTTTTTTTTTAAGCGTCGCAGCAAGATCGCTTAAAGGGATTTTTTTGCTGTGTAAGAGAAAAACCGTTCAAAAAGCAAGGGAAAAGTTTTTAACCCAAAAAAACGAAAGTCAATTACAATTTAGGATCCTAACCAAATCTACGCTAGCGGGGTTAGACCTTAATCAATTTACAAATAAGAAAATTGTTTGGGGTGGAGGGGGAGAAGTCAACAGCAGACCTAGTGTCTAAAGATTTACATCTTTACAATGTTAGGCTTGAGATAATTAACAACAAAATACGGGTTTTTGGGTTTTTCCTAAGGGGAAAAAAGGGTAATCATTGCATGGGAACGGAGAACTGGAGAGACGTAATAACATTTAAATTGAAAAAAAGAAGAAGCCGATAAACCCTTAAGACATTTGTTTTTTAAAATATGATGCGCGCTGAATATAAAGAAAACTTTTTAAATTAATAACTAAATTTTTTTTATTTTTAAAAAGCATGTCTGTTCAGGGTTTTTCCAAAAGTCCTAACGCCGCCCGAAAGAGATAGTAAAAACCCTAACATAAAAACCTTCAATTAACCAACATTACCAAAGCAACAAAAAAAGAGCAAACCTTCAAATACAGCAAAACCAAACGAAGTATTCTGCGCCCTTTTAAAGCTGTTTCATAGTTAATACGAACACATATAAGCGCTCATCAGCAGGAACGAGGTTGGGCTTTAGCAAAGGCATAGGAGCCCCCAGCTTTACCTCTAGGAGGTTTGTCTTTTGCCTCGGGGCCGTGTTCATTTTCTGTAAGTGCGGCTGCAAAAAAATTAAAACAAAATCCAAAAGCACACAGCTATGGGTTTAACTAAAAACAGCTAAACTTCTCGTTTTTGACTGCAATAAATAAAGCGCTAGTTACTCAAACACGGGGAAGAATTTAACGTTTACAGGCCATTTTTGATGACACAAAAACAAAATTTATTCAAAGAAAGGGGAGGGCAATTTTTTTCAACACCAAACCCCGGCAGATAAAAAAGGAATGCTTAAAAAAAGTAAACGAAACATTAAACTCTGTTCTAAACAGCTCACATTAACAACACCAAAAGGTGTTTATACTTTAGTTTATGAGTCTAAGCACAAAAAGACCGTTGATATTGATTCTGATTAAGCCGTTGTATTTTTTTAAATTTAAATAAATATGTTGGCTTAGAAAAGAAAACAGCATGGCTAAGATATATGAAGGCCCAGATGAATTGTTTGAAGGAATGCTTGAGAGAGAGCGTTTATCAAGAGCACTGAATGATATTGATTTAGAAGTCATTGACCCAACAAACGTACAGGCAAGTGTTTTCATGCTATTTCTCAAGTTCCAGGCAAACTAACAATAGACCCCCCATTAAAGTTAATGTTAGCTGTTTTAATCGACTATGTAACAATAAATGAAGAAATCTAGAAGTCTGGGTCTCGACTAAACAACAGACTATTCTTTCCTCTAATGACTTAACACCCGGTTGGGCAACGAACTGCTTACACAGTTTGACGCTGCCGCTGAAGAAGCTAAAATGAGAGGCTCTGGTTGGTCAGAGGGCGAAGTCTTAGAGATTAGATTAAAACAGGCTAAGTATGCACCGATTGTAGGCAAGGCTTACATTCCGCTACCTCGGGAGTTGTTTTAAAGAGAGCAGTTTTAAACATAAAAAATTCAGACAACAAATGTTTCATGTGGTGCGTTCTTGCAAGGCTGCATCATGTCCGCGAACACGCAGAAAGAGTGACTAACTATCGCAATACGCCAAAGATCTTAACTTCAATGGAATATCCTTTCCTGTTAGTGTGAGACCAAATTGATCAGTTTGAAGAACAAAACAACCCAATAACTGTTAATGTATACACATGGGATGAGGAAACAAATTTGGTGCCAATTAAAGTGTCCAAGAACAGTCCAACAATAGGCGAACCAGCCAAAAGTCATGTGGACTTACTCCTAATGTTTCGCCAGCAGGGCTGCCCCATTACACATTGATACGCACAATGAGCAGATTATTAGCGCATACTTCAAAGCATGAACATAAACAAGAATTCTGTAGAAAATGTTTAACAAGAATTCCAACCGCTCAAGCCGCGCTTGAACATATAAAACATTGTAAAAGTTCTGTAGACTGTAAGACAGAACTAACTACGCCCCCGCCAGGATCTAAAGTTAGTTTTAAGAACTGGAAACGGCTGCAAACAAGTCCATACGTTAGTTTACGCAGACTTCGAGTCGCTTATTGTTCCTTATGAAGGGCCAGCACCACAAAAACTTCGAAAAACAGTCTTAATGAGTAATCATCAGATTTGTTCATTTGCCTTCATTATTGTTAGGTCGGATGGCGTTTTATTCAGAGCCAGAATTATATAGAGGACCAGATGCGCAGAAACATTCTTAAAACGCATGCAGCAAGTGCGTACGCCTGTTCTAATAATCTAAACTTATCTGAAATCATAATGGCGCTGAAGACCAACAACAGTAGACTCAGCCACGCATTGTTGGATTTGCGGTTTAGAGCTAACGCCCAAGAGTGTAAACCCCACAGTAGAGACCATGATCACATTAGTGGAAGTTTAGAGGTGCAGCGCACAGTAAATGCAATCTTCAACTAAAGTTTGATCCAAGACATGGAAGCTGCCTGTATTCTTTCACAACTTGCGAGGTTATGACTCTCACCTTATAATGCACAGCAGTAACACAGCGCCTTCAGGGTAGCATGCATTGCACAGTCATCAGAAAAGTACATGTGTTTCACTTTAAATAACATGTCTTTCTACGACTCTATGCAACACATGATGGGCTCATTAGAGGCACTGGCTAACTCCTTAAAGTCCTGCCCAATAACGGAAAAATATTTTGACTCAACTCTTGTTAGAAAGGTGTTTACCCTTATGAATACATGAAACAGTTGGGAAAGGTTTGACGAAGATACACTTCCGCCTAAAGGCGCGTTCTTTTCTAGTCTTAGAGGAAAGGACATCAGCGACCTCCGATTACCAGCATGCTCAAGATGCTTGGCAAAAGTTAGATTGTAAAACGATGGGAGACTATCATGACTCCTATTTAATGGCAGATGTATGTTTGTTGGCGGACGTCTTTGAAAATTATAGAAAGACCTGCATAAAACATTACAGTTTGGATCCTGCGCATTATATTTCTGCACCCGGGATGAGCTGGGACGCTTTCTTAAAGTTTACTGGAGTACAGATTGATTTATTGTCAGATTTACCAATGATTCAGATGATTGAAAACGGATTGCGTGGGGGAATTAGTATGGCGTCGCATCATTACTGTAAAGCAAACAACAAATACTTGGACGACTATGATCCGAGTAAAAGGTCTAACTATCTTATGTATTTAGATGCAAACAATCTGTATGGTTGGGCTATGGCGCAATCACTTCCATTACGCAACTTTAAATGTACACAGGCGGTGATCCGAACAATATTCAAAAGGCATTAAAGTGGTTGGGCAGTTTAACGCCTGATCAACAGCGTGGTTTCATTCTAGAAGTTGACTTAGAATATCCTCATGAACTCCATGACCTGCATAATGACTACCCATTAGCTGCAGAAAGCCTAAAGATGAACCCAGAGAGCCGCCTAAACTTGTGCCTAATCTTCGGGGCAAAAAAAATTATGTCTGTCATTACAGACTTCTACAATTTTATTTAAGACACGGTTTGAAGTTAACAGCTGTTCATCGCATAATTGCTTTTGATCAAGAACAGTTCTGAAACCATACATCATGAAGAACACTGATCTCAGAACTAAATCCACAGATGCTTCAGAAAAAGACTTTTCAAGTTGATGAACAACAGCTGTTTTGGAAAGACTATGGAGAATCCGCACAAGCGCAAAGACGTCAGATTGGTCACCAAAGAGAACGAAGCAATTAAGCTAACTTCAAAACCAAATTATCAGGACTCAGAAGATTTCATGATCAGCTTTTCGGCATAATGATGAAAAAAAAGAAAGTCAAATTAGACAAACCTGTATTTATTGGGTTTACCGTTTTAGAATTATCAAAGCTTTTGATGTTAGAATTTCTTTATGACTACTTTAAAACCCTTGTATCCAGAGTCCAGAGTACTTTACACAGATACAGACAGTTTTGTTATAGATATTCCTACTGAAGACATCTATAAAGACATGGAATTAGAAGTAGATAAAGGGCATGTGGATGGTACGACACATCTGATTACCCTAAAGATTCGCCTTTGCATTCAATTACTAACAAGAAGGTTTTAGGAAAGATGAAGGATGAATTACAGGAAAGGTGATTAAGGAGTATGTTGGTTTAAGGTCGAAAATGTACAGTATTTCGAGCCAGGAGAAAATCATTAAGAAAGCAAAGGGAATATCTCGCAGCGTTGTGCAGTCAAACATATCACATGCAACTACAAAGAAGCGTTGTTTGACAATAAGGCTTTTCATCATGACAACGTAAAACTGCGATCTAATCTACATGAGATCAACACAACAGTTGTAACAAAGAAGTCGTTAGATAGAACAAACACAAAACGTGTGTTTGTTAATCCAGAGTTTTCATATGCAATTGGGCACTGGAGAACCGTAAATTAATTAAAGCGGAACTGTGCCTGGTGGGATTATCTGCAGTTCTTCCTTCACAAAAGATCTTTGAGGGGCTGGCTGTTTTGTTGTGTCAGTTCCTCGTAAATAATACACGGCGGATTCATTTTTACAATTCTTTTTATTTCGTACGGGTCAACACTCCAAACTGGATCTGTTGCCCTGATGCGAGTGTCCCCTTCTGCTTCCCCCGGTAAATAAAGGTGCCTTACTTTCAAACCAAATGGTAATAGTTTGCTGGTTGTACTGGAGTCTCCTTCAGCAACATTTATTGTTTTTCTTTTGATTGCTTGTACTGGTTTTAGCCCTTTAAATTCTTCATTATTCATTGCGCGCAAAACTGAGGGCAGTCTTCTAACCCATTCTGTGTTGCGAGAATTGTCAATAAGCTCTCTGTGATACTGGTAGGAGAAAAGTCTTTCAGCTAACTGTTTGTTAAAGTTTTCAACTAAAAGCCTGTGATCTGTGAACTCCTGGGATGCCTCTTCTAATGGTAACTCTATGTTTTAACAATAATTGATTCACTCGACCTTTAAATTCTTTTCCATCATCGACTTGAATCATGCGAGGATAAGTTAGTGGCCCTCGTTGGTATATCAGTTGTATAGCGACAGCAACAGCAGAAGCACTCTTTTGTGTTAATGGCTCCGCATCTTTGTATCTTGAAGCCATGTCAATGACTGTGAGTGCGTACTTAAATCTTTTTCGTCTAATCGTATCAGAGGGTAAATATAGAAGTCCATTTGATGGGTGTCGTTTGGAGTTGTGTTCACAAAGTGTGGCCTCTGTATTCGCCTAGGTGCAGGTAAATAAATTTGCCAATCGCTTGTTTAGATAACCATTCCTTTGCTGTTTGTTCACTGACTCCTGCCGCTGGCTTTAGCTTTTGTATTGCTGTGATACCCTTCCAATATCCTTTGGGCGAATAATAGATTTTGTTCATTTTTTTATTCAGCCAATATTATGTGCAACAAAATACACGACGGTCATACCAAAGGCAATAAACGCGATTTCTTGCATCTTTTGTTTTTCTGATGGCTGATAAAAGTCACTGAATTTTGGGGGGGCAATGTCTGATTGGTTTGCCTGTTACTAGATAATATTGTTTTATTGCCTGATCAACATCTTTAAATATGTAAGCTGCAGCCCCTGTTTTTTCAGTGTGTCATTAATAAAATCTAACTGCTCAAGTCTCTGCTTTTCATAGGCGTCTTGTGCAGCTGCTAGTTGCTCCATAGCTTTGTTATGTCTTTTTCTCTCGCCGTCATCCCGCAGTTTACTAAATGCGAAATTACTTCCGCTAAAAGCAAGCGCATTCACCACAGCGCCACCTATCATCATTACGAGTGAGGCCATTTTTTATAAATGTATTTTTTATTTACATATTTATACTGTCTGGAATTATTCCTTGCTTGACTAGAAAATCTTTCGTGGCAAACGAAGCTGCAATGATAGCAATTAGCTTTGCTGAATCCTCAAAGTCTAGTTTGCCAAGATCTGCTGGTTTAATTCTTAACAAGCTTTTACCAAGCATTGAGTATCCTACACTTAGGCCCCCAACAACAGCAGAATGGTATACAAGGTTAGCAATAGTTTTTTTCGGTGCTCATTTTAAAAAATAAAATAATTATAATTAATATAAAAAACATGAACATCGATGATCTACTACAGCTACAGGGCAGCCTAAACCTTCCTGAACTTATGAATGACCAAGTTGATGATCAAGCTATTATGCCCAAAAGGAGAGGCTGTATTCTTTGGCAGCATGTGGGAAAACAAAACAGTTCCTCGGAACTGAATTCAGCATAGAACAGATTCAACAGATGTCTACACAAGACATTATAAAGTATCATAACAGGTATGAAGCGCAGCTGGGGTCTAGAATGGTGAAAAGTGTGGGACAAACGGTTCTTAGTTTGTACACTAAACTAGTCAGTAAATTTGCTCCCATTGATTCTGAACAAGATCTTACGTATGATTTAACGCAAGATCCAGTTTTAACAAAGTCATTAGAGTCTCTAGGATGTGATCTATACTACAGATTTGGAACATTGTTATCGCCATTAATCATGGATTAATACTTTTAATCATATAGATTTTGTTTCCCTTCAAAATGAACGAGCTGGAAAATCATCAGAATCAGGAAACATTGAATCAGGTGGAGAAAGTAACCAAGCCAGAAAATCAGCAGAAAAACACTGAATCAGGTGGGAACCAGTGAAAAGCATCCTCATCCTGGACGTGTTAAAGCAGGAAAAAAATTAGCAAGTGGAACAGACAAAAAAAATTAATGTTACAGAATATAACTCATCATGAAAACATAACACCGCCAGCGCCAGAACAAGTTGATTCAATGCCCGCTATAAAAACTCCATGTGATTCAAGGCCTACAGCGCCAAAGTCTTCATGGTATATTGAACTTAAAACTGTTGCCATTTTTGGCGCCCTTGCTGCTGCTGGGGGCTGTTATTACGGTTATAAAATATATAACCAATGGCAACAAAAACAAAAGAAGTTAAAACAACCTGAACCACTAAATACATAAAAAGACAACTGCACGCCAAAACCGCCAACAACAAAAGATCATTTTGATCCATTTATAATGCAATAATATTTTAAAATTTTTTTAATAGAAATAGATCATGGCGTATTATAAAATGATAAAGTCAATAAATAAAGACATGGAGTCTATAAAAGACATTTCCATAGACCAGAATTGTAATCAATGCGGTTGCTTAGGATGTAATGACCTTCATTAAGATCTATGCAGAGAACGCTGAGCAAGACATCCTCAACGATGACGCGTTTTTTGAGGCGTGTGTGTACTATATTAGACATCTGCTATTTAAGATAAAAACATAGATTGTATTTTTTTTGATAATTATAAGATAACTTGAATAAGAACTTGTTGTACTTAAAGGATGACTTAGTTATGATCTTGAGGTGACTTAATCAAGAACTTAATCAAGAACTTATTAAGAACTTGAAGTAACTTAATTAAAAACTTAATTAAGAACTTGGGGTGACTTAATTAAAAACTTAATTAATTAAGAACTTGGGGTGACTTGGGGTGGGAGTGTGTGTGGTGTACACAGAGGCTTTATTATTTGTCATGTGTAACCCCACTTGGTGCAAGACAGTGCTTGCGTTTTTGTGATGCATTGGCTCTTTTGTTGCAAGTTCAAAGCAGCCGCCAAGTGCACAAAAAAAGTTTATACCACACCCCTCCTCTTTTTTTCATCAAGGCTTGGGACTGGCATTGGCAGAGTTAGTGTTTTTTGTTTTTTTAAGTAAAATACTGCTTTGGCAGAGCTAAAAAGGCAGCCTAAAAGTTTGTAACAGGGTAGAAGCAGGACGATTGAAGCAGGTGAAGCGTAGACAGCAAAGCGACAAAGCAGCAAAAAAAGTCTGATCTCACTGCTGATAACCTTTGACCGCTCTAGGTGGAGCGTTGAAGAAACGGCTTGCCACTGTGACCTTTAACCGCTCTAGGGTAGAGCGCTGAAGAAACGGCTTGCCACTGTGACCTTTGACTGCTCTAGGGTAGAGCGCTGAAGAAACGGCTTGCCACTGTGACCTTTGCCTGCTCTAGGGTAGAGCGCTAGTTCTCTCTCACTGCTGCGGACTTTGAGAGGATTGTGTTTGGAGTTGTATTGGTTCTTGTACGAGAGTAGTCCAATAATTTCTAATCTCCTCACTGCTTGAAAACATTAAATTCAAATCCTTCCTCATAGCGTAGACTTCTATGAAAGAAAGACCAACTGTAGAAAACCTTTTAGCATATGTTCAACAAACGAGCAACCTCTCTTAGTTGCGAGAATATGAAGGGGATATCCCTACATTGCTCTTCAACCACTCATCCCATTTTTTGAGTATGCGCCCCACTGTCTTTTTTCTTGTGAAAAGGCCTTGAAGGTCTGTTCTAAAAGCCAACCAATTGCAAGTTAAAACACATTGTTGTAGCTTCCTGCCTTTGAAGCTGCCTATACCCCTCCTTCAGTTTATCAATGCAACAGCAATAGACGTTATTTCCTCTGCCCCAAAAACGAAAACTTCTTTCCTAACTGTCATTCCCACATCAACCTCTTTTGTTTTCAAGTATTGGTGGAGTTCTTCTGGTGTCATCTTTTGTTTTTTGCTTGCTCTCCATACAAATCAGATAGCTTTCTTTTTGGTGGTTTAGGAAGGCGGGTAGTTTCTTACTTGATGATGGGCCTGCCGCTCTCAACTCATCCAAAGCACTAACAAATTGTGCATGGTACTCAACATGCTCGTCAAGTATTGTCAGTTTAGAAATCTCCCACTGTCTTTGTTCTGCCATGATCAAAATATTATATAAACAAAACCAACCTGCACAAAACCCGGTAAATATCTTCTCACTACACCACACACCTTCACAGGTCTTGCTGACGTGGCGGCCACAAAGTGGGAGTGACACGTGACAGTCTAGCAGAACCGGTCTTGTCACGTGACAGCCTCGATGCGCTTTATTGATTTTTTGGTCGCAGTTTGTAAGCAGGCCTTACAAACACCTTTTTTTCACTGAAAAACACCGCGTCTTTCTGCCACAGTCCCAGTATCGCGTGATGAATTGTTTTGCTTCGGCTGACTTTCAACAATGCAGCGCCATTTTTCTCATCGATAGCCAAACACGTATTAAAACTGGCTGTATCTTTGTCAACAATATTGTCTTCAACGAGCCAACAAACCTTTAAGATACACAATTCTGTTCTTCGGTAAACCGGTTACACACCCACAGCACAGTAAAACGCGTCGTGCTTGCCCGCAGTCAGTGGAAGAATGTGTGGGTTAACCTAGTCGTGAGCGGCCGTAAGGCTAACGCTTAACCTCGCTGATTGGCCGGGCTGAACAGCGCCACCGCGCGGGAGTGTTGGCGTAGGACAGGACATTCTAGAAGGCTGATGTAATGCTAGGCAGGAAGGAAGGGGGTGAAGAGGAGGGGGGAAGAGGGATAGAGGAGGTGCGGCAGTATTGATTTTTTGGCCTGTGTGTGTGTGTGTGTGTGTGTGTGTTTGTGTGTGGCGTGAGTGCAAGTGTGTGTGTGTGTGTGTGTGTGTGTGTGTGTGTGTGTGTGTGTGTGTGTGTGTGTGTGTGTGTGTGTGTGTGTGTGCGTCTGTGTGTGTGTGCGTCTGTGTGTGTGTGTGTGTGTATGTTCGTAGATGTGTGTGTGTCTATGTGTGTGTGTGCGTGAGTGTGTGTATGCGTGTGTGTGTGTGGTGCTTTACGAGCCGCTTCAATCATTTTTCAAAGTATCTTATATTTTCATGTAAAGCATTCTTTTCTTCCTCTGTCCACAATTCCGTTGGTGTTGGCAGCAGTAATGGGAAATTTTTGAGCTGTTAGAAAGTTGTAGCTGATTCCATGTCTTCCACACAATTTAATCTATAAAGCTGTTTGAAAAGTATTTGTGATTCAAAAACTTTTTCTAACTTAGAATCCACACTGTCTTCTAAAACTGCAGCTATATTTTGTGCATATGCAAACTCACACCACCACAGCACTGGGAGAAATAAACACCCCAAGTGCTGGGCAGGTAGGCCGGCAACTAGCAATTAAAAGCTTACCTAACCCCCTGCAGAGCAGGGCGTTGACACCGCCCTGACAGAGTTGACAGTACTGAAAAGAAAGCCGTGGGAACAGACACCGTTTGTATATGAAGCGCGTTCAGTCACGGCTGCTTTTCCCTACGTTACCTATGGGGCGTGTTCAGTCCCGGCTACTTTCCCCTACGCTACTCTCTGAAAACTTTAGTAAATTAGTATTAAAACGGATAACCCTGCACAGTATGTTTGTTTGTAGATAATCGTTATTTTTGGTTATGAGTCTTACTTGTCAGAGAACAGTAATATGCTGATTCTAGGTCACTTTCGCCCGAAAACTGGTTGAGGGCGAAAGTGGCCTAGAGTCGGCATATTACTGTTCTCTCTAGCCGTTCGCACGCTCATGCATTCCACGATCCGTCTCGTGTCTATGAAACAAGGAAAATGAAACTAACATTTACGATATCTCTCCGGCCCAAATCACATATTAAGCACTACAAGCATTGACTCGACCTGTGTACTCAGAAAACAACAAACACAGCTTCTATTGACTGAAATGGTAGTAAGAGATTTTCAACTTAGTCCAAAGTAACTGAATACCTAGCCGCTAAGGACCGAAAACGCAATTAAAGATAATGCGTTTCTACAATTCTACCACAAAATGCATATCTCGATACCATTTCCAAACCGGCCCCCCTCTTTGGAGCCGTTACACACAAAAAAGGTGTGTCCAGCCAACAGCATATTAAGGCAGAAGAAAAACCGCAATCACTGAGAGGTTAGAAAACCCAAATAAACAAGACACTGTCCAAGACAGACAATATAGTTACCAAAATGGCGGGTGGGCGAGGTAAGAAAACGGTCTGCTCCCCAGTCCAATGAAGGATGGCAGCCGAAAACCGTGACGGTCCACACTGAAGTGGACTCCAGGTCTGGGATGACCTAAGGTGCTTCCTCAGCTGGCAGGGATAGGGATCCCAGAGGTTACAAGTGGAATTCTTTCCTTCCCACCGAAGGGTGAAAGACAGTTCCACGCAACCCACGCAAAAGTGGATTCAAACAGGAAGGCTCCAGCTGGCAGAGATAGAGATCTCTCCGACTCGAAGGTTCGTAAGCGAGTGCCCCACCACTAGCCTAACCAAGATGGCAAAAGGTAACAAAACAGCTCACCTGTGCCACCTGACATCAGCTGATGAACCACGTGGAAAACGATAAAAGAACAGAAAAAGAAAGCTTTAAAAGAAAAAAAATGAAGAGAAATATTGGAGGATGGGAGCGAAATGCACGGACGTAGCGCACCCAGGATGACACGAATAACACACTGGTCAACACCCGGCCAATGTAGTGAAGATGTCACTGGCAACACTCCACTTTATATCAGGTTTGGGAAGAAATGAATTATCTTCCAAACCAAAAGTATTTACGTCCGTGACAGGCGCCATCTTGTGTGACTTTGTTCGCAATGTGTGTGTGTGTGTGTGTGTGCGTGCGTGCGTGCGTGCGTGCGCGCGCGCGCGCGCGCGCGTGTGTGTGTGTTTGTGTGTGTGCGTGCGTGCGTGTGTGTGTGTCTGTGTGTGTGAATCACAAGGAAACGAACAATAATGCATGGGCTTTGGCGCTCCCACCTTTAGGTGTATGTTTGTTCACGAACAATTGAGCATTGGCTTTCCCACCTTTAGGTGTTGTTCAATAAACTATGGAACATATTACAAACCACACAGGGGGTTCGTAAAAAAGACCCGAAGCCATCAACGGTCGTCAATAACCCTTTTTTTATTTTCTATACTTCAACATGGGAGAGCTAGAAAAAGACTGGTCACTATACGTGAATGCAAAAACATCCAAAACAAATACCGCAATCTTCAACACTCTCCCCACCTTGGAGTCTCTGTAAAGTCAGTTCTGTAGAGACTCCAACAATAATAATCATAACAATAATTGACCTTTTCTTTGAAAACACAGTTCACAGTCCCAACTGCGAAGGAGAGTTGAAGATCCATCTTGATGAGGTTTCTTTTACATATTTATAGTCCCATCAATGAAAATGTATCAATATATTCAAAGTTATGTTCAGCATATTAGTTCAAAGTTATATTAGTGCACATGTACCAAACAATTAAATTCACATTAAATCTGATACTCTGTTCAGCATGGGGGAAGGGGCAGGAAATGGGAGGGATGGAGAAGGGAACAGGGAAGGGGGAATGAAAACAAACTGTCAAATGTGTGTATGAAAGTTTATAGATTCAATTTCACTGGTCTTTTGACCTGACGTCCATATCTTGTCACCGAGTCATTGTTTTCAACTGATGAGTCAGAACACAAGTTTTCTTCACTGTTCATGTTCTCTGTGCTTTGACTGGTAACCTCTGCATCAGGTTCAGGACCAACAATGTCTGATAGCACATGAACAGGTGGTTGAGCATCTGGTGTGGGTCTCAGATCCTCAGCCTTCCATGGAAGAGACACCACATATCTGTCTTCAGAGAACTGAACCTTTTTTTTTTCTTTTTTTTAATCCTCCAACACCAGATCAACTACTGGAGGCCCTTTGTCACATATGCCAACTGATTCCAAGTCCCCAAAATTATTCAAATTGGACTCTGAAATCTCCATGCAAAACAATTGATGAGAAATACCAACTTTGTCAGAGACATCTTTGGTTCCAGGCAAAGGACCAGACAAAATCCAACCAAACACTGACCGCTGAGCCACCAGACCCTCGGACAAGAACACCATCTCAGGTGTTATCAGCTTCCAGTAGGCATCAAGACCCACAAGAATATCCACCTTTACTTCACCATCCTCATGAACATCAACAAACTCAATGTTTTTGCCAAACGATGCCAGCACATATTGAGGGATAGCTGGACGGTACATGGGAGCACAAATAGTAGGAATCTCAGTAGCCTTCACAGACACATTTCCTTCAGACCCCTGTAAATTTACCTGGTACACATTCCTCTGTTCAGCATTGCTGATTTGATCATTGCCAAAGACAGCATAAGCTAGACTTTGAGACCCAACCCACTCAGGCTGAATTCTGTTCACTAGATCACTTGAAATGTAAGTTCTATCAGACCCAGTGTCAAACAAGACGACAGCTTCAGTGATTCCACACTTTCCATGCACTGAAACACGGGCAGTTTGTAACAAAACATGGGAAGAAGCCTTTTCAGAATAGTGTTCACACTTGACAGATTTGCATTAACATTTGACACAACTGTGTTAGATGTGGGTGTGGTTGTACTAGACTGTACTGCATTGACATCAGTGTTGCCATTAGAGGAGAAATTTTGTCTTGGAACACACAGCAGAGCATGATGTTTTCCCTTGCATTTATTACATTTTGCACAGCATTTTTTGTAATTGTGTCCCTTTGCTGTGGACAGACAACGAAAGCATGCACCTACACGCCGTAAAACATCTTTTCGGTCCCCCACTGGTGCCTTGGTAATGCCATAACAACATTCCAGTGTGTGGCCATGACGCTGACACAGTTCACAGGTTAGACAAGCAGCCCCAGCTGTGTACAAAGATGCTGCAGTAGCCACAGGAACAAACTTGTCAAACACTGAACTGCTTACACCATCTCTCAGGAAGGTTTGAGAACGCTCACTACGTTCTATTTCCCGCTGCAGGAAATCTAACAGAAACTGTAAGTCGCTCTCATGCTGAGCACCATCTCTTGCCCACTCCATGCGCAGCTCAGAAGGAAGGCGAGACAGAATGAGTGGCGTCAAAACAACTCCATACTGCTGTCCTGAAATACCCAATGACTCAAGACTGCGAACATGTGCCTGTAAATCATCAAATATTTTCCACAAAACTGAAACTGAAGGTCGACGAGGTACATTTATAGCAAGCAACGCCTCAATGTGTGCAAAGATAATACGTTCAGGACAGCCAAAACCGTTTTCTCAAAATATCACAAGCAGCTCTGTAGTTGGCAGCAGTCAAAGACAACCCTTGTACAGCTGCTTTGGCTTCCCCTTTGAGGAGCGACAAAAGATATGAAAATTTTGTTATGTTAGGTCATCCACAACTGCCTGAAACTGCTCCCAAAAACAAGTCCAAGTAGTGACATCTCCTGTGAAAATTGGTAATTCTAATTTGGGCAACTTTGCCTCCACATTTGCAGTAGACGCAACACCAGAACCAGAACCTTTTGATGAATGGGACCCATCACCACAATCACCAGTAGACTTACTGTTACGTACTGCAAGTAACTTTGCAGCTTTAATACGAGGCACTCTTGCATTTTCACGATAATCAGCTGCTTCTGCAATGTCACTGCTGAGTTCCGAAAGTTCGATTTCAAGCTCGACCGCTGACTGAGCTTCATCAAAAATTCGAAGCCTGCTGTCAAATTCTTCAATAGCGTCAGCAATTTCAACAGTCTTAACATCAATATTCTCACAAAGTTCGGCCAATCTTTTGCTACAACGATTAACCCAACCACGGGCCGCCACACGTGCTCGGACACCAGACTTCAACGGATCAGACGACATGTTCGTATCAACAACGACGATCGAAACAATGAATGAAAAAAAAACAATAAAATATTTCCTGGGACCGTTAGCCGCATACACAAAATAGCAGCAGTTAACAGACACCTTTTCTCCCGGGTTCCGGCACCAAAATATGTTCAATAAACTATGGAACATATTACAAACCACACAGGGGGTTCGTAAAAAAGACCCGAAGCCGTCAACGGTCGTCAATAACCCTTTATTTATTTTCTATACTTCAACATGGGAGAGCTAGAAAAAGACTGGTCACAATACGTGGGTGCAAAAACATCCAAAACAAATACCGCAATCTTCAACAGGTGTATCTTTGTTAACGAACAATTGAGCATTGCCTTTGGCGCTATCCTGTCGTACAGGTGTTCTGAAGCGATCTGCAGTCTTGGTTGCCGGAACGATGTGGGCGCTTCAGAAACTTCATGCTATGGGAAATGCATGCCATTTTGGGAGCTAACTATCTGAATTGTTTCGACAACTGCATTTGATTTGTTAACTTCACAAGCTGAATTTCATGTCAATAAATCTAAACTGCTAACACACACACACACACACACACACACACACACACACACACACACACACACACACTACACACACACACACACACACACACACACACACACACACACACACACACACACACACACACACACACACACACAATCCTCTCCAGATAGCAGTAAGCACATCCCTCAGCTGACAGCTAACTGGGGGGTGGGGGAGGGAGGGGGTACTGTTTTGTGTCTGGTAAAGGGCAAGGCTTAGAATAATGGCCACACAATAACAGGAAGTGAAGTCAATTTTTTTTTAAGAAAAAAAAAAGAATCTAACAGTCTTAACACTACACATAGGCTACTCACACTGTGAACAAAATAGTGTATACTTAGCTTCTTATCCATGCGTTTATAAGAAGACTGGCTGCCCGGTGGGTTTGTTTGTTGTTGTCGTTTACTGGCTGCCCGGTGGGTTTGTTTGTTGTTGTTGTTTTTGCTTTGTTGTTGTTGTTGTTGTTTTTGTTTTTTGTTTTTTTTCTTGTTTGCTTTTGTTCTTTTGACTCCGTCTCATTCCTTGAAATTAGATTTTTGAAAATAGACAGTCTATGGTATGTGAATCGCCACTTTCATTATTTAGTGCCCATTAACGCTGTACTATGATGCATACATATTTCATGGAATCTGTTGCATATTGCATATCGTAAGCTTCATGATAAAAGATGAACAGCCAGTGATAAGAGATGAACAGCCAGTGATGAGAGATGAACAGGCAGTGATAAGAGATGAACAGCCAGTGAAAGAGACGAACAGCCAGTGATGAGAGATGAACAGCCAGTGATTAGAGATGAACAGCCAGTGATAAGAGATGAACAGCCAGTGATAAGAGATGAACAGCCAGTGAAGAGCCAGTGATAAGAGATGAACAGCCAGTGATAAGAGATGAACAGCCAGTGAACAGCCAGTGATAAGATGAACAGCCATTGAACAGCCAGTGATAAGAGATGAACAGCCAGTGATGAGAGATGAACAGCCAGGGATGAGAGATGAACAGCCAGTGATGAGAGATGAACAGCCAGTGAACAGCCAGTGATGAGAGATGAACAGCCAGCGATAAGGGATGAACAGCCAGCGATAAGGGATGAACAGCCAGTGATAAGGGATGAACAGCCAGCGAGAAAACAGCCAGTGATAAGAGATGAATAGCCAGTGATACGAGATGAACAGCCAGTGATAAAAGATGAACAGCCAGTGATAAGAGATGAACAGCCAGTGATAAGAGATGAACAGCCAGTGATAAGAGATGAACAGCCAGCGATAAGGGATGAACAGCCAGTGATAAGGGATGAACAGCCAGTCATGAGATATGAACAGCCAGTGATAAGAGATGAATAGCCAGTGATGAGAGATGAACAGCCAGCGATGAGAGATGAACAGCCAGCGATGAGAGATGAACAGCCAGTGATAAGAGATGAACAGCCAGTGATAAGAGATGAACAGCCAGTGATGAGATATGAACAGCCAGTGATTAGAGATGAACAGCCAGTCACAAGAGATGAACAGCCATTGATGAGAGATGAACAGCCAGTGAACAGCCAGTGATAAGAGATGAACCGCCAGTCATAAAAGATGAACAGCCAGTGATAAGAGATGAACAGCCAGTGATCTTCAACACATGGGGTGAAATAAATAAAGTAACGCCAATGTCCGAAAGGGGTTGGAATGTCCTGATGTTATCATGAAAGCAAAAGTGGAATCACTGAGTCGCCAAACGAAGGAACAAACAAATTACAAAACAGACACTACCGTTTCGACCTACTGGTCTTCTGTTGGCAGGACAAACAACATTGGAAAACAATGGAAACAAAGGACGAACAAACGGTTAGTTATTTCTTTGAGCTTTGTGCGAACTGTGGCGAGGATGAAAGACTGACATTATGGAATGGAAAGAGAAGAGGGAATAGGTTGGAGGGGGGAGGGGGGGAAGAGGTCGGAAGTGAGAGGGTAAAGATTAAAATGATAATAGTTTAAAAAGTGAACAAATATTTTCAGAAAATATACAAAGACAGTCGCACCAGTGCTTTGAAACACACACACACACACACACACACACACACACACACACACACACACACACACACACACACACACAGTGTTGAATAAATGTTAATTTGTCTGTTTACAGAGAGAGAGAGAGAGAGAGAGAGAGAGAGAGAGAGAGAGAGAGAGAGAGAGAGAGAGAGAGAGAGAGAGAGAGAGTGGTGTGTGTGTGTGTGTGTGTGTGTGTGTGTGTGTGTGTGTGTGTGTGTTGAATAAATGTAAATTTGTGTCTGTTCATTTCCCCAGTTCTTGTTGCTGTGCAGACGTGTCAAGCAGACACACAGAGTGTGTGGGCAAGCTTGGAACATCCTTCTTTGGGGGATGTCTCCTTGTCTGTTCTGTGTGCTCTGTGCTGTCAGGTCTGCCAGGCGATGCAGTGTCGTCAGCAGCATTGGTTTGGAGTTCTGGGCGTGTGTTTCTTTCATCATGGGAGCACGAGTTACACTACCCCAGCTTCATCAATCGGCTCCCATTGCTGAAATGGACTCACTGATTTCTCGGACGCGGGGCTGCATTGCAGACCTTAAGGACTGGATGACAACCAACAAACTACAACTAAACGACGACAACACGGAACTCATGTTCGTGACAAAACAGCCTAACCATCCTTCTCTGCCTTCAACTGTCACTATCAATGACTGTACTGTCTCTGGCCGCAGTCTAGGGGTCATTCTTGACCAATCCTTCTCCTTTGAGAAACAGGTTTCAAATATTTGCAAGATTGCTTATTTAGAACTAAGAAGAATCAGCTCCGTACGTCACCTTCTCTCTACAGATGCTACAAAAACTTTCATTTGTGCCTTTGTCTTATCTAGAATAGATTACTGCAACTCACTTTTGGCCGGCCTTCCAAAATACCTGATAGAAAGATTACAGCGAATCCAAAATCATGCAGCCCGAGTTGTCTGTAGAGCAGGAAAATATGATCACATTTTGCCTCTACTTCAATCTCTTCACTGGATATCTGTCTCAAACGTATCTCGTACAAAATCTCAACTCTCACTTTCTCTGCTCTCTTTGAAAATGGACCTTCTTATCTCTCAGATCTCCTTAAAATCTACACCCCTCTCGACAACTACGCTCCTGTGCTGACGACCGCCTTCTACGAATGACTCGCTTCAGGACTACTACTGGTGAAAGATCTTTCTCTTTTCAAGCTCCAGCGACGTGGAATAGACTGCCAGACTCTCTCAGACATTCAGATTCTATCCCTTCTTTCAAGTCTAAACTTAAAACCCATCTATTTTCTCATATGTGTGTGTGTGTGTGTGTAGGGGGGAAGGTACAACTTAACTCATAGCCGTCTGGGCCTTTTCAAATGGAGTGTATGTGTATGTTCTCTATTACATGTATTTGTTGCATGATTGAACGTTATAGGATTTAATTTTTGTAGTGATATTTGAAAAATAAGTGAATGTCATATTTGTAGGATTAGGATTTGTTAGTTATTGTAGTAATAGTATTTGTAGTTGGGTGTAAGGTGTATTATTGTATATGAGAAGGGTGAATGTAGTATGATTTTGTAAAGGGCTTAGAGAAATTCGTTTGATTAAGTGCTATATAAGAAACCATTATTATTATTATTATTACTTGTTCGTTATTTGCACCCGGTAGATTAATGGAGCTGGATTGTGCGGCTCCAGTCTTCTAATTCAGGTTTACAGCACATTCAGCTCAAGGTAGGGGCCAGCGGGAACAGAAATAACCCACATGTGGTGGGACTCCCACCCATGGGAACAGAAATAACCCACATGTGGTGGGACTCCCACCCATGGGAACAGAAATAACCCACATGTGGTGGGACTCCCACCCATGGGAACAGAAATAACCCACATGTGGCGGGACTCAAACCCATGGGAACAGAAATAACCCACATGTGGCGGGACTCAAACGCATGGGAACAGGATTAATTTTAAGAATAAGAGACCTGTCATTGTTGGATCAGTTTACAGACCTCCAGACTCAGATGAAAATGTATGTTCGTCTATTTGCAGAGATATTTCTGACATTGTTTTGGCCAATAGGAAAGCAATATTATGGATTGGTGGAGACTTTAACTTACCAGATATTGATTGACGTGAAGATGCCATACTTGGTAATCAATACAGTAGAAATATTAATTCTCAGTTTTTTGATACCACCAAAGACCTTGGATTAGTGCAGTCAGCTGAAACACCAACTCGTGGTAAGGCATTCCTGGATTTATTTTTTACCAATTGTCCAGGCGCTTTAGGCAATCAGGAATTAATTGCAGGCCTGGGTGATCATGACATAATTCTCTTAGAGAGCAACTTTCAACCCTTTCGAAGAAAACCCCTAAACGTACCATCAGACTCTGGAACCAAGCAGACTTACCAAAATTGCGCAGGGATACTCATGATTTCAGTCGTCTTTTTTTTTTTTGAGGTCCCATAGTGTTAAAGATAATGTCAGTGACCTTTGGAAGTGTATAAAAACTAACTTGGAATTTATTATGGATGACAACATACCTACTAAAATAACTTCAAGCAAGAACCACCAGCCATGGATTACTACAAAAACTAAACGTTTGTTGAGAAGGAAGCATCGTTTCTTTAAGAAATTGAAACTACACCCTAATTCAGAAAGATTACTGGTTAGGTATAAACATATTAAGAGAAGGTGTCAGAGAGAATGTAGGCTTGCTCACTCCAATTGTTATTCGATGATTTCAGAAGGTGATCATCAAAACAAGAAATTATGGTCTTATATAAGGAGTAAGAGACAGGACAACGTTGGGATTCCAGACCTGAGAAACAACCAGAATAACCTAATACAGGACCCTGAAGGGAAAGCAAATTTACTAAACAAGCAGTTTTGTTCAGTTTTCTCAAATCCCAAGCCTTTAATTAACGTTAGACTAAAGGATGATGATAAACTCCCTGAAATGCAAAACATCAAAGTAAACAAAGCAGGAGTATTTAAGTTACTGACCAACATCAATGAAAACAAAGCTACTGGTCCCGATGGCGTTCCTGGCAAGCTCTTAAAATTGTGTGCCAATGAATTGAGTGAGGTATACCAACTACTTTACCAAGCTTCACTGGACCAGGGAATAATACCTGATGAGTGGCAAGATGCGAGCATTGTTCCCTTGTTCAAAAAGGGTGACAAAACAAAAGCAGAGAACTATAGACCTGTATCTCTTACATCCATATCAGCAAAACAACTTGAACACATAATATATAGTAGCATAATGGACCATCTTGACAAATATGACTTCTTAAATAACGCCCAGCATGGTTTTAGACAGCGATGGAGTTGTGAGACTCAACTTATAACAACTCTCAATGATTTTAATAACTGTCTTAACAACAGACAGCAAATAGATGCAATTTTATTAGACTTTTCTAAAGCCTTTGATAAGGTTGACCATGAGGGCCTGCTGCTTAAATTAGAACACATCGGCATTGGCGGTTCTTTGCTAAAATGGGCTAGATCATTCCTCGTTGGGAGAACGCAGAAAGTTGTTGTGGAAGGGTCGTCATCCCATTGTAAACCAGTCTTGTCAGGTGTACCACAGGGAACTGTTCTGGGGCCCTTGTTTTTCTTAATTTATATAAACGACATAAGTAGAAATCTCTCTCCTGGAACTACTATAAGGCTTTTTGCAGATGACAGCTTAGTATATAGAACAGTCAGAAGCAAGAATGATACACGCATTCTACAAGAAGATCCAAACGCTTTACAAGAGTGGGAAAGAACTTGGAAAATGGAATTTTATCCCAAAAGTGCCAAGTGTTGGATATATGTAACAAACGCTCACCAACTAGATCAGAATATTCTATTCATAATACTATTCTTAAAGAAACCAATGCTGCAAAATATTTAGGCGTGATTATAGATAGTCGTCTCAAATGGAAAGAACATTACAATTTAGTATGTAAGAAAGCAAATAACATCTTAGTTTTCTTATACAGGAATATCAATGACTGCCCCCAAAAGGTTAAAGACGACTGCTACAAAACACTGGTTAGACCAGTACTGGAATATGGTTGCTCAGTTTGGGATCCTTACCATCTAAAGGACATTGATAACCTCGAAAAGATTCAGAAGAGAGCAGCACGGTTCGTAACAGGGAACCACATCAGAGAAAAGGGGAATACTAGGAAGAACATGAGGAAATTGGAATGGAAACCCTTAGAAGAGAGAAGAGCTTTTATCAAACTTAACATCTTCTTCAAAGGCAGAGCTAAACTAATTGATATTCCAATGGAACAACTAGTATTGAATAAAAGTAGCACCAGGAGTGGCGGTCAATGTTATACCATACCTGCATCAAATATTGACAGCCACTTACATTCATTTTATCCTAGTTCTGTACGGCTGTGGAACTCACTGCCAGGTGCCATCAAGATTGCCACAAATGCAGTCTCATTTAAAAAACAAATTGATACGACAGTTTTGAGATCTGCATATTGACGATTTTCTATTTTAACTTCCCCAGATATTTTACTGTTACCTGGGCCTGAATTTGGCCATTGCTTTTAACTTGTTGAATATCGAGTGCGACCCCTTGTTGCCAAATTTGCTCCAGGGGCCAACAGTCTGAGTCGCACTATTTTATGTTATTTTATTTTACTTTTTAACATGCGCGCTGGTGACCTACTCCTTTTTGAGTGAACCAGTATTTTAGGAAGAAGAAGAAGAAGAAATAACCCACATGTGGTGGGACTCAAACCCATGGGAACAGAAATAACCCACATGTGGCGGGACTCAAACCCATGGGAACAGAAATAACCCACATGTGGCGGGACTCAAACCCATGGGAACAGAAATAACCCACATGTGGCGGGACTCAAACCATGGGAACAGAAATAACCCACATGTGGCGGGACTCAAACCCATGGGAACAGAAATAACCCACATGTGGCGGGACTCAAACCCATGGGAACAGAAATAACCCACATGTGGTGGGACTCAAACCCATGGGAACAGAAATAACCCACATGTGGTGGGACTCAAACCCATGGGAACAGAAATAACCCACATGTGGCGGGACTCAAATGCATGGGAACAGAAATAACCCACATGTGGTGGGACTCAAACCCATGGGAACAGAAATAACCCACATGTGGTGGGACTCAAACCCATGGGAACAGAAATAACCCACATGTGGCGGGACTCAAATGCATGGGAACAGAAATAACCCACATGTGGTGGGACTCAAATGCATGGGAACAGAAATAACCCACATGTGGTGGGACTCAAACCCATGGGAACAGAAATAACCCACATGTGGTGGGACTCAAACCCATGGGAACAGTAATAACCCACATGTGGTGGGACTCAAATGCATGGGAACAGAAATAACCCACATGTGGTGGGACTCAAACCCATGGGAACAGAAATAACCCACATGTGGCGGGACTCAAACCCATGGGAACAGAAATAACCCACATGTGGTGGGACTCAAATGCATGGGAACAGAAATAACCCACATGTGGCGGGACTCAAACCCATGGGAACAGAAATAACCCACATGTGGTGGGACTCAAACCCATGGGAACAGAAATAACCCACATGTGGCGGGACTCAAACCCATGGGAACAGAAATAACCCACATGTGGTGGGACTCAAATGCATGGGAACAGAAATAACCCACATGTGGTGGGACTCAAACCCATGGGAACAGAAATAACCCACATGTGGCGGGACTCAAACCCATGGGAACAGAAATAACCCACATGTGGCGGGACTCAAATGCATGGGAACAGAAATAACCCACATGTGGTGGGACTCAAACCCATGGGAACAGAAATAACCCACATGTGGCGGGACTCAAACCCATGGGAACAGAAATAACCCACATGTGGCGGGACTCAAACCCATGGGAACAGAAATAACCCACATGTGGCGGGACTCAAATGCATGGGAACAGAAATAACCCACATGTGGTGGGACTCAAACCCATGGGAACAGAAATAACCCACATGTGGCGGGACTCAAACCCATGGGAACAGAAATAACCCACATGTGGTGGGACTCCCACCCATGGGAACAGAAATAACCCACATGTGGTGGGACTCAAACCCATGGGAACAGAAATAACCCACATGTGGCGGGACTCAAATGCATGGGAACAGAAATAACCCACATGTGGTGGGACTCAAATGCATGGGAACAGAAATAACCCACATGTGGTGGGACTCAAATGCATGGGAACAGAAATAACCCACATGTGGCAGGACTCAAATGCATGGGAACAGAAATAACCCACATGTGGCGGGACTCAAACCCATGGGAACAGAAATAACCCACATGTGGCGGGACTCCCATCCATGGGAACAGAAATAACCCACATGTGGTGGGACTCAAACCCATGGGAACAGAAATAACCCACATGTGGCGGGACTCAAACCCATGGGAACAGAAATAACCCACATGTGGCGGGACTCCCATCCATGGGAACAGAAATAACCCACATGTGGCGGGACTCAAACGCATGGGAACAGAAATAACCCACATGTGGTGGGACTCAAACGCATGGGAACAGAAATAACCCACATGTGGTGGGACTCAAACGCATGGGAACAGAAATAACCCACATGTGGTGGGACTCAAACCCATGGGAACAGAAATAACCCACATGTGGTGGGACTCCCACCCATGGGAACAGAAATAACCCACATGTGGTGGGACTCCCACCCATGGGAACAGAAATAACCCACATGTGGTGGGACTCAAACACATGGGAACAGAAATAACCCACATGTGGCGAGACTCAAACCCATGGGTGTCGTGACATTAGATATGTGCAGCTGTCAATTTAGAACTTTTGACGCGAGGGCTACACCATATGTGAACACTGACTCCTTAGCCTTTTTTTTTCGTTGATTGGACGCTGAGGCATGGGATTAATGAGAGAAGTTCACTGCTCTGTAGACCAGGAGTTGCCAGACAGGAGGACAGGGCGCTTGGCTTGGGCCGAGCTGGTATTCTTTGCAACCTTCGGGGTTGTAAAAGGAAGACGTGGTTTTCCGTGCGGCCAGCATGTGGTCGATTTTGATGTTTAACGACTACCGGATTTAGACAGGTCACTCAGCTGGGAATAGCACTTACTTGGAGCTTTCGACAGACCTCCGTCCGTCTTCTTCAGCGGTGGTGTTGCTACTGGGTGAACTGGCGTTCAGTGCACACGACCACGGGTCGAACCCTGGTCATGTAAATGAACAATGAGGGTGTTGTACACCGATAGCAAGGTGTGTCTGCCACGGTCCCGGTTGAGTGTGAGGTTGTTGGCGGCAATATGGATAGCCTCCTTCACCCCATGCTGAAACCATCTATCGTCACGGTCGAGAACGCTGATGTTGTCATAATCGAACTGACGTTGCTGGGCGTGTAGGTGGGCACCTACTGGTGATGATTCCCTTTTGTGTTCTGTCAAGCATTTTCGAAGGTTTCTCTCAGTTTCCCCGACATAGTTCTCTTCACAGTCACGACAGTCTATTTGGTAGATAACTCCAGACTTGATGTTGTGCAGACAGAAGTCAGCCAAGGATTCTGTTTGTTAGAATGTTGACTCCCTATGGATAGGAAGCCAGTTGGGGAATTATGAATACTTGAAAGAGTCAAGAAAAAAAATTGATGTGATTTAATTAAACAAAATAAATAAATAATAATAAAACGACATGGTGTAATGAGAAGCAATTTGTAAAAACACGTAATTGGTTTGAACAAAAAAAAATACAAATCGTCTTTTTTTTTTTCGATTATTATTTTTTGTTAATATTTCACTTTGTATCCCCAACTGTAGGAAGCTGTGCTGGAAGCTGAATGCTACGAATTCGTGAGTATATGTAGTAGTATGTCTTGTGTATAATATCCTAGAAAAAAAAATTCAAATTTACACGTTCAAAAACTAACGTTAGGACTTGGGATGTCAGGAAACCTCAGCGTCCAACCGTTGACGACAACTAGCATCCTTCTGGAAACTTAATTCCCGTTGGGGGGATTTTTTTTTTCTACAAAAGAAACTTCATTCCATGCAACTGCCTAGTATTGAAACAAAACAAAACAAAAAGAAGAAGAAAAGAAAGACGAGAAATGTAGTATTTGTGTTTATTAACCTGACAGAAAACGAGCTGACTCTATGGTGTCATGCAGCTACTCATGAAGTGAATGAAAAAGTGATGAGACCGCGTACAAACAAAAAAGCTTTTTTGTGTGTATGTTTAATGTGATTGTGATGTGTGTGTGTGTGTGTGTGGGGGGGGGGGGGGGGGGGGAGGGGGGCAATTTTGGTAAAGGGAGCTGAAGAAAGTGAATTCTAGTTTCCCCGTCTCTCCTTTAGATGAATGGAGTAGATGCGCGTGCATGGAGTAAACACGCCATGAGTGTGTGTGATTGAGTGTTGCAAATGTGGTGTGTGACAATGGATGCCTGGGGAATTTTATGGACGATGTCCGGAAATCTACAAGGGAGGTAATCTGTGTTAAAGCTCGCATTAAGCGAAATGATCCCCCGTTTTCATGGGACAGATGTCGCTGGCGGGCAGACCCAAAGTAATTGTACCTCGTCAGTCAGCTTAACAGTTCAATCAGAGACAGGAAATGACAGAACGTGGGTGTGACACGGTGCGTCCATCATGCACAGCCAATACCCGGTCTTTATCCTGGTGTGTGCTTCAAATCAAGTATTTGACTCAGGTCTCCTTGTTTGGCCAATAAACTGAGAATAGGTAAGTAACCTTAGGTCTCCTTGTTTGGCCAATAAACTGAGAATAGGTAAGTAACCTTAGGTCTCCTTGTTGGCCAATAAACGGAGAATAGGTAAGTAACCTTAGGTCTCCTTGTTGGCCAATAAACGGAGAATAGGTAAGTAACCTGTATTTGCAATGGAAAGACGAGCAGTGACGAATGTTTTTCTTCTTTCTTTTTTCTCCGGGAACGGGTCTATTTTGCCTTATCAATCAACAGTTTCAATCAGAAAGAGAAAATGCTGAAACGTGTTTGAAATGGCATGTCTGTAATGCAGAAAACATGTTACAAACAGTTCAACATCACTTCTTATTATTAAATCAGATTTGCATGTCTTGGATTTGATGTGACTTTTCTTTACTAAATGACGCGTGCACAAAGTGCGTATATAATGATCTTGACCCATGAATTGAGAACACACACACACACACACACACACACACACACATTTTCAGTGTGTGGTGGTGGTGGTGTTTTTTTGTTGTGTTGTTTTGTTTTGTTTTGTTTTGTGTTTGCTTCTCTTTCTTTTTTTAAAAAAAAAAACAACCCGGAACCAGTCTATTGACAGAGCGCCGAGTTTTTAGTCAAATCCTGTGTGTTTTAATCATGCTGCCGCCGACAGCCATTTTCCCCACCCATCTTCATGTGCTGTCGTTCTGGTAGTATTGTCCATATACAAGGTTCAAACAGCATTTTGTACGACGTCCAGTCTCCCACAAACTCCTGAATTTACCATTTATAGGATGGCGAAATTTCAGCAAAGTGACCGCGCGATCTCCAAAGTGACCCGCCGTCTTCATGGCGCAGATGTCGCTGGTGGGAGGCCCCAAAGCGATTTTACCTCGTCGGTCAGCGGAACAGTTCAGAGAGAGAACATGCCAGAACATAGGTGTGAAACAGTGCGCCTGTAATGCACAGTCAATATTCCGGTCATTATCCTGGGGTGCGCTTCCATTCCAATAATTATTTGACTCTAGATCTGTTTGCTTGGCCCTTAAACTGAGAACAGGTAACTGTTTTTGCAATGGAAAGATATGCAGTAACTCCCCGTGACTTTTGTTGTTGTTGTTGTTTTTTTCGGGAACGGGTCTATCTTACCTTACCTAACGACAGTTTCAGTGAGTCAGAAAATGCCAAAACGTGTTTGAAACGGCATGCCTGTGACGCAGATAGTGTTACAAACAGTTCAACATCACTTCTTATTATCATCATCGACCGATTCAGATCCACGGGTCTTGGGTTTGAAGTGGACGTTTATTTTACCAAATGACGCATGCACAAAGTGCGTAATGATCTTGACCTATACGCCTAAACTGAGAAATGAAAAAAAATGATAACAATTTGCAATGGAAAGACTCCGTTATCTTCCCTTGATTTTTCACCCGGGGAGAAGCTGTTGGTAGAACAGTCGAATCCTGTGCGTTCAAATCATGCCGCCACTGACGGCCATTTTCTCTACTAATCTACATGTTGTCGTTCTGGTGGTTTTGTCCGGTGTAAGATACGATCCTTGCTCCCACACCCCTGGGATGATTATTCGTGTTTTGCCGTATGACCGTAGGTGGGTGCGAGCGTAAAACGAACCGCTGCAAGTCAGGTTGCCAACCACTTCTATGATTACTGACTGGCGAAAGCACACACACACACAGAGAGAAAGGGAGAGAGAGGTGAGACAGAATGTTATGATGCCGTGAGACGGACGGAGAGAGAAAAGAGAGAAAAGGGAGATAATTTTATAATGCACAAAGTCAAGAGTACACTCCCTTTCCTTTCCAAAGTTCATTGCTTTTTATTCCAATCAGCATCTACCGCAATAGCATTAGCACATGAAATCATATGTTTAAAAAAAAATCTGTACAAAAGTGAGCATCCTCAGAAATTATTTAAAAACAAAAAAAAGAAAAAATACCCACAGCCTGTGACAAGCTGAAGACCTGTTTCCACACTTCTCACACCCCACTGTTCCATTCACACCACAAACACATACAAATCTCTCATTCGTCTTGCGCGTGTGTAACAACATTGCTCACATTTTCCGTCATCTTCCACATTCTCGGTCCATCTTCGCCATTTGAAGGAAATAAATAAGTGAAGGAACCAAATTGTACACGTTAAATGAACACCTAGTAAAATGCTTTATTTAAGCTGGTGAAAACCAAATGCTTTCCATCAATTTCTTTTTTGTTTTTCATGATTAGACAATTCATTGAAAAAGAAATCAAAGCAAGAAAAGAAGGCATCATTGTTTGTCCTGTGTTTTAAGTAGATCAGGTTTTCATGTATGACAACTGTACAATCATACAAATATACATACACATCACTGTACAAGTGATACACGAGACATCATCACCATCATCCCGATACGCGAGACATCATCATGATTCTGACACAAGAGGCATATCATTAATCTTCATCAGTATTTCCTTTTGATTTTCAATCCTACAACACAGGCTCATGAAAAAATGCTCTGCTCTGTGTTGACACAGAAAGCAAATCAAGTACAAAAAGAAAAGAAAAAGAGAAATGAATGGCTTTTGTTCCATATATGGCTCCACTGCAGTGCAGATGTATAAATATAATATTACACTTCACCAAATATGTATCCAACATTCTCAGAGAAATCTGTGGCAAATCTAACATACACACAGCTCACATATACATATATGCAAGTAAAGAGATCTGTGGTTTGTGAAGCAATTACACACACACACACACACACACACACACACACACACACACACACTTCCCCCAATATTTCCTCAACACTTAGACATGAACACACACCTATATCAAGTCAGACACACGAGATCTAGGTGGAAAGGAAACACACACACACACACACACACACACACACACACACACACACACACACACCAAGAACATACATGCATGTATACATTAAGTCACACACATGAGATCTTACAGAAAAGGCCACCACACACACACACACACACACACACACACACACACACACACACACACCAAGAGATTCCAGGTGAAAAGTGGAGAACAGGAAGACATAGAAAAATATACAGATTCTGTCCAGTCCCATTATGCTGTTTGTTCATTCAAGAACTCTTCCTGCTGTGCACAATTATGCTGACCATGAAACAGGAGGCAACAATCATCATATTATGTGACATTGCCAGACATCTACCGCCCTCATCAATGTATCACTAATATTCGAACAAGCTTGTTCTACTTTCCAGCACACTTTCGGTCACATGCCTTGCATGAACATGAGTAGGTAAACACATGTATGCCCCTTTGTTTTCCTCATGTAAATGATATTCAGAAACAGACACACACTCATATGCATGTATACATGCAGACATGCACACACTCACTACACACATCCACTCCCCCTTTTCCCAAACATTGAATCCTATCATGGAAATGATATTCAAAAAGACAAAGCTAGCAACAGTGCAAGCTTTTGGTTTCTTTTGTTACAACTTAAGGTTCCCAAACACCTTCATATACACGACTTTTCTTGGGGAAAAATTTTTTTAAACAAGCCCCTTCACAGATTTAAAACAGGAGAAAGTACTGGCCAACACCGACAGCAGTGGAAGCCAAGCTGTACGGCACCCTGGAGGAACTGCAACGGACGGCAGCCTTCATCGAGAACACCAGGCTGCTCATCTAACGGGATGGCGAACAAGGAAGAACAGATTTAAAACAGTTTCCTGAAGACACTCACAAGTTTGTTTGTTTTTTCTTTTTGTCTTTCACCAAACCCTATCCCCCACCACCATCCCATCCTTTTTTGTAACCAAAAACTGTCTACAGCTATCAAAAGTTGTTTTTCCCCAAAGTCATTCCTAAATTTCTGACAACAAAGTTCCTTTACTTACATTCAGACTGGGGTTTTTTTGTGTGTTTTTTTTTCTTAAACCACTCCCAAATTCTTCACTTCAAATTCCCTTCCATGTATTCCAGGTGTTTTTCTTACAACACCCCCAAAATGTCTGGGCATGCTTCCTTACATAAATGATAAAATGTGATTTTTTTGTTGAAGCAAATTACAGTTTTTGCACATATTTTTTTGTAACATGTGTTCTTGAACGTTTGGTTGGAGCTCCCTTTGCTACTCCGTCCCGGTTTTCTTGGCTGCTTAAGTTTATGTCACAGTCTGTCAAGTTTTCTTGGTTACAGAAATGGCCAGTTTATATCACATTCTCTCTAGGTTTTCCTTGCCACAGAAGTGGCCAGTATATGTCTCCATTCTGTCCAATTTCCTTTATAACAGAACTGGCAAGTTTTAGTCCACATTCTGTCCCGGCTTTCTTTGTCACTGAAGTGGCCAGTTTAGGTCCACATTCTGTCCCGGCTTTCTCTGCCACAGAAGTGGCCAGTTTAGGTCCACATTCTGTCCCGGCTTTCTTTGCCACAGAAGTGGCTAGTTTAGGTCCACATTCTGTCCCGGCTTTCTTTGTCACTGAAGTGGCTAGTTTAGGTCCACATTCTGTCCCGGCTTTCTTTGCCACAGAAGTGGCCAGTTTAGGTCCACATTCTGTCCAGGCTTTCTTTGCCACAGAAGTGGCTAGTTAAAGTCCACATTCTGTCCCGGCTTTCTTTAACACAGTAGTGGCTAGTTCAGGTCCACATTCTGTCCCGGCTTTCTTTGCCACAGAAGTGGCTAGTTAAAGTCCACATTCTGTCCCGGCTTTCGTTGCCACAGTAGTGGCTAGTTCAGGTCCACATTCTGTCCCGGCTTTCGTTGCCACAGTAGTGGCTAGTTCAGGTCCACATTCTGTCCCGGCTTTCTTTGCCACAGTAGTGGCTAGTTCAGGTCCACATTCTGTCCCGGCTTTCTTTGCCACAGTAGTGGCTAGTTCAGGTCCACATTCTGTCCCGGCTTTCTTTGCCACAGTAGTGGCTAGTTTAGGTCCCACATGCTGTCCATTTTTTTCACGCTACTACAGAAGTAACCTGTTTATGTTCCCATTCTGTCCATGTTGTTTTACTACATTCAGGGTTAGGCAGTTCATGTCTATGCTTTCTTTGCCATAAGTTTTAACGTGAACACACTGTGGCCCCCAAATCAGTTTTTCACAGTACACCCTTCAGGTTCCTTTAGTTCAAAATAAAGGATTCTTTAGCTCGTACTTTGCCCCTAGAATACTTTATGACAGGTGTGCCGCATTTACTTCACGCAAGGTGCATTTTGCCACAGGGATGAAAAAAAGAAATCAACCGATGATTCCAGTCTTCCAGGAAAATGGAACGTATAACACTACATGAACGAAAAAAATTTTAAAAACCTGATTTCAGTCTGCTAGGAAAATGGAACATATTAGGTCCCACATGCTGCCCTTTTTTTTTCCTGTACTACAGAAGTGGCCTGAAGGGCAGACAGAATTGAGCAGTGAACAGAGTAGAAGTGGCCTGAAGGACAGACAGAATTGAGTAGTGAACAGAGTAGAAGTGGCCTGAAGGACAGACAGAATTGAGTAGTGAACAGAGTAGAAGTGGCCTGAAGGGCAGACAGAATTGAGCAGTGAACAGAGTAGAAGTGGCCTGAAGGGCAGACAGAATTGAGTAGTGAACAGAGTAGAAGTGGCCTGAAGGGCAGACAGAATTGAGTAGTGAACAGAGTAGAAGTGGCCTGAAGGGCAGACAGAATTGAGTAGTGAACAGAGCAGAAGTGGCCTAGAGGACAGACAGAATTGAGTAGTGAACAGAGTAGAAGTGGCCTGAAGGACAGACAGAATTGAGTAGTGAACAGAGTAGAAGTGGCCTGAAGGGCAGACAGAATTGAGTAGTGAACAGAGTAGAAGTGGCCTGAAGGACAGACAGAATTGAGTAGTGAACAGAGTAGAAGTGGCCTGAAGGACAGACAGAATTGAGTAGTGAACAGAGTAGAAGTGGCCAGATGGGCAGACAGAACTGAGTAGTGAACAGAGTAGAAGTGGCCTAGAGGACAGACAGAATTGAGTAGTGAACAGAGTAGAAGTGGCCTAGAGGACAGACAGAATTGAGTAGTGAACAGAGTAGAAGTGGCCTGAAGGACAGACAGAATTGAGCAGTGAACAGAGTAGAAGTGGCCTGAAGGGCAGACAGAATTGAGTAGTGAACAGAGTAGAAGTGGCCTAAAGGACAGACAGAATTGAGTAGTGAACAGAGTAGAAGTGGCCTAGAGGACAGACAGAACTGAGTAGTGAACAGAGTAGAAGTGGCCTGAAGGGCAGACAGAATTGAGTAGTGAACAGAGTAGAAGTGGCCTGAAGGACAGACAGAATTGAGTAGTGAACAGAGTAGAAGTGGCCTGAAGGGCAGACAGAATTGAGTAGTGAACAGAGTAGAAGTGTCCTAGAGAACAGACAGAATTGAGTAATGAACAGAGTAGAAGTGGTCTAGAGGACAGACAGAATTGAGTAGTGAACAGAGTAGAAGTGGCCAGAAGGGCAGACAGAATTGAGAGAACTGAGTTGTGAACAGAGTAGCGGCATGAATGATCAACCTCCCTGGAGATTGAGGATACTGGAAAGCGAAGAATGACAGGATGGGGGAAGGAAAGGGTGGGTGGGGGGAGTAAGTGTGGATTTGAAGCCTTCCACCAAAGGGTGAATTCCTATTTGCCACACTAGTGCTGAGCTGTCCCTATTTTCAGAAGACTTCAGTTTGCTTCTGAAACGCTCATTGTGACAAATGCTGATCATTCAGTCATGGATGCTGCTTTCCAAATGACTTAAAAGAAAAAAACTGTATAAAAAAATATTAAAAAAAAAAAAGAAATGAAGAAAATAGGGAGCTGTAAATCAAGGGATCCATCCGTCCTCCCTCCACCTTCCCCATTCTACTTCCCTTAGCCCCCCCCCTACCCCAATCCCCACCCCCCACTCACCCACACACACACAGTCTGCCTAGACTCCAAATCACCTTGGAAAAGAAGGATCTCAAAGTGAATGCATCTGCCTGTCGCCATTTGACAATACAATCCACTCGAACCGAGGTAAAATCCTCTCTGACTCGCACGCAAAACATACTACATTTCGAACTTCCGCAACATCAAGAAACGCCTTGCTAGGACCCTTGCTAGGATACACAGTAACTATTCACTTCATTTGGGCTGGCCCTAAAAAAATCACAACAAATGTCTTTAAAGTCATGAATTCATACTGTGTAACGAAGTATGCCTTTAAGCTTCATGAATTCATTATCATCAGTAACAAAACTATGATTTCAAGACACACTGATTATATCATCCTGTAACAAAGTATGCATTTATGCTACATTAATTCTTATCATCCATGACAAAGTATGGCTTAAAGCCACTTGAGGTCATACCATCCTCTATAAAACTGTAAGTTTCTATGATAAATGGATTCGTACCATCCATAACAAACTATGCCTTTGCTACATGGGTTCATACCATCCCTTCATGGCACGGTATTCCCGCAGTGACACATTGACTTTATGACACCTTGTTCCCTCTGTGACACATTCCCTATGTGACACTGTGATCCTGCTGTGACACATTCCCTTCATGACACAGTCTTTCTGCTGTGACACATTCCTTCATGACACAGTCTTCCTGCTTTGACACATTTCCTATGTGACACTGTATTCCCTGTGTGACACATACCCCATGTGACACATTCCTTTCATTTCACTTCATTCCCTCTGTGACAATTCCCTTCATGACACTGCATTCCCTGTGTGACACATTCCCTCTGTGACACATTCCTTTCATTACACTTTATTCCCTCTGTGAAAATTCCCTTCATGACACTATATTCCCCCCGACACATTCCCTTCATGACAACTGTATTCTCTCAGTGACACATTCCCTCTGTGGCATGTCTTCTTCAAGGCCCTGTACTTCCCTTGTGACACTTTCCCCAAATGACACATTCCTCTGTCAACACATTATTCCCTCTGTGACACATTTCCTTTGTGACAACGTTTTCCTGCTTTGGTACATTCCCTTTCATGACACTGTATTCACTGTGACACATTCCCTTTCATGACACTATATTCACTGCGACACATTCCCTTCATGACACTGTATTCCTTCTGTGACACATACTCTCTGTGCCTCATCGCTCCTTAATACATCCTTGAACAGAGTCAAAATCTGAAAACAATCTTCCTTACTGTGCGCTGCCCATCTCCTCCCAAACATAATTTTTTAAGATTGCTACAGCCGACCACACTAAAGAGTTTCATCAGAAATTACCACTTGCAAATCAAACATGACAGTAAACTAAATAAAGCTCAAACAAAAATTATGCGACATAAAATAAAGACGTTTTCTTCCTACATGTAAGCTATTTACATGAAACAAAAAAGCTTGATCAAACTTCATTTCAACAAAACAGAGAAACTTTTTTTCCATGAACGTAAATTTCGGCACAGCAATCTCATGCAGTATTTCCAGCCAACAACACTCTCTCAGACTTGGGTCCAACTCACAAGTCGACTGCGAGTGTCTCCCATAATGCCATAAATGAGTACTAAATCAATGTTCGTTTCTACCTACGTCAAAGGTTATCTGTGACAAACTGAAGTCACAGCGGGCACAATAACTCCCAATGTGTCAATGACTGTCAACCAACGACATTAGATGAAGTCACAGCGGCCACAATAACTCCCAACCTGTCAATGACTGTCAACCAGTGACATTAGATGAAGTCACAGCGGCCACAATAACTCCCAACCTGTCAATGACTGTCAACCAATGACATTAGATGAAGTCACAGCGGGCACAATAACTCCCAACATGTCAATGACTGTCAACCAACGACATTAGAGGCACAATAACTCCCAACGTGTCAATGACTGTCAACCAATGACATTAGAAGCATCATCAGTTCCAGTTAACCTACTTTTTCTGAGGGAATACAGCATTGATGTAGTTTTGTATTCTGTCTGCTCCTTTGTTACCTAAAACAAACGGTTTTTGGTACACATGTTGGGTCATACTTTATTGAGGTCATAAAAGTTTTAGGAGATACCTTAAAAACTGACTCTATGAAGTGAACATTACAACTGTTTGTTCTTTAACTCTCATAATGTTTTCACAAAGGTACATGCCAATTTCATTCAATGTAAGATAACTATGAGCACAGATTTACCAAGTTTAAATGCACCCTAAAATCGTTTGTTTTTTCTTTTCTTTTTTCGCCTGCCTTTTCTTCAAATTATTCCTCTATCTTTTAGAAACAAATTTCAGCATCAATACCCAAAATTTGACACTTGTCCTGGATTTTCACATGAAGCATCACATTCATAATGAACACATCAAGAACATTTAAGGCTCCTTGCACATTTCCTTCACTGATCCACATTCTTTATCAGTTCAGTCACAACAGTCGACACAACAACATCATTTGAGTCTTGTCTTCCTGCTGATTACAACAGTCGACACAACAACATCATTTGAGTCTTGTCTTCCTGCTGATTACAACAGTCGACACAACAACAACATTTGAGTCTTGTCTTCCTGCTGATTCACTGAACTGCATTCCATGTCCGTCTGGAATGAGCCATTTTCTCTTACAAGTTACACCTTACATACAACACCGCATTCAATTTGCACACAACTGGTACCTTCCCACCCCATCCCCTCCTACAAACGTAAAGGAAGAAAACATGTCTCTCAATGACTACTTCTCTATTTCCAACACTGGTTACAGTACACTTAAGTTTGACTTTGTTTGAGAGGACTATGACTAAGAGAGAGAAAAACGCTGCACATTAATCTGTCTTCGACCTGTCCACACAGAAAAGTACACATCCCTGGCTCTGACAAAGGCTGAAGAGGACTATGACTAAGAGAGAGAAAAACGCTGCACATTAATCTGTCTTCGACCTGTCCACACAGAAAAGTACACATCCCTGGCTCTGACAAAGGCTGAAGAGGACTATGACTAAGAGAGAGAAAAACACTGCACATTAACCTGTCTTCGACCTGTCCACACAGAAAAGTACACATCCCTGGCTCTGACAAAGGCTGAAGAGGAAAGTTCTGCTCCCACAATGACAACAATCTACCGATTAACATCACATCAAAACCGATACACAACACAGATTTGTGAAAAAAAAGACTCCTTTTTTCTTTAATTCCTTCCCCCCCCCTTTAGTTTCAGCTTTATTCTCAGATGACAGCCAACCACACTCGGTCTTTTCTTGGTGGTCACCATGAAGGCAAAATTGTTCTACTTCTGCTGCATACCCAAAAACAATAATGAACACAATAGAACTATTCAAAGCACAAAAGCGTAGCATTTATAACACGAAACACAATCTACTGACATCATTAACCTTAAGACCATCACTTCAGCCATTTTGGAACGGCAGACAATTATCACCCCTTTCGCTGGCATGATGGCCATTCCAAAATAGATATCTTTAGAAAATTTCTTCAGCTTTGGTGGGGAAAAAAAAATTTCTGTGCTGTCATTTATTTCACAATCACACATTATACTTAATTCAGAATTTTTTTCCCACCACCACCCGTTAAATTCCTGGGCAAACAGATTTTTGTTATTTGCCAGAAATCACCACAGGCTATGGGGTAAGACAAACAAAAATTGGCTCCACATAGGAAACTAGGCATTTCTCTCAATTTTCATCCCCAGTTTGAAACAAAAATTTAGTGAAATATTACTGAACACTGTGTAAATATAACAAAAAAGTACACTTAAAAAAAAAAATCTAAATAGGGAAACGGAGACTGCAGAATAATCAGGAAGTGATCATTCTACACAGCACTTAGTCTCCCTACCTAGTCATCAGATTCCCCCCCCCCCCCCCCCCCCCCCCAAAAAAAAAGCTGGCATGCTAACAAAGGAAATGTTAACAAAGGAAAAAGTGTCGAGACTTTCTACAACAATGACAGAATGGTCCACAAAGGCAAAAAACAAAACAACAACAAAAAACAATAACATCAACAAACAAACACACAAACAAAAAAGCACCATCACACACACAGTGGCAACAGTAAAAAAAAAAAATTTTTAAAGTAAAAACTTTATATAAGAAAAAAAAAAAGCAGCATGAAAGAAAACACACATACAATTGGTGGGGAAATTATTAGTACACAATTTCCAGAACTGCAGAATACGGTCATGCATGTCTCTTTCTGGTAGCACCCTAAGACAGACGATACCCATCACCCCCCTACCCAACCCATCCTCAGCCTCCCCAAACCCCCACCGGCCCCCTTTCTCATCCTCCCCCCCCCCCCCTCTCATTCCAACCACCATCCCCTCTTTTCAGATTAAAAACAAAAACATACAAGCTGATCCGTACGACCATGGCACAAACCAATAAAATCACAGCACATCATGACATACACACACTACCATACTACTCTACCGAACACATTAAAGACATGATGATAGAACTGACCGAAACCGTATCCATTCAAACACCCCGTACTTCTGAACAGACAAGACCTGACAAATACACAATCATCAGTCAGGTAAAGAACGGAATACTCTGCACACCTTTAATGCAAAGACATGAGACCTAAACGTATGGTACGTTTTACACAGAAACGGAGATGGGTCAATGACTACCTTGACCAACCATCCCAGGTAATTTACTGCTTCACCATGTACTTTAGTTTGCTTGGGAGTTTCAGACAAGTGAATCACTGACGATTTTCCTTCACGCTGTGAACTTTCATCCTAACTTTCTTTGTTGCAATGCAAGCCATGTCGTGTGTCTGGGGACTGACAATGCAATCGTCTAAGTCATGTAAGCGTTGAAGATAAGGTTTCTTCAAAGATTCTGTTTCAGGCACTGCAACGTTTATCATTCTTAACTATGCAAGCACAGTTCCAAGACAAAAAGAGAAGAAAAAAATCTTGAATTTCTCTGCTCCCCTTCACCTCATCTAAGCCATCCTAATCTTTAAACAACTGATGTGAGAATTCCATGCGAATGCATGCACGCACGCATGTATGCGCACACACACACACACACACACACACACACACACACACACACACACACAGCAACGCACTGTAAAGAAAGTTGAACACCAAAGGAAACCACCACTGTAGTTCATGATTGTCAGTAAACAAACATCCCCACGTTCTCAACATACCCCTAATCATGAATACCTAGTCACATCAACAAAGGATTTTGATCTGTCCTCATAGCACCTGACAGCCCAAGGTCAAGCAGGCCTCTACTTTGAATAAGAGTAAAACAGCACGGAGAGAGATTCTGGGAGGGGGTAGCGGAGTGGACCAAAGAAAGGTGGGACAGAGAGAGGGATGGAAGCAGCGGACATTCATTCAATACAAGAAAGGGATGTGGAGAAGCGGTCCATAAACGAGACAGGGGAGATCATCTTCATGGAAAGATGGGGAGGAGGCAGCAGAAGGGAACCAGTGCAGAAGTAACAGTTGTCTACCTTGCAGCCTGGGACCAAAGGCAACAGTAGTCAGAACTGAAACAGAAATACTAAGCACAGGCTACTTTACACGCATTAGCTAATCACTGGTCTAGATACATCTCTGACACAAATAACATGTGCACAGGCTACTTTACACGCATTAGCTAATCACTGGTCTAGATACATCTCCTGACACAAATAACATGTGAACAGGCTGCTTTACACGCATTAGCTAATCACTGGTCTAGATACATCTCTGACACAAATAACATGTGCGCATGCATGCTAGGAACAAGCACAGGCTACTTTAAACGCATTAGCTAATCACTGGTCTAGATACATCTCTGACACAAATAACATGTGCGCATGCATGCTAGGAACAATCCCTGTTGACACATTATCTGCAATTCAGCTCTTCATGCAAGGAGAAGGAGGGGAAAAAAGGAGAAGGGATGATGTCCATCATCCAGACCTGCCAACCCCCTAAGAGACCAATGAGTAAGAATTGAAGCTCAGTGAGGCAGAAATGTGTAATTTCTGAGAGCTAAGAGTAATCGAGCGCGACATTTACCTTTTTTCAAACACGATGTGATGAAATTGTTCACACAATTTTTGTGAACTTTACTTTTCTTCAAAAACAAGCTTTCTTTTAAGTGTCACAAGAAATCTCTACAAATTATGAAAATGTAGAATTCACTGGAAACACACACAAATCCCCTAAACCATCATGGCATGGCACACCAAGGCTTAATAGTGCGCCATAAACAACCTAAAAAATTGGAAATGAAATGAGGCAGGGAACAGTAAACAATAAACAGTAAACAAGTGGGGTAACGTTTGCTCCCATTTCATAAGGAAACCCAACACAAAGTAACTTTTATTCAAGACTGGCACAACCTTTTAAACTTGAATAAGGTCAGACAAATGCACATAGACGAACAATCTTATCTAATAGTGGGGGAAAAAAACAAGCGCAGGCCAACAACTCAACTGACTTGATAGTAATGACTTGGCAAAGATTTGGACTTGAGGGGGGGGGGGGGGGGGGGGGGGGGGGGGGGGGGGGGGGGGGGGGGGGGGGAGTGTGAGATGGAGAAACTGGGAACATGAAAGTGTAAGAAAATACATAACCTAAAAAATGTTCTCCCCTGTTGCTGATTCTGTGCATGTGGGGGTGGCCATCAGCTCTGTGGGGATTGTGTCATTTTTTAAGTATCGCACCACCCAGGAAAGAATTTGTCCCCCCCCCCCCCCCTCCTTCCATCAGTCCCCAACACAAACGGTCCATTCTGCAGTCGAGATGCAGCAGCAGTTTAGGCTTCCATGAGAAGGGTCCTTACAATGTGTGTTGTCTTTGTTCGACCGCTCTTCAACTGTTTGGCGATCTCGAATCTGAGAACGCTTCTGTAAAAAGCTGGGATGCATGGTCCGGCTGCGCTGAGAGCGATGTTGTGCTCGACGAAAAATCCGGCCACCAATGCTTCAGCCCCAATTACCCTTTTCCTAATTTCATCCTCTTTGAGGTGTCTACAGTCTGAAAAAAAGTGTTGATGCTGGAAGAATTCGGCGCGTTAGAGGAATCGATGTGCTTGCGTGACTCACGGTGACGCTTCACATCCACCATCCCGCGATTGGAAATTGTGAAGTCCGACTCGCAAGTAGTACACCGTACACAATTTACACCTTTAGCCGAAGGTCGTATGCAGGGGAACTTTTCCGAGTATTCTTTTCGGAACTTTTGACCAAGTTTTTTCTTTTTCGCATCTTGTCCAAAACTTTCTACTCCACATTTCGACATTTTCGTAGCTAAAACTTCAAAAAGACGCCAACTTCGCTGAATGGTAAAGATGGTGAAACGAACTGCGCATGACCGGAAACGCTTCTTGAAGATTACTGGTTATACGCACGGCGTCGTGCGTGTCTGTACATAAGCCGATTTTTTTCGTCCTTTTTTTTTTTTTTTTTTTTTTTTGAAAACTTTCAATGCGTATTTTTTTGGCTAAATGCGTAAGGGCATAAGAATTATCACTTGGGCGTAATAAATTACGCGAAATGCGTAATGGTTGGCAGGTCTGATCATCCAATGAAGCAGCAAAGGGCTGTGACAGTAGTTCACCTCTCCCTATCTTTCCTTTTCCTTCCCATTTTCAGCCCTGTTCATTACAACAGCAACAAAACAACAACAACAACAACAACAACAAAGGTTTGGGGAGTATTCTCATCAAAGGTGAAGTGTTTTATACACATGCACAAAAAAGAATTATCTATTTTGGAAAATGTGTCACTTGTGACAGAGTCTTCACTGAAAGCAGGTGGTCACCTAACAGGAAAAAAATTGTATGTGGGATGGGGGGGGTGGGGGGGGGGGGTGGGGGGGGGGGGGTCTTCACTTTCATTCCAAGCACCGTCCTATTAATATAGTACCAATTATTTTCTCATTTTCAATGCTTCTCTCCCTGATTTTACAGGCTTCTCCCTTTCTCTTGGCATTTTCCGTTCATACACCTCTTCTGAAATTTTGTTCCTTTCTTCCTAGTTATATACCCCTTTATGTCCTTCCGCTTCAATGCACTTCTAAGCTCATTTCCTGTGCACTTTTGTCCGACTTCCCAGTTTACAGTTCTGTCTCCCGTTTTACATCCTGTCTTTTTTTATTTTACAGTCCTGTTTATTTCGATTATACAGTCCAGTCTCCTTACATTTTACAATCCTATGTGCAACAACATGATCATTTCCATTTCTGTCCAGTTTAAAGTCCTATTCAAACCAATACTAGTTTACAGTTCCATGTTCAATCCAAGATTTTTCTTTTTTCATTTTCAATCACCCGATACCATCTGATGATCAACAAAGTTAGATTTCCCTTATGAACGTTCTATGGCCAGAACTCTCCATGCTGAAAAGTTGCGTTTCTTTTTTTTCGTTCTTTTTAAAAAAATAATATCAATGCCATCATAAAAGAGCTGAAGACCATGCTTTGAATGCTGCAATGTTACCTGTTGTATTGCTTGGTAGAATAAAATCATGTCGCAGTCACAACACTCATCTGGGCTAAAAACAGAAACCATAAAAGACTGGAAAATTTAGTGCCAGCGGGTTCAGTAGGGGAGATCACCCTAGCAAAGTCAAGTAGCACCGCCTCGGAGGTGGAGGAGGGTGGGGGTGAGAGGGAGGATGCTAATGCTCCTGAAAACCAGATTTTCTGCAGTTTATGAACCTTAATTGCCGTTTTCTGGGTCTTAAAGCACAATTTCAAACCCACCATCCGCTCAAGTTTAAAAAAAAAAAAAAAAAAAAAAGAAGGAAAAAATCCACTGCAGCATACCCTGGAAGTAATCATGGAGAAATGAAACAAACTTTGGTTTTCTCTCTAGCAATTATTTCAGGAGGGAAACTTCTCATGGCTGAATTATGATTTTAAAAAATGGATATAAAGACTTGAAATTTTACAGGCCCAAGACATAATCATAATAATTTCTCAATTGGAAATTCTGTGAGAGCGTGTTGTCAAGGTACAGACCCACCCCATTTTTTTTTTCTTTCCTGGGTATTGTTTACCTGTCTATCACAGTGGGTATTTCTGCCAAACTCTGCCAGGGCATCTCTTGTTGTCAGGGGAATGAGGGCTAGGAAAGGAGAGGGGTGGGGGGAGGGGTGGCCTTTGATGTGAACTGCATATTCCCTTCTCATGTTCTGACAAGCCATAAAGCTTAGCATTAAAATGATCCAGTCCCTATCTCTCCTCTTTATCTGTTCCTCGAAATGACGGAGAAAAAGAACAAGAGGATTTTGCTTATACTTAGCATCCACAGCATGTTTCTTCCTGCTGTAAGGACTGCAACATTCATTTCAAATCATCACAAAAAATCTGACGACATACACACGTCACACCACAGCACATTCAACACACATCAGACCTCTTTTGCTGCCAAGAACTCCAGGCAAGAACTCGGACAGGAACGTCTGAGCCACAGAACCACACACGTCAGCCAGGCAAAAACAACCCACTTAAAAACAGTACACACAGTAAAAAAAAAACCTCACAGGACCTTTGAGTTTGACATCAGTTTGCACTAAGCAAGCAAGCGTGACACATTCACAGACACATCAGCCCATTCCCACAAAATCAACCAGTGACATCAGAAATCTAAACACTGTAGTTATCAAGAGGCTGCATGTCAAATATACAGTTTTAATATTTCAGGAAATATGCTCTTCATTAGTGCTTCACCTGGCCTGTGACTGCTCTTCATTAGTGCTTCACCTGGCCTGTGACTGCTCTTCACTAGTGCTTCACATGGCCTGTGACTGCTCTTCATTAGTGCTTCACCTGGCCTTGACTGCTCTTCATTAGTGCTTCACCTGGCCTGTGACTGCTCTTCATTAGTGCTTCACCTGGCCTGTGACTGCTCTGCATTAGTGCTTCACCTGGCCTGTGACTGCTCTGCATTAGTGCTTCACCTGGCCTGTGACTGCTCTGCATTAGTGCTTCACCTGGCCTGTGACTGCTCTTCATTAGTGCTTCACCTGGCCTGTGACTGCTCTGCATTAGTGCTTCACCTGGCCTGTGACTGCTCTGCATTAGTGCTTCACCTGGCCTGTGACTGCTCTTCATTAGTGCTTCACCTGGCCTGTGACTGCTCTTCATTAGTGCTTCACCTAGCCTGTGACTGCAGCTCAGAAATGTCTGGAACTGAACCCCTCATGGACTGAAACCCATTACACATTCAAAGTATTATCATTAAACGATTCCTTCTTGGTGTTCCTGTAGTCCACCCACAATCTATGGCTAGCTAACTTAGTAACTATGCAGAATGATCTTATTTAAGAATCTACTTTTGTTGTTCAAAATGAAGACTGCTGATTCAGATACAATGTATGTACACAGGATATTGCTGTGGAAAGGAATTGTGTGGCTGCATACATGCCAGTCATGCCATTATGTAATACAAATCAAGTAATTTTTCAATAAAAAGCATTTCATTCCTCAGTTAATGAAGATTTAAGTTAAATGTCTGTCTGTATTTATGTACATTTAAACAGGATGTATGGGTTTAAAAAAAGGCTTAACCTTCCCACATTCCTCACTTTTCAATCAAGTGTCCTTGCACAAAGTTGACACAAAGTTGACACCGATTCCTTTTCTGAACCATGACGGTGTAACAACATGAGTTTACGAATGACTTTAAACATGTTGATTTTCTTTTCCCTGTGTCAATGCTCTGAGTGGTCTGTTAAAGCTATGCTTCTATCGCTTGATTCCTGCTAAAAGACAGAATGTGCATTTCATTCATTCCAACAGTGGTTGTGGCATTATTCTTGAGTTAAGTGTAGAGATTAAAATTTTTTTTAGTGAATGTTGCAAATCCACTGCTCCAAGAGCACCAAAGAGAAAATTTTTTTTTACAGTTACTCCCGTCACAGCCCCTTGACTTAAATATCCAGCATTTCTTTATACCCACCACCTCCAGCTACCTGACATTCAGACCTATTGCCAAATTGTCCATCTTCCATTAAGCTCCGACTTGTCTAGCATCCCATCTTTGATGAAGCATCCTACGAAAGCTGAGGTTTAAATTAATAAATGAATTATCTTAATTTTGGGCTTTACAGAGAGATAGTACTGCATGCGCTTAAAAAAACTACAAACATTTTCAAATGCAAGGAAGAGTTTCTCAGCAACATTTTCATAAGCTAGCAGTTTAAAACACTTTTTCCACCAAACTGTCAAAATGGCCTACTCAAGGTCGGACCAGCGCACCGGGCTGATGTGCACAGATGCTGCGCACTGTGGTCTCATAGCTATGCAGATGTGGCATTGTGGTCTCATAGCTATGCAGATGTGGCATTGTGGTCTCATAGCTATGCAGATGTGGCATTGTGGTCTCATAGCTATGCAGATGTGGCATTGTGCAAACAGAAAAGTCAACATGCGCGGACATCTCCTCTATTAATGAAACTGAAACGGTCAAAATGGCTACTGTGTCACATGCCCACTTCAAAGTACTACCTCTATACCACCAGTTTATAAAGTACATTTACTGTTTTCCCACACCGTGAACATCCTTCAGTCTGAACAACTAGGTGCTATCCCACTTCCTAGGTAGTCCAAATTTCATGTTCTAGATGATTTTGTGGGGAGCTGGTCCTATACTTATTCCCAAGCATGTCACATTCATTTCCCAGCGGCTGACATAAGAGCAGGCGTTACGAACAGGGACTCAACTCTCACATTCTCTTCCTCCACGTTCAGCACTTCCTGCTGTTAGTGTCCACATTCACCCAAGGGTCAAACACAGATAGTGTTTTGAAAGGTGTCTCCTGTCCATGCTGGTACGATCTGCACTGATACTGAACGATGTCTATTCCTTTTTGAGAAATAGCATCAGGCTTCAATAAATTTCACAAGAATAGTTTGTTCAAACAAATGCACATTTCATGTACAATCTTGACAAATATACACTTTCTACAAATAAAAACCATCCTTTCAACAAAGCGGTAAAAAATGTAACCATTTTCTGTTCACATACACAGACGGCATGATCAAAATTGACGTATAAACCACATGAACAACATTCCCCATAAAAAAAAAATCACCTTCAGTTAAAATTTGTTTGCCAGTTGATTAAAAAGTATCAAATGCTTTTCCACACACACACACAATTTTTCATTTGTAAACAAACACTTACACACCTACGTCCCTCCACACACGCCAAAACACCACAGTCAATGCCTCAATTTGTTCACCATCTAATATTCTTATAAAAACCTTATTTTTGGTTCTTAAACAGAACATTCTCACTTTAAAAAAAAAAAAAAAAAATTCAAAAAAGGCAACATTACTTCCTACTTTTCCAAGCGAAAGTGAATTAATTCTTAGACCTCCAAAGCATGAGAATCACTGTCCATGGCTCAGATACAGTACATTAACAATTAACAGCTCTCTAACCACTGTGCCTAGCCCTAAGTCATTACTTGCAAGCAAAGAGAGAGAGAGGTGGAGATGGAAGCGTTGTTTGTTTTCTGTTCCTTCTTTTTTCCCGCCTTTTTCTTTTTTCTTTTAAAAGGAAAATGACCGGAACGTCTCCTTTCATCAATGTCAACGTTTCAATCATATGACACAATACTCTTTTCAGCAATGTTTCGCAATACAATATTCCTCTCAGCACCATCATCAGCTCGAAAAATGCTGTCATGTTCAGAGAAGGTACACACACGTGTCCTACGTCAGTGGACTGATGCTCATGATGCAGTCTCATTCTCAACTTTGAATGACGTGACTCCCGATTGTGTGAGCCGATTCAGCTCACGTCTGCTGGCTCGAAACCATGAATGTGTTACAACTTATGAACAAGCATCCTCCCTCCTGATGCTCACTATGGCAACTTTGTTACTTTTTTTTTCATATTTGTTCTGCTTTTCACGGGTGTTTTGCTCCATTTTCATGGCTCCCATCACCCAGCAAATGCATCACCCCACAAGGCTCTTGGACAAATGGAGCGGATTGTAAGTGGATTACGTCCCCTGCCCTGAGAACAGCAGAGGGCCAAACACCTCAGTCGGTTGAGTTGTCTGTAGCTTCACTTCTTGATTGGTCGATTGCAAAGACTGGCAGGGTCGGCTGTGAACAGAGGGCATGGCCATCACGAAACAGCCAAGCGCAGCTTCCCTGATTGGCTGACTGCAAAGAGTGGACGGCTCCAACACTTAATGCTGGTCTGGTTTCTCAACAGCTGTCAGGCACAGCTTCCCTGATTGGTTGATTGTTCGAAGTGGGTGGGGCCACCCCAGTTGTCCAGGACAGTTTTCCCCCTCTTGATTGGCTGATTGTAAAGACTCAGTGGATCCAGTGGTTAATGCTGCTCTGGTGTACACAACAGGTGTCGAGCGAGTACAGCGTCCATGATCGACTGACTGTGAAGACTGGGCGAGACCCAATTCTTTGAGGTGGTCAGGACTTCAAGAACCTGACAAGTACACACTCTCTGATTGGTCAAATATAATGAGACAGAAGGGCCAGTGGTGAACAGGACCAATGAGAAGCTGTAATCTGAAGTCTTCCCAATTGGTCAACTGTGAAGAGAGGGAGGAGCCAACAGCAAAACCATCAAACAGCTATTTCAGCCCCCTCTTACCTGACGGCCTTGAGGAATAGGCAGTCAACCTCTGAGGCCATCCTCAACTGGCTGGCGACAGAAGTGAACTCCACAACCTGATCCATCACTGCCTACGCTCCTGCAGTCAGTGGTCCTGCATGGAGAAGTTGAGCGCTGATGGCACGGTGAACGAACTGGGATGCCCCGCCCCGTGGAAGGGCGACGGCCCAACCCCTCCACTCAGACCCTGGCTCATGGGCCGCGCATCAAACCCATGGTGGTTGTGACCCAGGAACGAGTTCAAGGTCATGGCATTGGGGATCATGTGAGGCTGAGCATGGTGCGAGCGGTTGTGGTACAACGCCCCTCCCTGGTGGGGATGCTGGAGAGCGTTGGGGTCCATGGGCGGCTGGGGCGGGGGCAGGATGGGGTTGGTGTGGTGCGGGAACTTTATGGGCGAAATGTTCAACCCGGAATCCCCAGCACCCCCTGTCACGTCCGAGAAAATGTTCCCCAAGCTGAAGTTGCTCATGTGCGGCGTTACGGCCACTGAGTGGGGTGTCATCGGCCCCCCGGCATGGTTTGACCCCATGGCCTGCATGCCGAAACTGTGCTGAAAGTTGATGCCGATGCTGTTCTGTGGGCGGGAGGGAGGAAACATGGAGTAGGGTGGGCCCAGGTCCCCAGCGTTCTTCGGGGCTGAGTTGGAAAGCTGGCGGGACGAGGCACCAAAGAAGTTGCCAGGGAGAAAGGGGGGTCCTTCAGCCTGCATGCTGCGGCCCGGAGGTGGCGACATGTTCTGCAAAGAGAAGAACGACGGGAAGCTCTGGTTCGAGTCGAAGATGTTGTGGGACAGGTTGGCATCGATCTCCGAGGAATAGGCAAGCTTCTTCTTGCTCTGAGAAGAGGAGGAAGAAGAATTCTGCTTCCTCTTTGTCGAACGCGACTGCTGGCTGTGAGAGGGAGCCGGGGGGTGCCCGCTACTGGAGTCTGGTGGGCCGGGGGAGGGGGCTGTGGGGCAGAACGCTGCGAAGGGGCCGTGGAGTGCGAGGAGTTCTGCGAAGGCGGCAATGACGCGACTGACTGTGAGGCGTCACTCCGCCCATGCCGCGTTGCCCGACCCTGCAGGGCTATGACCTTGACCCTGCTTTTGCTTGCTGGCCCCCCCTGCCTGCTGTTGTTGCTGAGAGGTGGGTTTCCTGGAGCTATTGCTGCCTGCTGGAGATACGTGTTCTAGGGGTCGGGTCTGGCTGATGTCCTTAGGGGGATAGGGCAAAGTGCGGGGTCGAAGGCTGGACCACTCGGGCCTGAGATCCGGCAAAGCTCTGCTCAAAGCTTCGTCCCATCACATGACCTGAATCAGATGTGGGAAGGGGGGGATGGTGCAGAGGGGGAGTGTTGAGACTCGCCGAGGTGGGAAAGTGAGGGGAAGGGAAGTAACCCGACGCTTTGGAGGAGGGTGCCCCAATCTGCGGGGAGCGGTTGATCGAGGGAGCATGTTCCAGCGGCTGCGTCGGTGGTGGCGCTTGCTGCTGCTGCTGGGCTGCGAGGGCGGGTGAGAGGACTGCTGGAGGCGGGATCTTCTGACCTCCCCCTCCACCACTCCCCGCTCCAGAATGATGCTGGGTGAACCCCCCACCCCCCATGGGGCTTTTGTCCATGGTGCGTGCTAACCGCGACTGGTCGCCGCGGGCCATCGCTCCGCCTTCTCCACGCCCCACCGAGCAGCTCCCCATGTCCATCATGCCTCCTGGGAAATGAAAGGAGTTCTGGGAGGAGGTGGAAGAGGAGGGGGGCTGGCGGGCGCGGGGGCCGGCTGCCGCGGTTGTCCATGCCCAGTCGGGCACCAGCATGTTCATGGGAGGACCTTGACCCTGCTGGGGCGGGGGCAGGGCGGCGCCGGACGGCTGGGAGGAGTAGAAGGGGAAGTTGGAGGTGGCCTGCTTGCAGGAGGCGTTGGCCACACTGGCGAGGTCTGGGTGGTGGTGGCCGAGGTGGGGCTGAAGGAGAAGGGCGCGCTGTTGGCGCTCGACGTGATGCCCAGCTCCTGGCCTGTGTTCTGCGTCGGCGCCGACGTCAGGTTGAGACCGATGCTGGTGAAGTTGAAGCCTTCGTTGGCCATGTCCCCCATGTCTGGCATCGCCCCCATCCCTGGAAGGTTGGCGCTGGACGACTGCTGCTGCTGCTGTTGTTGTTGGCTGTGGTGTTGATGCTGCGGATGTTGCTGCTGCTGATGCTGCTGGTGCTGTTGCGGCTGATGTTGTTGTTGATGTTGCTGCTGCTGCTGTTGCTGCTGCTGCTGGTGCTGCTGAGCCCTAGGATCGATGGAGGTGCTGTGCTGATTGGCCGGCACAAAGTTGTCGGCAGAGTAGACGCTGGCTTGTGACCTGCTGGCAGCGTTCTCTTCAACACACGATCCCGCCTGGGACTGAGGTTTGTGCACATGGGATAGTTTTGGGGGCACCACACCCGCAAACAGATTGGCGTTGGGGCATGGCATGTCCTGTGAACCTAACAACCCCGACATGTCGCCCAAGCGTGACGACGATGGGGAAGGGGTGAGGTGGCTGGCCGCAGAGTTGTAGCCGTCATGAGACCCTCGGGAGTGGTTGGAGGATGGCGAGATGCAGTTGGCAGAGGGGGAGGGATGAGAGGGGTGCATACCTCCCGCCTGAGGCGATGTCGTCAAGTACATGGCACTGGCTGTGGGATGGGACGTGGCTGACCTGGGTCGTCCTCCTGCCTGAGCAGGACTGGTGGGCGGACGCATCTGTGCTGTGGGCTGGCCTGGGGCGGGGCCGTCTGAGGAGCGGGCAGGAAGGGAGTGAAGGGGGTGTGGCCAGAGGGGCCGGGGCAGGATGGGAGGCAGGCTGAGAGTTCGAGTGTCTCGGGGAAGCCTGCCGAGTCTGCACTGCGTTTCCCATGCCCTGAGCTGCCGCTGGTTGGGACGGCTGCGCAGCCGCAGACTGCTGCTGAGGCTGTTTGGCCGTCCCTACCGAGTGCTGGGGCTTCATGGACGAAGGCTGAGGGGGGGTGTTGGCTTTCTGGGACGTTCTCTGAGCGCATGAGCTGCTGCTGCTGGGGACTGCGTTGTTACCGCCATCTCCCTGGGGCTGAGGGTGATGGTGGAGGGTGGAGGTGGGGGCTGGGAGGACTGGAGGATGGGCATGTCGACATGGGCACTCTGAGTCGTGATGTCTGTGATGTCTGGCAAGTTCTCGATGTCGGCCATGGTCTTGGACACCTCCAAAGAGGAGGTTCCTGGCTGCTCCAAGGACGACGGGACCAGCTCCACGCTTTGCACCTTGCCCTCCGACGCCACGCTGGTGTGGGAGGTGAGGGGCGGGGACAGCAAGGGGGCGGGGCTGTCCAGTGTGTCAAACCCTGGCATGGGCAGGATGACAGACACCGAGTCCGTGGTGCTGATACTGTCGTTGCTCTTGCTGCTTGTCATGGTTGTCGCCAACGTGTCCATTGCATTACTCAACCCTATGCTGTTTCCACCGGATGATGAGCTCAGGCTGCCTGACTGGCCGAGACCCGTGGACACAGAGGCACTAGCTGATTTCTTCTCGCTCTTCTCACTCTTCTTGCTCTTGGAGCAAGGTTTGGGAGTGTTCAACGACTCTGAGAATTTGTTGTGAGGAGCGGCCACGTCTTGCGTACCGGCAGACATAACAGACGCCAGTGGCGTTGACACGTTCACTGAAGACTTAGTTTTGTTGTTTTTCCTGTTGCGAGGTTTCGGCGTTTCAGGCTTGGGTACGCTGTTGGGAGGTGAATCGTCCTGGAAGTCATAGATGGACATTCGCGAGGAGGCGGTTAGATCGTCGGTTGCAGACTGTGTCGGGGGGGCCAGATGGAAGTCCATACCAGGACTGAAAAGAAACAGGTCAGCGCTGTTGGACTTGCAGAAGTCTACCCCGTGTGACTTGAGATCAGCACCATTGGTCTTGCAATCCTCCATGCTATGGGACTTGGTGACCTTCTTGGCCACACGTTCCCCTCCCTCCGCATGGCGATTCTTCTTACTCTTCTTCGACTTCTTGGTCTTCTCTTCCCCCTTCCCCTCGCTCTCCTGAGTGGACACTGTGTTGCCAGACTGCACAGCGTTCTTGTCATCTTCCCCGTGTCGGCAACCGTGCTGCTCCGCTGCAGATTGTACTTGTCCATCTGGTCCACCAGGTTGGGCAACTCGTTCTCCGAGAAAGTGATCTTCTCCGGAATCTCGTCCATTGACAGGGAAATTTTCTCAGCACCATATCCAGGGTCCGAGGCGCCCTCTAGGAGGGGTTGCGAGGCAGGCTTGAGAAGAAGCTGATCTGTCAGGGCAAGGGCGCTGTCCGCAGAGAGTGGCCCCCCCTGCTCCAGAGCAGTGTTGGGCGTGGACTGCAGCTGCAGCAGCAGTGGCGCTGGTCTTGCTGATGATCGTGCTTCCCGTCTTCTTCCTCGCGGCGCCGCTGCTCTTCTTGCTGCTGCCTCAACAGCTCCTGCTGCTTCTTGTCGATCTCCTGCCGCCGCTTCCGCGCCGCTTCCTGCTGGCGCTCACGCTCTTCCTTGCTGAGCTCCTCGAAGGTCAGTTGGAGGTCAAGGCCCTGCTCCCCCTTGTCCCCCTTCTCCTTCTTCTTCTTGGACTTCTTACTCTTCTTGGGCCACCTGCCTCTGCCGGCTCTGGGACCGTGGTCATGGCCGGCATGGCCAAGCTGCAGACGTCGGCCACAGAGGCCGGGAGATGAGGGTGGCTGAAAGGGAGGCTGGCTGGGAGGAGGGGGCGGAGAGAGCTGGAGAGACGTCGCTGATGGCGACAGCAGGTGGGCATGGACGGGGCCACCTGCACACACACCATGACACTGTCACTGGATCTGCCTTGGTCTGTCCGTGGCCGCGTCAGTCACCGTCATTTCTCACCCGTCTGTGTCGTCCGGCAGTAATCGTTTCTAGTCTGTGTGGTTGTCCCAAGTCACTGCGTTCCTAGCTTACCCTCAGTCATTCATGTTTCTGATCCAGAGCTTCCTACAACTGGTTTACCTACACAGTCCCTGACCAGCACTCATGCTCGAGGATTTCAAGAGTCATTTTAACCCACTGTCTACCACACAGACCGAGATCAGCCACGTGATTTCCTCTTTCTGAATACTGTATCGACCAAGATTGACTGCTGAATACTAGGTCAACGACTTTCACTTTCATCATCAATATCCCAGAATGCAATCGCGACAGAAGAGTCTTCCGGTAGGGCCATTCCTGGACGCCATTTTGTTTTTTGTTGCAAGAGTTTTGGGGGGGTAGTTTTGCTGCTGTGAATTTTCAAAGTTCTGCTTTGTTCGCAAAGATTTTCTGGGAAATGGTAGATCGAGTAACTACGCAACCTGTAGAATTAATTTTCTGATGCGATAGTGATAAAAGCGCGCATTTGAGGGGTATGCTCTTTATGAAGATTTCAAGCGAGACGATTCAGACGTCAATCTTAACCTATTATAAATAAAAATCGACTGCTGACTGATTTTGAGGCCGAAATCGTTAATGATTCGGGTGATGATAATGACAATGTCAAATTACCCATTGCTGCAGGTCCACCCCCCCCCCCCCCCCCCCCCCCAGCCCCCTGCCCCAGCCCCTTGTATGTGATGCCTTCAGTTTAACAAAATTGTTGAAGTTTGGGTTGTTTTTTTCCTTCACAACAAAAGTTGATTATTTAGGGGGCAGACCACACAGAATGACTTTATTTTGTTCCTGAAAGTATCAGCACTTTGTTAGACTATGTGCTCCTAATCCATGACATTCTGTGGTACAGTGAATTTAGGGGAAACTATTTCAGTACCGATAACACTGAAGCAGAGTTAGTCTGTTCATTTTTGTTTTCTTGTGTACCAGTTCACTACATATGGGGGGGAAATGCTGTTTTGGACAGAGTGATGTTTTTGAAATTTTTTCATTAATTTTATAGAACAGATGAGTTAATAGCTGATCTTTTATTGAGGTTTCTTTATGGCAAGTGTGTATGTGTTGCGGAGTTACCTCCCTTGGCATGGTATTCTCATAGCCCCTGTAGCACGAAGTCATGCAGCAGGCAGAGGGTTAACCCGCAGAGTGCGATGGGCCACGATCGTGGCTTTACCCCGCCCGAGTGCGATGGGCCACGATCGTGCTCAGATGAAAACCGTTATAACCACCGCCGCTAAACATCCGGATTGATCAGTTCACTGACTTGCGGGTGTCCATTGTGCACTGGCAAGTCGTGTCAGTCCGTTATCTCCAAGTTTTTCGTGCGTTTTGACTGAAATAATGAGTGAATCAGCGACCGAGTTTGAGCAGGAGTTTTCGTGGAAGTGGGACGAGGAAGAATCAGTTGCCGGAGGCAGTAGTAACGAAAGCGAAGCAGGTGAGTAGATAAACTTGATTAGTTTGTGTGTCGAGTGATGGAACACTTGCTGCGTGCGGTTATTGGTTATTTTACATTTGTTGGTCCGCCACATGAAGGAAGGGGGGGGGGGGGGGGGGGGGGGGGGGGGGGGGGGGGGGGGGGGGGGGGGGGGGGGGATGGAGGGGGGGCAGGGTACATGGTTACTTACAGGAGTTGCCTGATCAAACTAAAGATCGTTTTCTGGGTGATTATAGGTGTTTTGAAAGCACTTTAGAGATGAATAAAAGTGGTGATTTGAAGAGAACAATTTATAACTTTTGTTTGTTTTTTGTTTTTATTTGGAGACAGTGTGGGCGTGTCAAGAGTGGGCGTGTCTCCAATGAAAGCTATAGCCCTTCCCCTTCGTTATATGCTAGTGATTCAGATTTATTTTATTTATGATTTTATGCATGACTTTATTTTCATAGAATGAATAAGTAACGTTGTTAATATTTTTTTCTTTCTGAAAATCAGACTGATCAGTGAAACTGAGTCAAGCTCTCTGTAACACCTCTTGCACCATTATGAAACAATGAAATGAACAGAAGACTTAGGATATGTGTTTTCTTGTGTGATCCAGAATCTGGAAGCACTACTGCAGAGGAGAGTGATGCTGAGAGAGGAGGTCAAGAAAGAGGAACTGTGCTGCTGGCCATCCTACTTGTGTGCGCTCTGGCGGGAATGTTCTGGATGCGACATGGGACTCTGCCCCAAGTGCTTTTCAGCCTTCCACAGAAGACCAAGGCCCTAACTTTGTTCTGTGTCTTTCAAGGACATGTTCTTCTTGTTTTCTCTGAAGTTTCAAGTGTTTTGACATTCAAGCAGGAAAACTGTGGTGTTTCAAACAATGTGACTGACGTTTTGGATTACCTTTTCGCCAATGTTCTGGATTACACTGTGAAGAATATCTTCAGCTGCCATCAGGGTACTGTGTTGTAATTTTTTTCTTCAGATTCCTCATTATCTCTAGTTTACAAAAACATATAGTTTTACCTATCTAGCTTCAAGATAAGCCTGCACAAACCCCATTCCCTTATATAGTGAAATTTGATTGTCCGGATGCTGAATTATAGGTACATCATTTGAGGCACAATTCATTATACATAGCTCAAGTCAAGAGAATTATCATCTTTCCCATGTTTCCAGCACATATTTGTCTTCATTTTATCTCCAGTCTGAAGTGTTTAGGTAGTACAGAAGAAAAACTGTGTCTCTCCTAACATTTGACTTACTTTTCAAATAACTTTTTCAGAAATTTTCTCTGCGTATATTTTGAGGTCAGTCTCCAAGTAGGTACCACCTACAGTATTTTCAGTTATTTCACTAGATTCTACAACATCTCTAGTTTCTAAAAATGTATAGGTTTGCATATCTAGTGCAAATAATATGTATGCAGAAGCCAAATTCTCAAGTGTGGTGTGTGACGAGTTTCCCGTCCTAGATTTTAACTACATTTCTTTAAAGTTTAAATTGATATACAGAGCACTGTGAGGGTTAAAGGAACATGAGATTTCAGAGTCTCCCTGTAAACAAATCATGCGTTTGCACAGCAGGTCATGCAGAGCCTAGGAAAATATCAATGTAGTCTGCTGGGGCTACTGGAAATTGCTGATCTTGTTGCATCCCGCCTAACTAAAATAACATAAAGCTGGAAACTGAAGTTTCAGAGAATACTCAAAAGCACTGCCAAAGCTGGCCACCCGATACTTTTAGGATTTCGATCAAGCTCAGCTAATGTAAAAGCCTCTCATAAACTTCTCAAATAAAGTGTCAGTGCATCCTTTCATTTTTTTAGCGAGTCACACACACACACCCCACACACACACACACACACACACACACACACACACAGACACACACACACACACACAGTGCATATATGCACTAAAGAAGCCCTGCTAATCTATGCTCTCAATTACTGTTACTGCCTCCACATACATGTCTTCACTCCTGGTCATTTCTGGTTTCCTGTCTTCAGCCATCGTCACCACAAGTCTGTGTACTCAATCCATTGCTCAATTACTGTCACTGCTGGTCATTTCTGGTTTCATGTCTTCAGCCATCGTCACCACAAGTCTGTGTACTCAATCCATTGCTCAATTACTGTCACTGCTGGTCATTTCTGGTTTCATGTCTTCAGTCATCGTCACCACAAGTCTGTGTACTCAATCCATTACTCAATTACTGTCACTGCTGGTCCAGAAATGTGCACTCAAAGTGTCAAACCTTTACTGTCACAGCCACTCTGTTAACTCAATCACTTATAATAAATGTCACCGTCAGTCTGCATATTCAATCCTTGCCATTGCTGGTCAATGTCAATCACCGACATTGTAGAGTATGTCTGCTAGCTTGATTCCAGCCAGATTCATCACAGGATTCATTCCCATCCCCATTCCTCTCTTTCATGGCACTACATTCAAACACAGAATAACCAAATAACTGTACAACAGTAAATCTAGAACAAGACAAAAATGTCTAAAAGAAAACGAGACTGGATTCTCAAAGTAAGCAAATGATGGCCATGCAATATTTGACCTTACACGATCATGGCCATGCAATCAACAAGGAAAACATCATGCTCGCCATATGTTCAGTGGAAAACTGTTAAACAATTTCATCAATCATGTGAACAGATCCTGGATTCACTAGCTAAACCGGATCTGCAACACATCTTCATAGGTTCGTCCTTGGGCCAGATTCTACCTTTTGACGAAGCCTGCTTAAAAACAGGTTTAGTAGTTTTTGCATTGCCAAGACTGACAGACCCACACACACCAAAGAAAAAAAAGAAGAAAAAAAAAAAAGAACACACACACACACACACACACACACACACACACACACACACACATACCAACTGATGCAGGTAAGCACATTACCTCCTTAGCGGAGGTACCAATTCATCTGCCCGTTTCTCTCACTCTATTTAAACTTCTCATCCTCTGTCAGTTTCCCAACCCTTCATCTCATTTACTGTCCATTTTGTCAAGTTTCTCCATCACAACAATGGTGCTAAAATGTCTTCTGTTCCGCAGCATTTTCACTTTAGTTTGATACAGGCACCGTCTGTGCATGCGCAAAGCTGTCTTTTTATAGGTGACTTAGCTCGACAACCTATCTTTAACCCAAAATTCCTCAACAAACCATCTTCAAACCTGAATTACCTTCAATACAATGTTTTTAAAATTATGATCTCTCTCCCTCCACCACCAACTCTAAACCCACCCCCCCCCCCCCCCCCCCCCCCCCCCCCCCCCCCCCCCCTTTCTCCAAGATCACTGTGTACAAGCCATCTTTGAGGTCCCATGTAGAAATGAAAATGTATACGAAGGCTACTGTGGACTGTGCCAGCCAACCCACACACTAACAAGGGCATAATATACATGTGACAAACTAATATGCACTTTCATACACCATGTGCACACACGCATTCAGTGCACACACACACATACACACACAAAGCACAAACACACACACACCCACACCCACACCACACACACACACACACACACACACAACACACCACACACACACACACCACACACACACACACACACACACACACACACACACACACACACACACACACACCACACACACACACAGAATGACACACATTTCAGCACCAAAAACATTCTTTAAAAAAAAAATGCTCTAAAAAAAAAAAAAGTACTGTAGACATGCAAATTTTTACTACGCTTTCGAAACTTTCAGAACCCTCCCTCCCATCCCCGCTTTCCAACTCCCACACTGACCCCGGAGACGGATGTGGTGACCATCAAGGGCTGGGAGAACTCCATCCCCGGGTTCTCCAGATGCCTCATCAGCTGCTCCTGCTGCTCCTGCAGCTGTTGCTGCAGCTTCTTCTGCTCCTCCTCCTCCTCCCGGTCCTGCAGCGATTGACGTTCTCCTGCAGGGATGCCGCCGCCGCCACCGACCCAGTGTCCTGCGCGGCCTTGACCCTTCCTGAATGGCGGGTCCGTTCTGCAACGACGGGCCGCCGACTGAACTGCGGTCCTGGGATGGGACAGAAGCCAGTGGAGTCTGGTTGTCTCCGCCGCCAGGAAGAAGGGTGGTGCTCACCGATGGGGCCAAGGTCGCCGTCGCAGACTGTTGAAGAATGAGGGTGGAGCCCTGCGTGCAGGCCAAGGTCGTCTGCTGACCCAGCAGGTCGGCGCGTTGAGCCTGCTGCTGCAGCAGGATGTGAGAGTCCGTTAACGGCTGCGATGGCGGCACCATCACTGCCGCCGCTTTACCACCGCGAGGGCTGTCCGTCTTCTTGGCACGCGAGGCCAGTACGGGGGTGGTCTTAGGCGTGGTGGAGGTGAGGCCCTTGCGAGGGGAGGAGGAGGAGTTGCGGCGCTGCTCGTCCTCGTTGTCGTTGGCACTGGTGTCGATGAGCAGCGGGGGGTTGTCGTTGTCGTTGGTGGGGCTGCAGACGAGGGGCTGGTTCATGTCCTCCCCCCGGCCAGATGGAAAGTGTGGCCTTGGCCAGAATGTCCTGGTTCTCCTCCTCACCCCCACCTCCTCTACCACCGTCCCCACCACCACCACCACCACCACCACCGCCACCACTACTGCCACCGCCACTCGGCTCGGGCAGCATGTTCGCTCCACAGTCTGAACTCCACCCCCCGCCGCCTCTGTGGTGATCATGACGGGCGTGGTGAGTGAGGTAACCACCATGGTGGAGGCGGAGATGGTGGACGACTTGGAGGCGCTGGTCGTCTTGCCGACGACTTCGATTTCGGCTTGGGGAAGATGGCGCGCTGGCTGTTACTCTTCTTCGACTTCTTCCCTGAGGCCGCCACTGTGCTGCCTGTAGGGGCCGATGCCTCTGTGACTGTGAGCGCTGGGGGTGGGGGAACTGTGGTAGATGGGGCGGACTGGGCAGGGTTCAGCACCTGTAAAGTCTGAGGGTCCACCAGCACGCTCAGCGTCTGTCCGTTGTGCTGCATCATCAACACCACTGGGGCACCCCCACTCCCACCGCTTCCACCACCACCTCCCCCACCCCCACTGCTGCCACTTGCAGTGCCCGCCGGGTTGATGGCGGAGGCGCTGATCACGCCGGCACTTCCTGAAGGGGTGGCCGGAGTCACCGTGGTGACCACCCGCTGACCCACAGCCGGCGTGGCGGTGATGGAGGTTACTCGATTGTTGACGGACATCAACCCTGACCCGCCAGCCACCACCGTCTGGTGTGTGTCTCCTGCTGAAGCCTTGACCTGAGACTTTCGGTTTGACGATGGCGTCTGACTGCGACCTTGACCTGTAGTCCTTTGACTCGGCGCCATCGCTTGTACGGAGCTGACCTGCAAAAAGGTAGCGAAGAACTGTTACAGACCGGCAACCTGAAACTGCTAAAGAAAGACAATTAAGCACTGTTGAAAGACAATAATGAACTGATAAAGATAAAACAAAGAACTCTGCAAGGAAAAAAAACAAAGAACTTTCACAAAGAGCAAAGCAATTGCTGAAGAAAGACAACAAAGCACTTTTTTTTCCTGAAACAAAGACAACAAAGAAATGCTTTTCAAAGACAAGAAAGAACTTTGAGAAAAAGACTACCAAAAACTGTTAAAAAAAGAAACAAAGAACTGTTGCCAGTAAAACAACAAAGAACTGTTAAAGAAAGGTGACAAAAACCACAAAGAACTATTCTTGAAAGAAACAAACAGCTGTTGAAGAAAGACCACGAAGAACTGCCAAAAAAGACAACAAAGAACTGCTAAAGAAAGGCAACAAAGAAATGATCAAGAAAGAAACAAAAAAAGTGAAAGAAAAGCAACAAAAAAGTGCTGAGAAAAGACAGCAACCAACTGCTAAAGGCAACCAATACCTGTTAACGACAACAAAGGACTGTTACATAAAGCTTACAAACAGCTGCTGAAGAAAAGCACCAAAACAGTTCGTTAAAGACAACAAAGAACTGTCAACAAAAAACAAAGAAAGCTGTAAAAGAAAGGCAACAAAGTTCTGTTGACAAACAACAACCAAGAACCGTTACAGAAAAGCAACAAAAACTTTTTCACAAAATGCCTACAATGAACCATTAAAGAAATGCCACGAAGATCCTTTCAGGTCAGACACAACGTTAAAGTATTGTACTTAATGCTAACTTTCAAAATATAATTATCTCCTCGCTGACATATCACTCTCACGCCCAGGTAGGAGCTGGCTGGGTATGAAAAGTACTACAAATGAACGCATCTGATGGGATTCAACCCACAGCCTCCCAACTCAAAGCCGGCATCACTAACCACCGCATCCCACTGCTGTCATCTCAGCAGTGACACCTAGAAGCAACTTTTGCAAACTAATGAAATTTGTCAGACCCAAGGGTGAATGTGGTCTGGGGGGAAAGTTTTCTTCTTTTGCTTCAGTGATCAACTCAGTCTTCTAAGCAAACCCTGTGATTTGGGGACAGAGAGACAGAGAGAGGGGAGGGAGGTGGAGGAGTCAGGTACATATAGAGAGACACG
>CM031626.1:36628979-36668979 GCA_018398815.1 Conus ventricosus | reverse complement strand
GCTTTCTCTGCATCAAGTTGGTTACTGCATGTAAGACTAAGAGATCTGATTCTCTACTACAATACTTCAAACTTTCTTTTTCTAAATGATAGAAAAATCTGAATGTCAGGCAAGGTGCTCGTGATCTTAATAACAGATAAATATTTTCACACACACACACGCAGAGGCAGGGTTGTAGTGAAATGTCGGCCCTTTGCAAATCGCACAGAAAATATTTTACAAATAGCCACAAAAAAAAGTTGCTTGCACTTTGATGATAAACATGGGCTGAGCACTGAAAGCTTTTTCCAGTCCTTCTGTGACAAGAACCTGCAAGATTTCTGCTGTGTGTAAATTTCCCACATCATCAAGTTTCAAGCAATCAGCATCCCACACTGAAGTTGTTCAAAATCTGTGTTGTCCTGCTCTATTAACATCGAGTCAGTGCCTGCATTTTGCTAGTCTTTTTGGGAATGTATCTGGTTGTGGTGGCTTGAAAATTAAAAAAAAATTTCAACACAGTATTTCGCCTAGTTTGGGGTTTTTTCCCCCTCACTTTTAGTCAACTTGCATTTGTTGTTTGGTATTTCACTGCCGCTATATTGACAACTAAGGAAAGGAAACTGCATTAAACCACTCAACACTTTGTTTCTGACAAACCAGATGGTAATGCCTTAGCAGTTCCACTGAATGATGAAGAAAGGTAATGCAGAGCATTCTTTACAGAACTACATGTGTACCAAGATAATGCAGAGCATTCTTTACAGAACTACATGTGTACCAAGATAATGCAGAGCATTCTTTACAGAACTACATGTGTACTAAGATAATGCAGAGCATTATTTACAGAACTACATGTGTACCAAGATAATGCAGAGCATTCTTTACAGAACTACATGTGTACCAAGATAATGCAAAGCATTCTTTACAGAACTACATGTGTACTAAGATAATGCAGAGTATTCTTTACAGAACTACATGTGTACTAAGATAATGCAAAGCATTCTTTACAGAACTATGTGTACCAAGATAATGCAAAGCATTCTTTACAGAACTACATGTGTACCAAGATAATGCAAAGCATTCTTTACAGAACTACATGTGTACCAAGATAATGCAAAGCATTCTTTACAGAACTACATGCGTACTAAGATAATGCAGAGCATTCTTTGCAGAACTACATGTGTACCAAGATAATGCAAAGCATTCTTTACAGAACTACATGTGTACTAAGATAATCCCGAGCATTCTTTACAGAACTACATGTGTACTAAGATAATGCCGAGCATTCTTTACAGAACTACATGTGTACTAAGATAATGCAAAGCATTCTTTACAGAACTACAAGTGTACTAAGATAATGCAAAGCATTCTTTACAGAACTACATGTGTACTAAGATAATGCAGAGCATTCTTTACAGAACTACATGTGTACCAAGATAATGCAAAGCATTCTTTACAGAACTACATGTGTACCAAGATAATGCAAAGCATTCTTTACAGAACTACATGCATACTAAGATATTGCAGAGCATTCTTTACAGAACTACATGTGTACTAAGATAATGCAGAGCATTCTTTACAGAACTACATGTGTACCAAGATAATGCAGAGCATTCTTTACAGAACTACATGTGTACCAAGATAATGCAAAGCATTCTTTACAGAACTACATGTGTACTAAGAAATGCAGAGTATTCTTTACAGAACTACATGTGTACTAAGATAATGCAAAGCATTCTTTACAGAACTACATGTGTACCAAGATAATGCAAAGCATTCTTTACAGAACTACATGTGTACCAAGATAATGCAAAGCATTCTTTACAGAACTACATGCGTACTAAGATAATGCAGAGCATTCTTTGCAGAACTACATGTGTACCAAGATAATGCAAAGCATTCTTTACAGAACTACATGTGTACTAAGATATTGCTGAGCATTCTTTACAGAACTACATGTGTACTAAGATAATGCCGAGCATTCTTTACAGAACTACATGTGTACTAAGATAATGCAAAGCATTCTTTACAGAACTACATGTGTACCAAGATAATGCCGAGCATTCTTTACAGAACTACATGTGTACTGACTTAAAACGTAAAAATCTGATTCAGTTCTTCTACTGAACTAGTCTGTGCAGAGACCCGTTGTTATATAATCAATACCTATTTACACCCGGTACCCTTTGATAATTTTTTTTCATTGGTCCATACCCTCTTGCTTTCTTCATGTAAGGCAAGGTAATGTTGCTTACAGCCCAACCGATCGCAAAGGGCCATGATCAGGCTGTCACCACACTGAAGTCAACTCACAAGTCATCAAAAAAAAACAACCACCATTCACACATCTCTTTAAAATACACCTTCAAAAATCGCACCAGAAACTTTGTTAAAAATCATTCTTCTGTAAAATCTTAGTTCAGATGAAAAATGTTAATCTCATTCAAAAATTCAAAGATCAAGTCAGGTGGGACATCTCTGAACAAAGTTTTCATGGAGTCTGCTGTAAAGTGTTTATGTCTCACATCGAGCAAATCCCAAAACTCAATAAGAATGTCTCACTGTGAGTGGTACATGACATGGAATGCACCACGGAGCTTCTTCACCTTTTAAAAGATTAGAATGGATGTAAAACAGGTGGCCTGTATGCAACCGACACAAGACTGTGTCGTCTTTACAGCCACCTTGCAAACATTGACTTCATGTACTCCAGATTTCACAGCATGATTTACCTCCCTTCGCACATGACATGAAGCCCAGCATGATTTACCTCCCTTTGTACATGACTAGAACTCCGTGCTGGAGCAAAATGAGCCAAACCAGGTGTTGAGTTTACAAGGATTTGGCAAACCAGGTGTTGAGTTTACAAGGATTTGGCAAACCAAGTGTTGAGTTTACAAGGATTTGGCAAACCAGGTGTTGAGTTTACAAGGATTTGGCAAACCAGGTGTTGAGTTTACAAGGATTTGGAAAACCAGATGTTGAGTTTACAAGGATTTGGCAAACCAGGTGTTGAGTTTACAAGGATTTGGCAAACCAGGTGTTGAGTTTACAAGGATTTGGCCTTAAAAGCACGAAGTGTTGCATTTGGACTTTAGAGTTGCATTCAAATTATATGCACAACACTCCTATACAGCATGACAGAAGTTGTAGTACAGATTTTTTCCCCACTGCTTTCTTCTATGAAAATCTCTCTGTGGCATCCTCAATGTCTGACAAGACAGACTGAACAGCACTTTCAGTCACACACGACAAGATCATGGGCTAAGTAGGTGGAAATCTTATGAGTTCTTGCATCATTCTGACTCGCAGTACAATAAATCAAAATGGCCAGCAACCCATCAAAAAGGCTGCAGAATCATGACCGTCTTCAACTCTTTTTCCTCCTATCTTTACTGAACTCAGCCTTTTTTTTTTTGACAGATCTTCAGTCTAAGTGTCTACTATGTCATCTTGGTTCTGTTTAAACTTCCACAAAGTGTAAAAATGAGTTTTTAACCTATTCAATTTTTGGCAAAACATTCTGTCTAAAGTGGAGCAGCATAGCATGGTCAATAAATGTTAGTATTCTATACTAAAAGCAAAGCACTAGGCGCTCTGCATTATAGACTGCACAACCACAGGCATAGCTGCAAACGTTGTGTTAAGAGCCGCATTGTGTTAAGAGCCGCATTTCGCCAACTCACTCAAGAGTCGGTAAATGCCACCTACACCACAGAAACCCAGACTCAGAACACCTGGGGAAAAAATGTTTTCCCTCTTTTGGAACGAAACAGGGATTGGAAACAAATTTTCTCTCTTTTGGAACAAAATAACAAAGGACTGGAAACAAACATTTTACCTCTTTTAGAACAAAATAAGGATTGGAAACACATTTTCCCTCTTTTGGAACAAAATAAGGACTGGAAACAAATTTTCCCTCTTTTGGAACAAAATAAGGTTTGAAAACAGTTTCCCTCTGGTGAAACAAAATAAGGATTGGAAACAAATTTTCCCTCTTATGCAACAAAAGAAGGATTGGAAACAAATTTTCCCTCTTATGGAACAAAAGAAGGACTGGAAACAAATTTTCCCTCTTAGTCTTATGGAACAAAAGAAGGATTGGAAACAAATTTTCCCTCTTTTGAAACAAAATAGGGTTTGGAAACAAAGAAAACAGCAAATATCTGATATGATGTGGGGTGAAATAGTGTTTGACATTGCAATCCACTCTGTATTTTGTCTGAATTCTTTGCTGTCCACTGCCTTCTCCAGGTTCAGAAAATGGTTTAAAAAATGTTGACTATGGCGTAAAGAAAAAAAAAATGAGGCTCTAGGATTTAGTATAAATGGCCTAACACAGGCCTAACATTAAATCAATATTCCAAGCTACATCCCTGACAATGCAAACACACACACACACACACGTGTGGATACGTACGTACGTACGTATACGCACGCACAAATGCATGCACACATGCACGCACCCACACACGCACACACATACACACATACACACTCCCACACGTGCGCACGCACACACGCGCGTACACACACACACGCGTGTACACACACACACACACACACGCACACAAATACATGCCCGCATAAACACACGCACGCACACACACACACACACACGTGTGGATGCATACGTACGTACACGCACACACACACACACACACACACACACACACACACACACACACACACACACACACAAACACACACTCGAACGCACGCTCACACGCGAACGCACGCACATGCATACACACACACACACATGCACAAATACATGCACGCACAAACACACACACGTGTGGATGCGTACATACATACACACACGCACGAATGCACACACACACACACACACACACACACACACACACACACACACACACACACACACACAAGCACGCACACACACACACACGCACAAACACACACACACACTCATGCGCGTGCCCACGTGTGCACGCACGCACAAACACACACGCACAAATACATGCACAAATACACGCACACACGAACACACACACACACACTCACGCGCGTGCGCACACACGCGCACGCATGCACACTCCCACACACACGCACAAAGACATGCACGCACAAACACACAAACATATACACACACACACACACACACACACACACACACACACACACACACACACACACACACACACAAACAAAAGCTTCAAAACTGCAAGAGGGGAGATCCCCTACCTGCTGCTGCTGATTCAATGGGCTGGGTCCAGAAGAGGGCGCCACCATCTGCAGTCCGGCAGGGCCCAGGATGAATTGCGCGTTGGTGGCGTTACCGCTGCCATCCATCTGAATGACCTGTCAGACATCACCCTCATCAAAGTGAATTCTCTACAGTTACTACAGTCGCACCACACACAACAAGCGCTTGACATATCCACCCTTCCCTTTGGCCAGGACAACTCAGTTCCAGCAGACACGTGGTGGTGCTCTCTCCACTAATTCCCTGGCCAAACGATTTTTGCCCAAAAGTGAAAACCTGACACTGAACTTCCTATGTGAGCATCGGTGCAGACCTGTCAGAGCTCCCTCTTCCCCTCAGGACACCTACAGTCTGGTGGACATGTTGTGGTGCTGTCTCTACTTATTCATTGGGCAGACGACTTTGGACTGTGTTGGTGACAACATGACACAGCACTTCCTTTGTAAGCATCGGTGCCGATCCTATCCAGAGTTCCATCCTCCCTTTTCACGTCATTCCCCCCCCCCCCCCCCCTCCCCATCCACTCTCCTATCTTGTTTTTTTTTTCTTCCAGAATGGACCGCCGGCAGACGGCTGTATTCAGTAAATGTTATACTGTGTTAATTGTTTTCTATGGCGCTTGTTTTCAGAAAAATGTTACAAACTATATCATCAACTTGAATGTGATTCCAAGCCCATCCTATGATTGTTGTTTCCATGGAAGCCACATTAAAAAATGGAGGAAAAAATTAATTGATAATAATAATTAATAATTATGGTATTTATAAGGTGCAAAATCTTGCTGAAATCAACTCTAAGTGCACGAAATCGATCTGCTAACACACAGTCATGCAGACACTCGCATACAAATACACATGTATTACTTATGGCTCTAAACAAAGGAATAGAAAAGGAGAGCATGTACAAAATAAATATTCACACACACACACACACACACACACACACACACACACACACACACACACACACACACACACACACATGCTGTGGGCCATATGGCTTTAAACACAACTAATTTAAAAAGAAGCGTTATGTACAAATATTGCTGTATGCACCCACACACACACACTCACAAGCACACACACACACACACACACACACACACACACACACACACACACACACGCACACACCTACATGCATGTCCTATGGCTAACTTAAACTGTCAAAAGTGAGGAAAAATGGAAAATATTTATGTACAAATATTTGCATCTCAGGTTCCACACCGAGTAGGTACAGGCTGCAGTGGGAGTAATTGGAATCGTAGAGAGGACTATTACAGTATTAGGAAGAAGAAAAGAGGCGAGTTTTAAAGAGCAGTCTTAAAAGAAGAGAAAGTAGGCAGTTGATGGACTGAGAGTGGAAGTTTGTTCCAGGAGAGTGGGCCAGAAACAGAGAACTCAGAAGGCAAGTGGGCCAAAGATACTGAGCTTGGTACGTGGAACCCGGAAAGTGAGAGGAAGAGCAGAGGGTTTGTAGATACTTAGACTGGTTAGGTTGTGACGGGCTGCATTGTTGAGGAACTTGTAACAAATGATGTCAAGTTTATAGTGTATGCGTTTTGATACAGGAGGCCAGTGGAGTTGTGACAGAAGAGGGAGATGTGGTCAGTCTTTTCTTCTTGTGTACAAGACGTGCAGCATTGTTCTGAATGTGTTGTAGGGTGTGAATTGAGGACTCATTGACACCAGAAAGGAAAGGAGTGAGTTGTAGTAGTCGATACGAGACATAATGAAACAGACGGCAAGTTTGACAGTTGCTTCGGTAGAAAGATGTCTTCTAATCAGGCTGATGCGATGAAGGTGGAGGTAGCAAGATTTGGTGGGTTGGGTCACAAAGTTTTGCATGGAAAGGGTAGAATCAAGGTGGACAAACAGATTCTTGGCAGAGTCGGAAATTGGAATGGATGTGTTGCATAGTTGAAGAGAAAGAAAGGGGGGAAGTTGAGAGAGCTTTTGACGAGTGCTGATCAGAACTGCTTCTGTCTTAACATCATTGAGCTGAAGTTTATTGTTTGTCATCTAGTTCTTAACATCAGAGAAACAGTCAGATGTGCGAGTCAAGAGGGTCTGTACATTGTCCGGTGAGTCACTGTCATAAAGTTGGGTGTCATCAGTGTAGAAGTGGTGTTTAAGGGAGTGGGATTTGATGATGGTTGACAGGGCAGAGGTGCAAAGAGTGAAGAGAACAGGGCCAAGGACAGATCCTTGTGGAACGCCACAGGTCAGATCTGCAGGCCTAGAATGAGTGCCATTGATGAGTACAGTCTGTTTTCTGTCTGAGAGGTAAGAGGTGAACCAAGAGAGGGCCGTGTCAGAGATACTAAAAGTGTGCTGGAGTCTGGTGAGGAGAATAGTATGGTCAATGGTATCAAAGGCTGCAGACAGGTCAAGGAGAGTGACAAGAGAGACTTTACCAGAATCGGTTGCAAGGAGGTTGTCATTGAGAATGTGGAGCAGGGCTGTTTCAGTTCTATGGAACTGGCCATAGGCTGATTGAAAAGCATTGAGGAGATTGTGGGCGGAGAGGTGAGAGTTCAGCTGACTGACGACGCCTTTTTCTAAGTTTCGACAGGACAGAGAGGTTAGAGATAGGTCAGTAGTTTTTCAGTTCGTTTGGATCAAGGTTGTGTTTCTTGAGGAGAGGGCGAACAATGGCAGAATTAAAGGAATCAGGGACAGGTTAGAGATAGGTCAGCAGTTTTTCAGTTCGTTTGGATCAAGGTTGTGTTTCTTGAGGAGAGGGCGGACAATGGCAGACTTAAAAGAATCAGGGACCGTTCCAGTTTCCAGGGAAGTGTTGATAATGTCAGTGATGAATGGGAGGAGATAGGAAGACAGTCGGAGTATAGAGAAGCTGGAAGAGGATCAAGTTCACAAGTTTCGAGAGAAATGGATCTGATTGTACTGAGAAATTCTTCCTGTGAGACTGGGGTGACAGTGCTAAGGGGTGAACCAGAGAGGGGTGGGTCGGGTGGGCAGGGTTGACAGGGGTGAACCAGGGAAGGGTGGGTCGGGTGGGCAGGGTTGACAGGGTGAACCAGGGAAGGGTGGGTCAGGTGGGCAGGGCTGACAGGGGTGAACCAGGGAAGGGTGGGTCGGGTGGGCAGGGTTGACAGGGGTGAACCAGGGAAGGGTGGGTCGGGTGGGCAGGGTTGACAGGGGTGAACCAGAGAAGTGTGGGTCGGGTGGGCAGGGTTGACAGGGGTGAACCAGGGAAGTGTGGGTCGGGTGGGCAGGGTTGACAGGGGTGAACCAGGGAAGGGTGGGTCGGGTGGGCAGGGTTGACAGGGGTGAACCAGAGAAGGGTGGGTCGGGTGGGCAGGGTTGACAGGGGTGAACCAGGGAAGTGTGGGTCGGGTGGGCAGGGTTGACAGGGGTGAACCAGGGAAGGGTGGGTCGGTGTGGCAGGGTTGACAGGGGTGAACCAGAGAAAGGTGGGTCAGGTGGGCAGGGTTGACAGGGGTGGACCAGGGAAGGGTGGGTTGGGTGGGCAGGGTTGACAGGGTGAACCAGGGAAGGGTGGGTCGGGTGGGCAGGGTTGACAGGGTGAACCAGGGAAGGGTGGGTCGGTGGGCAGGGTTGACAGGGGTGAACCAGGGAAGGGTGGGTCGGGTGGGCAGGGTTGACAGGGGTGAACCAGGGAAGGGTGGGTCGGGTGGCAGGTTGACAGGGGTGAACCAGGGAAGGGTGGGTCGGGTGGGCAGGGTTGACAAGGTGTTGCATCAAGCTTTTCACAGAGAGTTTGTATTTTGGTGCTGAAGGAGTTGGAGAATACAGTTGGAAGTTCTTCATGGGGTGTGTTGTTGCGAGAGGTGAGCTTTTTTGTGTGCCAAGATGATTCATAGTTGTGAAGAGTTCTTTAGAGGAAGAGGAGGTCACAATTTTGTTTTGAAAGTAGCTGGTTTTGGCAGATGCGATAAGGGTGGATACTCATGTTCTTGCAGTGTGGAAGAGTTGCTTGTGAATGGTCAGTCTGGATTTGCGCCATCGGCGCTCAGCTCTGTGACGGGCGCACTTAGCATGGGCAATCTCCAGGGGGCAGGGGGCAGTTGGGTAAAAGACGAGTTGTAGCTGGGGCATAAGTGTCAAGGAATGGCGGAGAGTAGTGTTGAAGTGTTCAGCAAGGTTGTGTGACTTTTCAGAAAGGAGACGGGAAGCATCAGATGAAAAAGTAGAGAGACTGATAAATTTGAGATTACGGCGAGTTACAGTATGCCAGGTATGAGTTGGAGGGAGATGTCGAGAAAGTAGAGAATTGCAGAGTGGTCGGATGGCAGGGCAGAAGTTATGCTAGTTGAAAGAACTAAACAGTTGTGAGAAGCTGATTGGCCTGATGACGAGAAATGATCCAGTCTAGTGTGTGACCTGCTTGTTGGGTTGGTTCAGAAATGTGTTGTGTCATGTTGTGGTTGGATAGAGAGCTGCAGATGTGTTTGGTGTCATAGAAGTCAGGGTTGTCGTAGGGGACATTCATGTCACCGAGGATAAGAAGCTTTCCTGGTAAGAGGCTGTAGTGATCGAGTAGTTGATCAAAGTCGGACAGAAACATGGATGTACTGTCTTTCAACCACACAACTTTTGGGCAGGTATGTCAAATGGTTGTGATCACAAAACAGGATGCAGCCCTCCAAGACGCTGTCAGAGAAGGATTTAATACATATAATTAACATTCTCTTCACTACCCCACCTTCCACCCCAACTCCACCTCCCCCCCCCCCCCCCTTTCTCATCTCCCTCACCTTTTTTTCCTCTAATTTTTACTGAATCACTGTCATAATAATAGAGGATTTTTCTGCCTGCACCACCTTCTCCTCCCCCCTCCAAAACTCTCCCCACCACCTCCCTGTTTCGCTTGCACTTGTTTTCCTTCTTAAATTCTCTCATCTAAGTAATTAACTCTTTTTTCCATCAACTTTAAATCATGCGCAGTGTGGTCTCGAAAATTAACAGAGGAGGTGCAGCATGCATGGACTAGTCTGCACACAGTGACACGTCCTTGATGACACTGAAACTTGTTTCCTCCCCACCTGACCCTCCATCAACTTACCTGGTTAAAAAACAAAAAGGTAAGGTAATATTGCTTATAGCCCAGCTGACCGCAAAGGGCCATATCAGGGCTGTCACCCGCGTTCAAGTCAACTCATAAGTCATCCAAAAAACAAATAAAAACAAACAAAAATTCACACAACCCTTTAAAATACACCTTCTAAAAACACGCCAGAAATTTCGTTAAGAATCTTTCTTCTGTAAAATCTTGGACCAGATGAAAAATGTTGATCCCCCTCATAAATTCTTCACAGATCACATCAGGTGGGAAATCTTTGAACAAGATTTTCATGGAGCCTGGTGTAAAGTGGTTATGTTTCACATCATGCAAATCCCAACAATCTAAACGGATATGTTTCACTGCGAGTGGTACATGACATGGAATCCACAAAGCTTTAGTATGTGTACTTTTGGAAGTGAGGAATATTTAGAGTATTTGGAGTAAAACAGTACATGACATGGAATCCACAAAGCTTTAGTATGTGTACTTTTGGAAGTGAGGAATATTTAGAGTATTTGGAGTAAAACAGTACATGACATGGAATCCACAAAGCTTTAGTATGTGTACTTTTGGAAGTGAGGAATATTTAGAGTATTTGGAGTAAAACAGTACATGACATGGAATCCACAAAGCTTTAGTATGTGTACTTTTGGAAGTGAGGAATATTTAGAGTATTTGGAGTAAAACAGTACATGACATGGAATCCACAAAGCTTTAGTATGTGTACTTTCGGAAGTGAGGAATATTTAGAGTATTTGGAGTAAAACAGTACATGACATGGAATCCACAAAGCTTTAGTATGTGTACTTTCGGAAGTGAGGAATATTTAGAGTATTTGGAGTAAAACAGTACATGACATGGAATCCACAAAGCTTTAGTATGTGTACTTTCGGAAGTGAGGAATATTTAGAGTATTTGGAGTAAAACAGTACATGACATGGAATCCACAAAGCTTTAGTATGTGTACTTTCGGAAGTGAGGAATATTTAGAGTATTTGGAGTAAAACAGTACATGACATGGAATCCACAAAGCTTTAGTATGTGTACTTTTGGAAGTGAGGAATATTTAGAGTATTTGGAGTAAAACAGTACATGACATGGAATCCACAAAGCTTTAGTATGTGTACTTTTGGAAGTGAGGAATATTTAGAGTATTTGGAGTAAAACAGTACATGACATGGAATCCACAAAGCTTTAGTATGTGTACTTTCGGAAGTGAGGAATATTTAGAGTATTTGGAGTAAAACAGTACATGACATGGAATCCACAAAGCTTTAGTATGTGTACTTTCGGAAGTGAGGAATATTTAGAGTATTTGGAGTAAAACAGTACATGACATGGAATCCACAAAGCTTTAGTATGTGTACTTTCGGAAGTGAGGAATATTTAGAGTATTTGGAGTAAAACAGTACATGACATGGAATCCACAAAGCTTTAGTATGTGTACTTTCGGAAGTGAGGAATATTTAGAGTATTTGGAGTAAAACAGTACATGACATGGAATCCACAAAGCTTTAGTATGTGTACTTTCGGAAGTGAGGAATATTTAGAGTATTTGGAGTAAAACAGTACATGACATGGAATCCACAAAGCTTTAGTATGTGTACTTTTGGAAGTGAGGAATATTTAGAGTATTTGGAGTAAAACAGTACATGACATGGAATCCACAAAGCTTTAGTATGTGTACTTTTGGAAGTGAGGAATATTTAGAGTATTTGGAGTAAAACAGTACATGACATGGAATCCACAAAGCTTTAGTATGTGTACTTTCGGAAGTGAGGAATATTTAGAGTATTTGGAGTAAAACAGAGTACGTCATACAGTGTTATATGACTGCCACACCTAAACTAACTAAATTTTCAGCATGCACATTATTTCTGAAAACCTGGTGTATTTGGGGAAACATGGGTGTAAGGCAAGCCAGGTAAGGTAATGTTGCTTACAGCCAAGCCGACCGCAAAGGGCCACATTAGAGCTGTCACCATGTTGAAGTCAACTCACACATCAACAAACAAACAAAAAGGAAACTTATTCACACCTTCTAAAAAATAAAAAAAAAACCCACACATTTAATTAACTCTAAACAGTTCATGAGATTTTTTGCATTTTGCATGAATTTTTCGTAAATTTTCATGACATTCTGAGCATTATTTCTAAAGTATAATTTTTTTGATGAATGTGTCTATTTTGAGTTTTTTAGGCGATACATTGCTTCAGATAACAAAAATGTTTTAAATACCATAATCCCCGGAAGAAAACTGTCAAACACCGGTGATCGAAATTCAAAGGAAAGAACTGAAGAGAGTTAAGAATCTTTTTCTGTGAACTGTCTGATCAGATGAAAAAGGTTACTCTCCTTCAGCAATACAGGTGTGCACTATGGACAAACCTCTGTGTATCATACAATGAGGTTTATTTCAAAAGTTTGAAGGTTTTCATCAGTCACAGAGTCATACGACATCTACGCAGTGTGGAACATCAATATCGCCTCTGACGAGTACAAATGGCATTTTGAAATGCAGAGGACACACTGTGCCTGAAACACAGCTGACCCAACCAAAGGCCCTTTACACAGCCTGTATGCTGATTTGCAAACCAGTTTGATCAAACATTGCCCTATTTCTCGTTGTATCTTTTATTCACCCAATCTGTCAGTCAATGTAACTTAACTGATAACACCAGCAAACCAAGTGCGTCTATAATATCACATAAATTCAAAGGTCAGGGGGGGTTAAAGCCTGCCCCAAGCCTCTTCATGCCCTGCTCTCATGGTGACCTCAGTTTCAACGTCCCCTCCATGTCCATGGCCTTCATTTGATTCCGTCGGGGTGACCCTTATCGACAAACTGACAGGGCCTGTCATTGGACGGACATGGTGGCGCCCTCTGGAGGGAGACCTAACTCACGCCAGCTCCGCGACTTAGCAATTATTGTCATCAGTAGGGGGCTTAGGTGGTGTCCACCAAGTTATTCGGCAGCAGTGCAGTGTCTCCTCCAGTGGGTCGCTTCTTGATGACTTGTCATCCACCGCTCCCTGTGGTTTGCCAGTGCAGGGACTGCAGCGGGCCGGGCCGGGCTGTGGCTGTCAACGAGCGGCATGAGTGCAATGCCACTGAGGTGGCACAGAAGACAGGACGGCAAAACAAACAAAAATTAAAACAAAACCAAACAACAAAATCTGCCCCATGCGACTCACCTGGCCAGTTCCTGCAGATCCAGGCGCCATCTGCGGCGGCAACTGAAGAGTTCCCGAGGAGGCTGGGTTATTCCCTGTCGGCGCGGCGACAAGGTTCGGCTGGCCAGCCCCAACCAGCTGGGGATTGGACACAACAGGGATCACATGACCTGAAGGCAGAACGAAGGCGGAGGGAAGGTGCTGGGGGGTGGGGGGAATGGTGTTCAAGGCCACCACCCCTCCCCCCTGGTTGCCCGAGAAGAGGAAGTTGGGGCCAGCCGGGGTCAAGGTTGGGGCGGGGGCGTTGCCGGGGAGGGTGGCTTGCGAGGGCTGGCTGGTGCTGGGGTTGTTTGCCCCTGCTGGTGCTGCACCTGCAGCAAGAAAACATAACATCTAGTATTCATGCCCCAAAAAATAGTGCAACATCTCATACAAAAACAAAACACAAACAGAGAGAGAGAGAGACCTGGTAGACAGACAGACAGACAGACAGGCAGGCAGGCAGGCAGGCAGAAAGAGAGACAGGAAGGCAGGCAGGCAGACAGACAGACAAACAGACAGGCAGAGAGAGAGTGAGACAAAGAGAGACTGAGAGAGAGAGACAGAAGACTTTTTTGACTGCAAATGGAGACGTATCAGTCACTTGCAACCAGTAGTTTCCCGCCAACCTCCGCACCCAAAATGTCCCATGTATCGCTTTCACTGGCACATTCACTGCTTGGCGTTCTTTTTTCTTCTTCTTTTCTCTTAGCCAAAAAGCTGTCATCCTTGAAATCACAAATGATCGCACAGGAAGGTACACAGTCTGGGTTAAGGTCTAACACAGTTTGGGTTAAGGTCCAACACAGTCTGGGTTAAGGTCTAACACAGTTTGGGTTAAGGTCCAACACAGTCTGGGTTAAGGTCTAACACAGTTTGGGTTAAGGTCCAACACAGTCTGGGTTAAGGTCTAACACAGTTTGGGTTAAGGTCCAACACAGTTTGGGTTAAGGTCTAACACAGTCTGGGTTAACAGGGGTTCCATTTATTGCAAAATTTTGCGTAATTATTGCGTTTTTCTGCCTTCCTACGCATTTTTTTCGCGGCCGTGCGTTTAGCGACGCAATTTTCCCAGGACCCTGTTCTCAACCGCAAGCCTATGTCAGAGGGGCAAAACACGGCACAGACCTACAGCAGACTGCTTGACACCGCCAATTAGTGATAGTGCGTGCACATTTTACTCTGTGGCACTCGCTGACTTTTTGCTAGATCAAGAATGTTCCAAAACGCCTCATCCTTTCTCCCCTCGAAATAAAATGGAATCTTTCCCACGTCTGCGATGGTGCCATCTTCCAATCGGAATACGTTAGGGCCTATGACTTCCCACGCACACACGATCATCCCATGTGATTCTGGATGCCAGAGTGCGCCCATTGCCCTTGTTATTCCCGTGAGCAGTGTGCCATGCGAACGTGGCTTCCTCCAAAACCGGGTCAAGACATGTCAGCGGTCGCGGCTGAGTGACAGTAACGTGGAAAATACCATGCTGCTTGCCATGGAAGGCCCGGACTCGTGTGGCACAGAAAACGCTTTCCTGCAGCGAGCTGCTCTGCACTTCAGCAGTGTTAAGGCGCGTGATTCAGAGCTGTTTTGACGGGAGTGAGTACAGTTTACTTTGTTACGCTTTTTTTTCAGCGCTGACGCAATTTTTGCGGAGGCGTGCGTTTCTTGACGCAAAAACTAAAAAGTCAGTGGAACCCCTGGTTAAGGTCTAACACAGTTTGGGTTAAGGTCTAACACAGTCTGGGTTAAGGTCCAACACAGTTTGGGTTAAGGTCTAACACAGTGTGGGTTAAGGTCTAACACAGTGTGGGTTAAGGTCTAACACAGTGTGGGTTAAGGTCTAACACAGTTTGGGTTAAGGTCTAACACAGTGTGGGTTAAGGTCCAACACAGTCTGGGTTAAGGTCTAACACAGACTGGGTTAAGGTCTAACACAGTTTGGGTTAAGGTCTAACACAGTTTGGGTTAAGGTCTAACACAGTTTGGGTTAAGGTCGAACACATTCTGGGTTAAGGTCTAACACAGACTGGGTTAAGGTCTAACACAGTTTGGGTTAAGGTCTAACACAGACTGGGTTATGGTCTAACACAGACTGGGTTAAGGTCTAACACAGACTGGGTTAAGGTCTAACACAGACTGGATTAAGGTCTAACACAGTCTGGGTTAAGGTCTAACACAGACTGGGTTAAGGTCTAACACAGTCTGGGTTAAGGTCTAACACAGTTTGGGTTGAGGTCTAACACAATCTCAGGCCCTCTGACCAAGTTGATAGAGAATTAATGGGTCATCTCCCAAATCGTAAGTCGGTATTCATCATGGCCACAAGCATTATTTACTCGCACACTTTTACAAATAATTTCAATCACCATGTAACACCACTTCATATTCTCATCTCAGCTTTTTATTCAAAAACCTATAGATCTATATGTGTACATCATGTCCCCAATAAAATATCATCACATTACAATGCGCAGACCTCTATTTCTAATAACACCCCTCCCATCCCCATCCCACACATCCCATCAACGTCCGTTGGAAGTCCCACTCCTATACATCATGTTTATACTACAGTGACCTCAACTGCCCCCACCCCCACCCCTCCCACACTCCCACCCCATCCCCACCCCCAAATGTAATGAAAAAGATTTTTTTTTTTAAGTACCAATACTAAACAGTTCTAAAACAAATAGACCAAAAAAAACCCAACCCTTTTCAGTACAAATTAAATGGCAATGGTGCACACCCATCCGCCTGTCTTTCATTTTGTTAGCAAATGCTGAAAAAAATCAATACAGAATGTTACAAAATGAATTTTTTTTTAAACTGTAACTATTATCTAAAAATGGTAGGGGAAAAAAAGCCCTGGCATAAAACTGTGACCATTAGTAAAATGGAAAGAGACAGCCCCAAGGGTGTGTACAGGCGCACGTCTATCCTCATTGTATGCGATTCATTCATGATTCATATCCAGCAAGTCTGCGCTCTTTTGCTTCAGTTCACAGACTTTATTCTGTCTAACCTACTGTTACAAAAACACAGATCAATATTGTTTCTTTTCATGAACTTTGAGCATGGGATGGGAAGGTGTGGGGGGGGGGGGGGGGGGGGGGGGGGGGGGGGGGGGGGGGGGGGGGGGGGGGGGGGGGGGGGGGGAAGACATGGGTTGAGATTTACTAAGACTAAGAGCAGGAAAAAATCTGAATTTGTACTTTATCACTAATACCAGTGATCTCACATCCTTCCACCCATTATCTTACATTTATGAGGAAAATTTCAATTTACTAGGACTGAGAGAAGTTTGGGGAAATGGGTGGGGAAGGGGGAGAGGAGGGGCAGGGGGAGGTATGGGGGCAGGGGGAGGTATGGGGCAGGGGGAGGTATGGGGGCAAGGGATAGGGCAATCATAAACAGTTATGGACCTACTGTATCGTCTCAGTCTCTTAATGAGGGAAGATTTTAACAACTTGCAGCTGTTTGTTTGGCCAGTTTGTTGGCTGTCATCTTTCATAACTTCTTTATTCATCCCCCCCCCCACCCCCCACCCCAACCCCATTCCCAAGTTCTTTGAATTTTGAAGCAAAAAAAAAAAAAAGAAGAAGAAGAAGAAAGAAAGAAAATCTAGAAATTAACTGCATCAGTTAAAATTTATAATGCTTTCACGATTGTGTAACACTAAAAAGTAAAAGTAAAACACTGATACTCCTGATGCTTCAATACTACCATGATTTGATCCATTACACAGTCAACTACTAAAGAGCACAGCAAGCACTGAAGCAGAGTCCAGCCAGTAAAAGAAATTTAAAAAAAACCAAAATCAGCGCCATCTATAAATCTGGTTGCTCTTTGCTTCTGTGCTGATGTGGTGTGTGCACCCTTCCTCAAAACTTGACCAAAACATGATCTCAGCACCAGATCATTCCACCTTCTCCAAGTTCATCTCACTATACCCATTGTAAACAATTTTCTATCATTAACCATGGACTGTGCAATCAAGGAAGAGACCATAGATTCAAAGCACACACAGATGCAGACATAAACACACAGTCATTCACATACTAACACAGTGACATATGATTACAAACATACACGATCATATACACACTAACACAGTCATAAAGTGACAATATCACATAATTGATATATACATGATGCAATTATTTACACACACACAACACACACACACAACACACACACACACACACACACACACATATGTATGCACACACATATGCACTTACATGAGCATGAACGCATATGCACATCCCCCCCAAAAAAAACAGCACATAAACTAAGCATCAAATCAGCAAAGATAACTAACTTCATACCACCCCCCTCCCTCCAAATCTCTCTCCCATGTCCCCATCCACCCCACCAACATGTTCAGTGAAGGAAGCAGCACTAATCCAGCCATCCACCTACCCCTGTCCCCAATCCATAAAAAAAAACAACCAAAACAAAAACCCAAGACAGAGGGGGGGGGAGGGGGGGGGGAGGGAAGATAAGATAATGTTGCTTATAGCCCAGCCGACCGCAAAGGGCCACATCAGGGCTGAGGTGGGGAGGGAGAAGGGGAGGGGGATGAACATAAAAGATGATAGGACAGAGAACGAACGGAATCAGCAGGGATGGGGAGTAACTATGGATGATGACTGGACAGTGGAAAGCAACACTAATCCAACCACCACCATCCACCCATGTTCCCCAGCCTAGTATCAGAGAAAACAACACTAATCCAACCACCACCAACCCACCCATGTTCCCCAGCCGATCAGAGAAAACAACACTAATCCAACCACCACCCATCCACCCATGTTCCCCAGCCGATCAGAGAAAACAACACTAATCCAACCACCACCCATCCACCCATGTTCCCCAGCCTAGTATCAGAGAAACAACACTAATCCAACCACCACCAACCCACCCATGTTCCCCAGCCGATCAGAGAAAACAACACTAATCCAACCACCACCCATCCACCCATGTTCCCCAGCCTAGTATCAGAGAAAACAACACCTAATCCAACCACCACCCATCTACCCATGTTCCCCAGCCTAGTATCAGAGAAAACAACACTAATCCAACCACCACCCACTACCCATGTTCCCCAGCCTAGTATCAGAGAAAACAACACTAATCCAACACCCACCATCCACCCATGTTCCCCAGCCTAGTATCAGAGAAAACAACACTAATCCAACCACCACCCCTCCACCCATGTTCCCCAGCCTAGTATCAGAGAAAACAACACTAATCCAACCACCACCCATGTTCCCCAGCTAGTATCAGAGAAAACAACACTAATCCAACCACCACCCATCCACCCATGTTCCCCAGCCTAGTATCAGAGAAAACAACACTCATCCAACCACCACCAACCCACCCATGTTCCCCAGCCGATCAGAGAAAACAACACTAATCCAACCACCACCCACCCACCCACGTTCCCCAGCCGATCAGAGAAAACAACACTAATCCAACCACCACCACCCACCCACGTTCCCCAGCCGATCAGAGAAAACAACACTAATCCAACCACCACCCACCCACCCACGTTCCCCAGCCGATCAGAGAAAACAACACTAATCCAACCACCACCCACCCACCCACGTTCCCCAGCCGATCAGAGAAAACAACACTAATCCAACCACCAACCACCCACCCACGTTCCCCAGCCGATCAGAGAAAACAACACTAATCCAACCACCACCCACCCACCCACGTTCCCAGCCGATCAGAGAAAACAACACTAATCCAACCACCACCACCCACCCACGTTCCCCAGCCGATCAGAGAAAACAACACTAATCCAACCACCACCCACCCACCCACGTTCCCCAGCCGATCAGAGAAAACAACACTAATCCAACCACCACCCACCCACCCACGTTCCCAGCCGATCAGAGAAAACAACACTAATCCAACCACCACCCACCCACCCACGTTCCCCAGCCGATCAGAGAAAACAACACTAATCCAACCACCACCCACCCACCCACGTTCCCCAGCCGATCAGAGAAAACAACACTAATCCAACCACCACCCACCCACCCACGTTCCCCAGCCGATCAGAGAAAACACCACTAATCCAACACCACCCACCCACCCACGTTCCCCAGCCGATCAGAGAAAACACCACTAATCCAACCACCACCCACCCAACCACGTTCCCAGCCGATCAGAGAAAACAACACTAATCCAACCACCACCCACCCACCCACGTTCCCCAGCCGATCAGAGGAAAACAACACTAATCCAACCACCACCCACCCACCCACGTTCCCCAGCCGATCAGAGAAAACAACACTAATCCAACCACCACCCACCCACCCACGTTCCCCAGCCGATCAGAGAAAACAACACTAATCCAACCACCACCCACCCACCCACGTTCCCCAGCCGATCAGAGAAAACAACACTAATCCAACCACCACCCACCCACCCACGTTCCCCAGCCGATCAGAGAAAACAACACTAATCCAACCACCACCCACCCACCCACGTTCCCCAGCCGATCAGAGAAAACAACACTAATCCAACCACCACCCACCCCCACGTTCCCCAGCCGATCAGAGAAAACAACACTAATCCAACCACCACCCACCCACCCACGTTCCCCAGCGATCAGAGAAAACAACACTAATCCAACCACCACCCACCCACCCACGTTCCCCAGCCGATCAGAGAAAACAACACTAATCCAACCACCACCCACCCACCCACGTTCCCAGCCGATCAGAGAAAACAACACTAATCCAACCACCACCCACACCACCCGCTTCCCCAGCCGATCAGAGAAAACAACACTAATCCAACCACCACCCACCCACCCACGTTCCCCAGCCGATCAGAGAAAACAACACTAATCCAACCACCACCCACCCACCCACGTTCCCCAGCCGATCAGAGAAAACAACACTAATCCAACCACCACCCACCCACCACGTTCCCCAGCCGATCAGAGAAAACAACACTAATCCAACCACCACCCACCACCCACGTTCCCCAGCCGATCAGAGAAAACAACACTAATCCAACCACCACCCACCCACCCACGTTCCCCAGCCGATCAGAGAAAACAACACTAATCCAACCACCACCCACCCACCCACGTTCCCCAGCCGATCAGAGAAAACAACACTAATCCAACCACCACCCACCCACCCACGTTCCCCAGCCGATCAGAGAAAACAACACTAATCCAACCACCACCCACCCACCCACGTTCCCCAGCCGATCAGAGAAAACAACACTAATCCAACCACCACCCACCCACCCACGTTCCCCAGCCGATCAGAGAAAACAACACTAATCCAACCACCACCCACCCACCCACGTTCCCCAGCCGATCAGAGAAAACAACACTAATCCAACCACCACCCACCCACCCATGTTCCCCAGCCGATCAGAGAAAAAAACACTAATCCAACCACCACCCATCCACCCATGTTCCCCAGCCGATCAGAGAAAACAACACTAATCCAACCACCACCCACCCACCCACGTTCCCCAGCCGATCAGAGAAAACAACACTAATCCAACCACCACCCCACCCACCCACGTTCCCCAGCCGATCAGAGAAAACAACACTAATCCAACCACCACCCACCCACCCACGTTCCCCAGCGATCAGAGAAAACAACACTAATCCAACCACCACCCACCCACCCACGTTCCCCAGCCGATCAGAGAAAACAACACTAATCCAACCACCACCCACCCACCACGTTCCCCAGCGATCAGAGAAAACAACACTAATCCAACCACCACCCAACCACCCACGTTCCCCAGCCGATCAGAGAAAAACAACACTAATCCAACCACCAACCACCCACCCACGTTCCCCAGCCGATCAGAGAAAACAACACTAATCCAACCACCACCCACCCCACCCACGTTCCCCAGCCGATCAGAGAAAACAACACTAATCCAACCACCACCCACCCACCCACGTTCCCCAGCCGATCAGAGAAAACAACACTAATCCAACCACCACCCACCCACCCACGTTCCCCAGCCGATCAGAGAAAACAACACTAATCCAACCACCACCCACCCACCCACGTTCCCCAGCCGATCAGAGAAAACAACACTAATCCAACCACCACCCACCCACCCACGTTCCCCAGCCGATCAGAGAAAACAACACTAATCCAACCACCACCCACCCACCCACGTTCCCCAGCCGATCAGAGAAAACAACACTAATCCAACCACCACCCACCCCACGTTCCCCAGCCGATCAGAGAAAACAACACTAATCCAACCACCACCCACCCACCCACGTTCCCCAGCCGATCAGAGAAAACAACACTAATCCAACCACCACCCACCCACCCACGTTCCCCAGCCGATCAGAGAAAACAACACTAATCCAACCACCACCACCACCCACGTTCCCCAGCCGATCAGAGAAAACAACACTAATCCAACCACCACCCACCCACCCACGTTCCCCAGCCGATCAGAGAAAACAACACTAATCCAACCCCACCCACCCACCCACGTTCCCCAGCCGATCAGAGAAAACAACACTAATCCAACCACCACCCACCCACCCACGTTCCCAGCCGATCAGAGAAAACAACACTAATCCAACCACCACCCACCCACCCACGTTCCCCAGCCGATCAGAGAAAACAACACTAATCCAACCACCACCCACCCACCCACGTTCCCCAGCCGATCAGAGAAAACAACACTAATCCAACCACCACCCACCCACCCACGTTCCCCAGCCGATCAGAGAAAACAACACTAATCCAACCACCACCCACCCACCACGTTCCCAGCCGATCAGAGAAAACAACACTAATCCAACCACCACCCACCCACCCACGTTCCCCAGCCGATCAGAGAAAACAACACTAATCCAACCACCACCCACCCACCCCACGTTCCCCAGCCGATCAGAGAAAACAACACTAATCCAACCACCACCCACCCACCCACGTTCCCCAGCCGATCAGAGAAAACAACACTAATCCAACCACCACCCACCCACCCACGTTCCCCAGCCGATCAGAGAAAACAACACTAATCCAACCACCACCCACCCACCCACGTTCCCCAGCCGATCAGAGAAAACAACACTAATCCAACCACCACCCACCCACCCACGTTCCCCAGCGATCAGAGAAAACAACACTAATCCAACACCACCCACCCACCCACGTTCCCCAGCCGATCAGAGAAAACAACACTAATCCAACCACCACCCACCCACCCATGTTCCCCAGCCGATCAGAGAAAAAAACACTAATCCAACCACCACCCATCCACCCATGTTCCCCAGCCGATCAGAGAAAACAACACTAATCCAACCACCACCCACCCACCACGTTCCCCAGCCGATCAGAGAAAACAACACTAATCCAACCACCACCCACCCACCCACGTTCCCCAGCCGATCAGAGAAAACAACACTAATCCAACCACCACCCACCCACCCACGTTCCCCAGCCGATCAGAGAAAACAACACTAATCCAACCACCACCCACCCACCCACGTTCCCCAGCCGATCAGAGAAAACAACACTAATCCAACCACCACCCACCCACCCACGTTCCCCAGCCGATCAGAGAAAACAACACTAATCCAACCACCACCCAACCACCCACGTTCCCCAGCCGATCAGAGAAAACAACACTAATCCAACCACCACCCACCCACCCACGTTCCCCAGCCGATCAGAGAAAACAACACTAATCCAACCACCACCCACCCACCACGTTCCCCAGCCGATCAGAGAAAACAACACTAATCAACCACCACCCACCCCACCACGTTCCCCAGCCGATCAGAGAAAACAACACTAATCCAACCACCACCCACCCACCCACGTTCCCCAGCCGATCAGAGAAAACAACACTAATCCAACCACCACCCACCCACCCACGTTCCCCAGCCGATCAGAGAAAACAACACTAATCCAACCACACCCACCCACCCACGTTCCCCAGCCGATCAGAGAAAACAACACTAATCCAACCACCACCCACCCACCACGTTCCCCAGCCGATCAGAGAAAACAACACTAATCCAACCACCACCCACCCACCCACGTTCCCCAGCCGATCAGAGAAAACAACACTAATCCAACCACCACCCACCCACCCACGTCCCCCAGCCGATCAGAGAAACAACACTAATCCAACCACCACCCACCCACCCACGTCCCCCAGCCGATCAGAGAAAACAACACTAATCCAACCACCACCCACCCACCCACGTCCCCCAGCCGATCAGAGAAAACAACACTAATCCAACCACCACCCACCCACCCACGTCCCCCAGCCGATCAGAGAAAAACAACACTAATCCAACCACCACCCACCCACCCACGTTCCCCAGCCGATCAGAGAAAACAACACTAATCCAACCACCACCCACCCACCCACGTTCCCCAGCCGATCAGAGAAAACAACACTAATCCAACCACCACCCACCCACCACGTTCCCCAGCCGATCAGAGAAAACAACACTAATCCAACCACCACCACCCACCCACGTTCCCCAGCCGATCAGAGAAAACAACACTAATCCAACCACCACCCAACCCACCCACGTTCCCCAGCCGATCAGAGAAAACAACACTAATCCAACCACCACCCACCCACCCACGTTCCCAGCGATCAGAGAAAACAACACTAATCCAACCACCCCCCACCCCACCCAGTTCCCCAGCCGATCAGAGAAAACAACACTAATCCAACCACCACCCACCCACCCACGTTCCCCAGCCGATCAGAGAAACAACACTAATCCAACCACCACCCACCCACCCACGTTCCCCAGCCGATCAGAGAAAACAACACTAATCCAACCACCACCCACCCACCCACGTTCCCCAGCCGATCAGAGAAAACAACACTAATCCAACCACCACCCACCCACCCACGTTCCCCAGCCGATCAGAGAAAACAACACTAATCCAACCACCACCCACCCACCCACGTTCCCCAGCCGATCAGAGAAAACAACACTAATCCAACCACCACCCACCCACCCACGTTCCCCAGCCGATCAGAGAAAACAAACACTAATCCAACCACCACCCACCACCCATGTTCCCCAGCCGATCAGAGAAAAAAACACTAATCCAACCACCACCCATCCACCCATGTTCCCAGCCGATCAGAGAAAACAACACTAATCCAACCACCACCCACCCACCCACGTTCCCCAGCCGATCAGAGAAAACAACACTAATCCAACCACCACCACCCACCCACGTTCCCCAGCCGATCAGAGAAAACAACACTAATCCAACCACCACCCACCACCCACGTTTCCCCAGCCGATCAGAGAAAACAACACTAATCCAACCACCACCCACCCACCCACGTTCCCCAGCCGATCAGAGAAAACAACACTAATCCAACCACCACCCACCCACCCACGTTCCCCAGCCGATCAGAGAAAACAACACTAATCCAACCACCACCCAACCACCCAGTTCCCCAGCCGATCAGAGAAAACAACACTAATCCAACCACCACCCACCCACCCACGTTCCCCAGCCGATCAGAGAAAACAACACTAATCCAACCACACCACCCACCCACCGTTCCCCAGCCGATCAGAGAAAACAACACTAATCCAACCACCACCCACCCACCCACGTTCCCCAGCCGATCAGAGAAAACAACACTAATCCAACCACCACCCACCCACCCACGTTCCCCAGCCGATCAGAGAAAACAACACTAATCCAACCACCACCCACCCACCCACGTTCCCCAGCCGATCAGAGAAAACAACACTAATCCAACCACCACCCACCCACCCACGTTCCCCAGCCGATCAAGAAAACAACACTAATCCAACCACCACCCACCCACCCACGTTCCCCAGCCGATCAGAGAAAACAACACTAATCCAACCACCACCCACCACCCATGTTCCCCAGCCGATCAGAGAAAACAACACTAATCCAACCACCACCCACCCACCCACGTTCCCCAGCCGATCAGAGAAAACAACACTAATCCAACCACCACCCACCCACCCACGTTCCCCAGCCGATCAGAGAAAACAACACTAATCCAACCACCACCCACCCACCCACGTTCCCCAGCCGATCAGAGAAAACAACACTAAATCCAACCACCACCCCACCCACCCACGTTCCCAGCCGATCAGAGAAAACAACACTAATCCAACCACCACCCACCACCCACGTTCCCCAGCCGATCAGAGAAACAACACTAATCCAACCACCACCCACCCACCCACGTTCCCCAGCCGATCAGAGAAAAACATCACTAATCCAACCACCACCCACCCACCCACGTTCCCCAGCCGATCAGAGAAAACAACACTAATCCAACCACCACCCACCCACCCACGTTCCCCAGGCGATCAGAGAAAACAACACTAATCCAACCACCACCACCCACCCACGTTCCCCAGCCGATCAGAGAAAACAACACTAATCCAACCACCACCCACCCACCCACGTTCCCAGCCGATCAGAGAAAACAACACTAATCCAACCACCACCCACCCACCCACGTTCCCCAGCCGATCAGAGAAAACAACACTAATCCAACCACCACCCACCCACCCACGTTCCCCAGCCGATCAGAGAAAACAACACTAATCCAACCACCACCCACCACCCACGTTCCCCAGCCGATCAGAGAAAACAACACTAATCCAACCACCACCCACCCACCCACGTTCCCAGCCGATCAGAGAAAACAACACTAATCCAACCCACCCACCCACCCACCGTTCCCCAGCCGATCAGAGAAAACAACACTAATCCAACCACCACCCACCCACCCACGTTCCCAGCCGATCAGAGAAAACAACACTAATCCAACCACCACCCACCACCCACGTTCCCCAGCCGATCAGAGAAAACAACACTAATCCAACCACCACCCACCCACCCACGTTCCCCAGCCGATCAGAGAAAAACAACACTAATCCAACCACCACCCACCCACCCACGTTCCCCAGCCGATCAGAGAAAACAACACTAATCCAACCACCACCCACCCACCCACGTTCCCCAGCCGATCAGAGAAAACAACACTAATCCAACCACCACCCACCCACCCACGTTCCCCAGCCGATCAGAGAAAACAACACTAATCCAACCACCACCCACCCACCCACGTTCCCCAGCCGATCAGAGAAAACAAAAGATGGGGAAAAGAGGAGCAGGGGAAACAACATGGACGATGATGGCACAGACAATGAACAGAGCCAGACCATGTTCAACGTCAGACTAGTGCGAGAGAGCACTGACCTGTCATGACGCCAGGGAAGGGCAGACCCAAAGGAGGCACCAGGACTGACTGAGGAATCCCCCACCCTGATTCCCCGGCTGCACCGACAGCGACTGCAATGCGTTCTGCGTCAGCAGCTGCGAACCCAGCAAGTTCACTCCCCCGGCGATCTGCGAGTTGACCCCGGCGAGCTGCGAGCCGACCCCGGCCATCTGCGAGTTGACCCCGGCCATCTGCGAGGTCATGCCGCCCATGGGGTTGTTCATCCCCGCCAACAGCGACTGCGGCTGAGACACTGCCAGGGACGCCAGGGCCGAGGAGGTTGACTGATCCCCCTTCGACAACGTAAGGGCGCCACTGTTGAAGAGGGCTTGCTGCTGGTCCAGCACAGACATAGCACCCCCTGGAAGCACTGAGTTGGAGGACATGGAAATCGTCGCCCCTGGCAACACGGAACTGGACGGGGCTGACAGCGCTCCGCTGCCCACCACGGAGGCGATTTTATCGTTGGTCGCCACCGCCGTTAACCCCGTGGCGGGGTCATAGGGCACAGGGACACCGCTGTCACTGATGATGAGATAATTCCCGTGCTGGTTGAGCAGAATGGTGCCCGGGGCCAACCACTGGGGCCTGAGGGCATCACACTCGGCGCCGGGGCGCCGGGAAGCACGAGAGAGTTGGGGGCGGGCTGATCATCCCCAGACCAGCTCCGCCCAACGAGTTGACCAGGTTCATGTTCATCATCATGTTCGACTGGGATGAGGAGGGATGCTGGGAGCTCAGCTGACCCACTGACATGATGGGGGCGTTCTGTGTCACACCCGATGACATCACGGTCACCGTGCTGGCTGCCGACGCTGCAGGTATGGGGGTTCCACCGCCGATGGTCATCACCAATCCAGAGGAGGAGAAAACCGCCGAAGACGCACTGATGGTGTTGGACGCCACAGATGCCAGCGTCTGAAGGGCATCGTGACCATCCATCAGGTGGGATGGGGGTAACCGGGTGACCTCCAAGGAGGGGTCAGGGTGAAGGTCGTTGGTGGGGCCAGGGCTGGGTTGCTGGGAAGAGTCCTGCAGCGTGATGCCAGCATTGTCCATGGCGATCTGAATCAGTCCCTCCATCCCTATCCCTTTCTCCCCCACCACCTGATCATGAGCTTCTTTCATTGGTGAGATGGCAACCTGTGCGCTGCCGCTGCCGGTTGGAGTCAAGGTCGTGGTCTGTTGGCCACCAGACAAGCCCGCTACTGGGCTCAGCAGGGGATTCAGTACCATACCCTGACCTGCACGAAACATGTGACAATCCATCAATCAGTCCACCGATGAAACATAGATCAAGGAAACAATGATGAATGAAACACCGATCAACCAAAGGAGCATCAATCAGTTAACTGAACATCAACCAGTTTGATCAATCAACAGAACATCAGTAACATCAACCAGTTGATCCACACATCAACTAGTTTGATCGATCAACAGAATATCTGTGACATCAACCAGTTAATGGAACATCATTCAGTCTGATCAATCAATGGCATGGTCAGACATTATATATCATAGCGACGTCAGACGACACAACACAGTGAGACAACATCTCAAGGTCAGACATTATATAGTACTGCGAGGTCAGACAAGAAAGTGAGACATCTCATGGTCAGACATTATATATCATAGCGAGGTCAGACAACACAGTGAGACATCTCAAGGTCAGACATTATATATTATAGCGAGGTCAGACAACACAACACAGTGAGACAACATCTCAAGGTCAGACAACACAACACAGTGAGACATCTCAAGGTCAGACAACACAACACAGTGAGACAACATCTCAAGGTCAGACAACACCATAAGGTCACATAACACAACACAGGAAGGTAAGGTACCACGACACTGCAAGATCAGACCGACACAACACAAAAGAGATAAACACAGCAAAGTCAGATAATACCCAACAGCAAGATCAATCAACATAACAAAGCGAGGTCACACAAAACAGCAAGGAGATCAGACAGCTTAACACAGTATGGTCAGATAACACAGCAAGGTCAGACTACACAACACAGTATGGTCAGACTACACAACATAGTGTGGTCAGACTACGCAACACAGTGTGGTCAGACTACACAACACAGTATGGTCAGACTACACAACACAGTATGGTCAGACTACACAACACAGTATGGTCATACTACAGGGTTCACACAGATGTGACCAAACAAAATTCCATACTTTTTCCACTTTTTCCAGGGCTTTTCATAATTTTTCCAGACCCCAGAATATGTGTGTGCGTGCACCTCTGTATGTGATTACCATGCTAAACGCACCAGAAAAGAACTGCTTTAATGATAGCAGGGCATTCAATACTTACCAAAAAATTGTGTGTGTGTGTGTGTGTGTGTTGTGTGTGTGTGTGTGTAGTGTGTGTGTGTGTGTGCGTGTGTGCGCATGCGCGCACATGCGTGAAAAAGTCACAGACACGGAGACAGAGACAGTGTGAGAGAGAGAGAGAGAGAGAGAGACAGTGTATGTGTCTATGTATGTGAGAGAGAAAGAGACGGTGTGTGTGTAAGTGTGAGTGTGAGTGCGCGCGCGCATGTGTGGGTGTAGGTGTGTGAGAAACAGACAGTGTGTGTGTGTGTTTGTGGGAGTGTGTGTGTGTGAGAGAGATATGGTCAGGTCAGGTCAGGTCAGGTATTAGGACACTAGGCCTCGCGGCCTCTCAACTGTCCTTTCATTTTAATTTGGATGTTCAACATGGCTGAGTACTTACAAGCCAATGTGCTCTCTATTCAATTCCGTATTTAAATTTTGACATTTTTGGATAAGAGAGAGAGAGCGAGTGCGTTAGAGACAGCGTGTGTGTGTGTGTGTGTGTGTGTATGTACAGGGTTCCTACAGACTCCCAAGAACAAAATTCAAGGAGTTTTCAAGGAGTGCCTTTTCTGTTTCAAGGTTACAATACTTTTTGATTTTTCTGTGTCAAGGTTCATGAAAAAAAAAACTACTTAAAATTTTTTTGTGTGCACAGAAAACAAAAAACTTTGTTTTAAAAATACTTTTTTCATCAACCTGAACAGAGAAAAATCAAACTGCCATTTCTTTTTTTTCAGTTTTTATCAGAGTGAGTGTGCCAGTACACCACACATTAGAACATTAACAAACTCATGAGTCTTTGTATTAAATGCCAAAACACTAAAATCAGCAAAATATGTCCATTTGTAAGAGAACATACAGACTATGCATGGTGTGTAAGAGACTGGTTGGAGGAAAAAAAAGTAAAAAAAAAAAAAAAAACTAGTTTAAAAAAAAAAGTTTACAAACGTCATCGCGAGCGTTAATACCAAGGGAGATAATTTGATCAAAATTGATGAAGTTACAAATTACCTCCCTTGGTAATCGTCTGCTAAACCTCCGGCCAGAGGAAATCTGAAAACCGCGATCATTGTGCGCGATTTAATTTCTGTTTTTATTCCTATTTCAATGTTTTTGTAAAGAAACTTTAAAGCAAAATTCGACATCATGAAAAAGTTTGCACATCTTTTACAAAATTCCAGACTTTTCCAGACCCATGGCCACAAATTTTAAAATTCCAAGACTTTTCCAGCCCTGGAAATGGTTTTTTTTTCATTTTTCCATACTTTTTCAAGACTTCCAGGACTCTGTACGAACCTGACTACACAACACAGTATGGTCAGACTACACAACACAGTATGGCAGACTACACAACACAGTAGGTCAATACACAACACAGTATGGTCAGACTACACAACACAGTATGGTCAAACTACACAACACAGCATGGTCAGACTACATAACACAGTATGGTCAGACAACACAACACAGTATGGTCAGACTACACAACACAGTATGGTCAGACTACACAACACAGAATGGTCAGACTACACAACACAGTATGTCAGACAACACAGCACAGAAAGTCAAACAATACAGCACAGTAAGGTCAGACAACACAGCACAGTATGGTCAGACTACACAACACAGTATGGTCAGACTACACACAACACAGTATAGTCAGACTACACAACACAGTATAGTCAACAACACAACACAGTATAGTCAAACAACACAACACAGTATGGTCAGACTACACAACACAGTATGGTCAGACTAACAACCAGTATGGTCAGACTACACAACACAGTATGGTCAAACATACACACAGTATGGTCAGACTACACAACACAGTATGGTCAGATTACATAAAACAGTATGGTCATACTACACAACACACTATGGTCAAACTACATAACACAGTATGGTCAGACTACACTACACAGTATGGTCAGACTACATAACACAGTATGGTCAGACTACACAGCACAGTATGGTCATACTACACAACACAGCATGACAGACAACACAACACAGTATAGTCAAACAACACAACACAGTATGGTCAGACTACACAACACAGTATGGTCACTACACAAACAGTATGGTCAGACTACACAACACAGTATGGTCAAACAACACACACACGACTATGGTCAAACTACAACACAGAATGGTCAGATTACTAAAACAGTATGGTCATACTACACAACACACTATGGTCAAACTACATAACACAGTATGGTCAGACTACACACACAGTATGGTCAGACTACACAACACAGTATGGTCAGACTACACAACACAGTATGGTCACGACAGCACAGCACAGTATGGTCAGACTACACAACACAGTATGGTCAGACTACACAACACAGTATGGTCAGACTACACAACACAGTGTGGTCATACTACACACACAGCATAGGTCAGACAACACAGCAAGGTCAGACTACACAACACAGTATGGTCATACTACACAACACAGTATGGTCAGACTACACAACACAGTATGGTCAGACTACACAACACAGTATGGTCAGACTACACAACACAGTATGGTCAGACAACACAGCACAGTATGGTCAGACTACACAACACAGTATGGTCAGACTACACAACACAGTATGGTCAGACTACACAACACAGTATGGTCAGACTACACAACACAGCATAGTCAGACAACACAGCATGGTCAGACTACACAACACACCATGGTCAGATTACATAAAACAGTATGGTCATACTACACAACACACTATGGCAAACTACATAACACAGTATGGTCAGACTACACTACACAGTATGGTCAGACTACACAACACAGTATGGTCAGACTACACAACACAGTATGGTCAAACTACACAACACAGCATAGTCAGACAACACAGCATGGTCAGACTACACAACACAGTATGGTCAGACTACACAACACAGTATGGTCAGACTACACAACACGGTATGGTCAGACTACACAACACAGTATGGGCCAGACTACACAACACAGTATGGTCAGACAACACAACACAGTATAGTCAGACAACACAACACAGTATAGTCAGACAACACAACACAGCAAGGTAAGAGCACACAACACAGCAAGGTAAGAGCACACAACACAGCAAGGTCAGAGCACACAACACAGCAAGGTAAGAGCACACAACACAGCAAGTTAAGAGCACACAACACAGCAAGGTCAGAGCACACAACACAGCAAGGTCAGAGCACACAACACAGCAAGGTAAGAGCACACAACACAGCAAGGTCAAAGCACACAACACAGCAAGGTCAGAGCACACAACACAGCAAGGTAAGAGCACACAACAAACCAAGGTAAGAACACACAACACAGCAAGGTCAGAGCACACAACACAGCAAGGCGGTACCCCACCTGTCATGACCATGGCTCCACTCTGCGTCATGAACTGCGACAACACCTGCTGCTGCTGCTGCTGCAACTGCTGATGCTCCCCTGCGTAGGGCTGCTCAGCGCCTGCTGTGACGACGACCTCTGACCCTCCCCGCTGTCCATCGCTGCACTGTGGGAGTGCTCTCCCGACGACGTGCCAGCCATGTTGTCTTGGCTACAAACCATTGCCGCGTTCCATCGCGAGGCGCCGTCTGCCAGTGACAATCCTGGAACACAAACACGCATCACAGGGTTTTTTGTTGTTGTTTCTTTCTTACGGAAAGTTGACATCCCAGTCTCAGCAAGTTCTCAGGGACTACTGTTGGACGGGTGTAGTAGTAGTTTCAATGGGCGCGATTATTGTCAGCAGTGAAGGGCATACTAAAGGCGTCTCGCATATGAATACTAATCACAGCAGACACCCACTGAACACCCCTGAAGTGACAGCAGTATTGCAGCGTCTCCTCTGGCAGGATGCCTGAAGGTGGTCTGACACCAATAAATCCCTGTGGATTGCTGGTGCTAAAGCTGCAACACGAGCCATATGTGGCTGTGCATGGATTGGCCAAAATGACCAGTATTGGGTAATGGAATGGAGGAAGCACTGAAGAAAAAAAAAAGAGAAAACGAAAGAAAAAAAAAGAGTGAATTGGTGCATCCTGTAACTGACTTACTTACAGTGGGGACTCTTTCTTGAGGATATCAAGCAGTCTTCACAAGATCCTACATGGCCGACATGTCAGCGGGTCCACCGTAAATAACAAACTTTCATTATATCTCTCCTTGTTGTGAACGGGAGTACTGCTTGAAGCCAAAACCGGTCAACTGAACTTGTTCACATTTCAATTAAATTACAAAGGTTAGTACAAACCATGGATTTCTGAACCAAACTTTTATGTATCATTTCAGTTTTTACAGAAGCCCTCTAGAGAAAATGAGCACACGAGCAAAACAATATCCAGAAGTCAGAATATACTAAAGAAAAAAATATGACATGAGATATGGCAGTTCTAGCCAGTGAAACAACAACAAAGAAGAAAAAATGACCCACCTTCGCTGCGAATGACTTCTGCCAGGTGATCTCGCTCATTAGTCAACTTGTCAATTTCGTTCCTCATCTTGTTAATCTCCGATCCTGAAGACACACACACAAACACAAAGCCTTAGTGTCAACTCATAACTGGACCTTAAAATTCTTAAAATTAAAGTGTAATTAATCAACAACAACAAGTATACTTCAAGACCAACTGCCATCCAAACTTGCTCAGTCTACTTTTACTGCACAACAATCAACGTCAATATGAAATTAGTGCCCAACTGCACAATGTTCATACACATCTGCACAACAGTGTCACACTCTTATCACTCGGTTCTGCTGTATGTACATTTATCTGCATAGGAAGTTTTGACAAAAACCAAAGACTTACCACTAACAGCCTAAGGGAAGGTAAGGTAAGGTAATGTTGCTTATAGCCCAGCCGACCACAAAGGGCCATATCAGGGCTGTCACTACGTTGAAGTTAGCTCACAAGTCACCAATAAAAAAATAAAATAAAAAAAACATTCACATATCTCTAAAATACACCTTCTAAAAACACACTGGAAACTTCGTTAGAAATCTTTCTTTCGTAAAATCTTAGATCAGACGAAAAATGTTAATCTCTTTCAGAATTCAAATATCACATCAGGTGAGACATTTCTGAACAGGGTTTTCATGGAGTTTGCTGTAAAGTGTAAAGTGTTTATGTCTCACATTGCGAGGGAAAAACTGCTTAAGTTCAACTCTGCAATCATCTGTCTCTCTTTGAATTATTTTCCCTTGATCCAAACCACTAAGGTAAGGCTAACAGCAGTATTTAATACTTGTAAGCACCTAACATGCCTCATCTCAACTGAAAATGGCAGCGAGCCAGACAAGACAGATGACTGTGTAGCAAGTGCTGCATTGAGTTATTCAGAGTGGCTCCCAACAGTCCAATAAACAGGTTGATATGCAGACACTATACATAATCTTCTAAATGTACAAACAGCTCTAGAAAGAGCTCATCACCAGGTTACTAACGCCCACCCAGCCATCAGCATGAGCTAAAAAAAATCTAATCCCCAGAACTATGAGGTAATAGGTTAATGGTCCAGTGGTTAGCGTCGAGGTACTAAGGCCAGTAAGGGCCTCCTAGGGTTTGAGTTTCATCACTGGCATTTACTTGCCAGATGCTTCCGAACCAGCTGGCTCTCACCCCCCCCCCCCCCCCCCCCCCCCCCCCCCCCCCCCCCCCCCCCGAGTTAATTCTTTCAGCCTCAACATGTCAACGGACTGTGTAGCCCTGCCGGCCTGGTATGTTTTTGCCATTCAGTGAGAACATCAGGGCTGCTGTGCTCATGCTGTTGCAACTGTGGATCAGCGTATCAGGACACAGCTACAGAAACAGATTGTGTTCACAGCATATCAAACTGTCATCCAGTCTGAATTTCCATGGACGCATGACTCCTTGATAAACTGGGGCTAAACAGATCCCTCATCACTTTATTCATGTTTCTTGGTCAGAAATGTGGTACAGATCCCTCATCACTTTATTCATGTTTCTTGGTGGGAAATGTGGTACAGATCCCTCATCACTTTATTCATGTTTCTTGGTCAGAAATGTGGTACAGATCCCTCATCACTTTATTCATGTTTCTTGGTGGGAAATGTGGTACAGATCCCTCATCACTTTATTCATGTTTCTTGGTGGGAAATGTGGTACAGATCCCTCATCACTTTATTCATGTTTCTTGGTCAGAAATGTGGTACAGATCCCTCATCACTTTATTCATGCTTCTTGGTCAGAAATGTGGTACAGATCCCTCATCACTTTATTCATGCTTCTTGGTCAGAAATGTGGTACAGATCCCTCATCACTTTATTCATGTTTCTTGGTGGGAAATGTGGTACAGATCCCTCATTACTTTATTCATGATTCTTGGTCAGAAATGTGGTACAGATCCCTCATCACTTTATTCATGCTTCTTGGTCAGAAATGTGGTACAGATCCCTCATCACTTTATTCATGCTTCTTGGTCAGAAATGTGGTACAGATCCCTCATCACTTTATTCATGCTTCTTGGTCAGAAATGTGGTACAATCACATTTATGATCAAACGAAATATAAAACTTCACGGTTTCATACAAACATTTATTTTACATAATTTTACGTAAACAAAGCTGGACTTTTTCATATTCAAATATGTTTTCTACAACTATATAAATTGATGTAGATTATACAGATTTTCTCAGAGTTACTTTCTAGACTGTCCACAGAGATTTCTTCTAACACTTGCCTCACTGCAACCTTAACTGACTGGCCTCCTGATGGATGAAAAAAGAGAGAGAGAGAGAGAAAAAAAAAAATCACAAAATCATCCAAAATTCGCTAATTGAAGAAATACTGGACACAAGAAGAAAACAGCTTCAAAATACTTCCCTTCTATGTACTACTCGTGCACAGAATCATACCGTTCTTCCTTGTGTTTGACTACACTCAAGATGAAAAAGGCTGTGCCAGTCTTCAATAAATGTTCTTCTGTGTTTGCTCCTTTCTCCAGCTGTTGCTGTTGTGTAGATGTGTCTGGTGCAGGGTGTGTGGGAAAGCTTGGAACATGTTGTGTTGATGTGTCTGGTGCAGGGTGTGTGGGAAAGCTTGGAACATGTTGTGTTGATGTGTCAGGCACAGGGTGTGTGGGAAAGCTTGGAACATGTTGTGTTGATGTGTCAGGTGCAGGGTGTGTGGGAAAGCTTGGAACATGTTGTGTTGATGTGTCAGGCACAGGGTGTGTGGGAAAGCTTGGAACATGTTGTGTTGATGTGTCAGGTGCAGGGTGTGTGGGAAAGCTTGGAACATGTTGTGTTGATGTGTCAGGCACAGGGTGTGTGGGAAAGCTTGGAACATGTTGTGTAGATGTGTCAGGTGCAGGGTGTGTGGGAAAGCTTGGAACATGTTGTGTTGATGTGTCAGGTGCAGGGTGTGTGGGAAAGCTTGGAACATGTTGTGTAGATGTGTCAGGCACAGGGTGTGTGGGAAAGCTTGGAACATGTTGTGTTGATGTGTCAGGAGAGGGTGTGTGGGAAAGCTTGGAACATCCTTTGTTGGGGATGTCTCCTGGTTTGTTCCATGCGCAAGTGTTAGGAGAAATCTTTGTGGACAATGTGTGTGTGTGTGTGTGTGTGTGTGTGTGTGTGTGTGTGTGTGTGTGTGTGTGTGTGTGTGTGTGTCTGTCTGTTTTCATGTATGTGCATGACTGCATGTGTGTGTGTGTGTGTGTGTGTGTGTGTGTGTGTGTGTGTGTGTGTGTGTGTGTGCGTGCGTGCGCGCGAGCGCATGCGTACATGCATGTGTTCATGTGTACACATGCACATGCATGCATGCGTGCGGATGTCTGTATGCGCACGACTCTGTAGGTATGCATGCCTGTATGCATGAGTGCATACGCACTAGAGAAAGCATGCATGTGTGTGTGTGTACAGCAGAACTGGACAGACAGAGAGAGACTGTTGCTTATTCCACAGAGCTGCACAGACAGAAAGAGACTGCTGCTTATTCCACAGAGCTGGACAGACAGAGAGAGACTGCTGCTTAATCCACAGAGCTGGACAGACAGAGAGAGACTGCTGCTTATTCCACAGAGCTGGACAGACAGAGAGAGACTGCTGCTTATTCCAACACTGACTGAGGGGGTCGCCCTTCTCCAGCAGCACTTCTTCATAGGACGACTTCAGTTCTGAGATGTACTTGGCTGCCCGCTCCATGATATCCAATGTGCTCTGTAACACACACACACACACACACACACACACATACATACACACACGCACATACACACACATGCACACACACACACACACACGCATACACAACAAACCATTCCCATATCAATCCTGAAATACAATCCTACACCACATCAATGGAATCACTGACCCTATCCATCCTGCCATCAGCCACATCCAACTGACAGCCCGAATCTCATCAATGAAAAGCCTGCATTTTTCAGTAGAGTTTTATACAGGGAGATTTCTGTACCAACATACACACATCGAAACAACTATGTACTTTGGCGTGCAATGAAGTACATGCGACCTTTGAAACTGAAATTTCATGTTAGAATCAAAACTTCCAAGCATGAACACTCCTATAAATTTCAGTAACCAGAAAAAACCACATGACTCTGATGGGATTCGAACCCACGACCTCCCAGCCGGGAGTCCGAGATGCTAACCACTTCGCCACGGCGGCTGGTACAATTCTTTTGTTAATAAAGGGTTTGATGAGGAGACGCTTGTCAATCAGTCAGCAAGGAAGAAAGTCTGTTCTCACAGGACCTATACATCAATGGAAAGTCCGTTCTCACAGGACCTATACATCAATGGAAAGTCTGTTCTCACAGGACCTATACATCAATGGAAAGTCTGTTCTCACAGGACCTATACATCAATGGAAAGTCTGTTCTCACAGGACCTATACATCAATGGAAAGTCTGTTCTCACAGGACCTATACATCAATGGAAAGTCTGTTCTCACAGGACCTATACATCAAAGGAAAGTCCGTTCTCACAGGACCTATACATCAATGGAAAGTCCGTTCTCACAGGACCTATACAAAAAAAATAAATGCTGTACAAGTTCACACTTCAGGGGGGAAAAAAGTTACTTGTTTAAAAGTTCACTCCTGAAATCTCAGTATGTCGTTTTCAGACGTGAGAGTTGCTGAATCTCCAAAATGACTGTGGAACACCCATATTCGAGTCAAATTCTGCACAGACAAACAGCCTTCAGTATTCTTCTTTAACTGTCTTGCTAAGGTCAAACAAAAGGTGCAAGATAAAGTCCGCAGTGCAACTGGGGGTTTTGTTGTTGTTGTTTCTTTTTTTCTAAATATTCTGCAGCGCAACTTTGTTTGTTTGTAACATTTCTGTGCCTCCGATTCTCTGAAAAATGAAAGGGCACTCCACGTGACCAAAATTTTATACTTTCATCTCAGCGCTACACAGAACGCACCACCCAGCCTATGTAATGGACCATCAGCTGACACACAACGCACCACCCAGCCTATGTAATGGACCATCAGCTGACACACAACGCACCACCCAGCCTATGTAATGGACCATCAGCTGACACAGAACGCACCACCCAGCCTATGTAATGGACCATCAGCTGACACACAACGCACCACCCAGCCTATGTAATGGACTATCAGCTGACACACAACGCACCACCCAGCCTATGTAATGGACCATCAGCTGACACACAACGCACCACCCAGCCTATGTAATGGACCATCAGCTGACACACAACGCACCACCCAGCCTATGTAATGGACCATCAGCTAACACACAACGCACCACCCAGCCTATGTAATGGACCATCAGCTGACACACAACGCACCACCCAACCTATGTAATGGACCATCAGCTGACACACAACGCACCACCCAGCCTATGTAATGGACCATCAGCTGACACAGAACACACCACCCAACCTATGTAATGGACCATCAGCTGACACACAACGCACCACCCAACCTATGTAATGGACCATCAGCTGACACACAACGCACCACCCAGCCTATGTAATGGACCATCAGCTGACACACAACGCACCACCCAACCTATGTAATGGACCATCAGCTGACACACAACGCACCACCCAGCCTATATAATGGACCATCAGCTGACACAAACGCACCACCCAGCCTATGTAATGGACCATCAGCTGACCAGAGATGTCTGTCTAGCTTCAGCACCACAGTTTTGCCTTGTCAGAAAACTCTGTGGACTTCCTGCTTTTATCATCTCTCTTCACACTACTGTACGGAAGCAGAAAATAACAATTCAATTCAGCAACTTGTATCAATATTTTCTATAGTAGTACATGCTCAGCAAACCCAAACAACCTCAGCCAACATGATTCTGGGTTGCGCCCTTCCCAACACGTCCCCTGCCCCCTCCAAAAGAACAAAATATCTCCCAGTAAAGTCATCAACCGATAAGTCAAGATCAAAGTCTTCACAAGAGCCAACCAACATTCAACACCGGAAATTCCATCCCATCAAGGTTCACAGGAGAGAGACATAACCCACGGCAGTTTGATGGAGACTGGAACATTATTACAGGCACTATCTGCACGAAGTGTAAACACTCAATCCCGCACAGACTCAAATCTGACAGCACCTTGTCCTAAAGAGCCTCCAGCTAACATGGCCTTCACACTATCAACACAGACCCTCATTCTGCTCCAGCTAACATGACCTTCACACTATCAACACAGACCCTTGTTCTGCTCCAGCTAACATGACCTTCACACTATCAACACAGACCCTTGTTCTGCTCCAGCTAACATGACCTTCACACTATCGACACAGACCCTTGTTCTGCTCCAGCTAACATGCCCTTCACACTATCAACACAGACCCTTGTTCTGCTCTATGTGCTCTGGTAACACTGCAGTCACAGCACTGAAATTCCCTCAGGACACATAATTTAGAC
>CM031626.1:36608979-36623979 GCA_018398815.1 Conus ventricosus | reverse complement strand
TCTCTATCTTTTCTTCCCTCCCTCCCTCCCTCCCTCCCTCCCTCCCTCCCTCTCTCTCTCTCTCTCTCTCCTCTCTCTCTCTCTCTCTCTCTCCCCTCTCTTTATCTAATACTGCATGCAATCAAACTTATAACTGAATTGGCATCAGCAAAAACATGCACCATTCTGTCAGTGAATAGAAACAAAGTCGTAAGATATGTATCCAGGAAAGCAGTACCTAAAGTGATCACGGCTCATTCATACTCTGTTATCAATGTTATGGAGAGCTCCAAGGTATCTTGGATGGGTTACACTCTGCACCATGATTTCCAAATAGGCAGGCTGTACCACGTGCCATGACACAGCTTGGGTCAAAGAGATCAGTGCACATGCATCAACAGTATTGGAATAATAATCACAACGCCTCATCAGGAATAAATGAATGCCTTTTCCCAACATTTTGTCTTACACCCTTTTTTCAAGATTAGTAAAATACTAAAACACATTTTGAAATAAATGTTTTCTTGTATTTCCACGTTTGGCAAGGTGTTCTTACCAGAGAGCTCCTCATCTCATCCAACAGATCAATGATTCAACGTTTAAAAGGGCTGTCTGACTCACTTTCAATGCTTGAAGCGGTATTTCTTTCTTCAATCTGCCAACTTACAAGGATGGAAACTACACACCTTGCCCATACAGTGATCAGTGTGAGGATTAAGATTACAGGCAAACACTTTGTTTGACTGCACCTCCTCTCTGATCAAACCTGACTGTGTGCTGCATACTAAAAAGCCTTGCCAACACCACAGCTGTTGTGCCTATTTTCATTAAGCAGTTTTGCTTACGTATCTTAAGCGTGTTGATTCTGGCTTCAATCACGATATCCAAACTCCCATTCTAATGACGGAAAGTTCCCACTTCACGCCCACTTTTGTTTTTTGGAAAACGCACTCACCACACTTTTCAAAGCTGAGCGAACAACTCGCAAGCATACTTAAGTGTTTTGGAGGGTGATCTTATGCACACACTGAAAATGAAAAAACGCTAATTTGAGCTCTAAAGTGTGAAAACACAAACACAGTGTACATCATCAGCAGCTCTGCTGGCATTATCAGCTCTTGTAAGCTACGACCAGTTTGCAAGCTGTGGTCACGATTCCGGGGCCAATGTAGTATCCACACACACACACACACACACACACACACACACACACACACACACACACACACACACACACAACCCTCCCCCTCTACAAAAACACCTTATATTTCTGGAATTAAGCATAGGGGCGTTTTCCCCTCTTTTCATTCCAAAACCTGAACAAGGATGACACATCAGGTTTCTGTTCTGACTTACCTAAACCTTTTTCCATTCCTGGCGTGTGCATTTCCATTATTGATTCTTTCGTGATGGGCTCTGCAGTGCAACGTCACATTACTTCCCTGCCGCCGCCTGCTCCGCACGCGCTTACAACCGTCGCAGACACGCAATTTTCACACTTTTTCATTTTATTTTACATCCCCTAATATCAATGTAACAATCTGTTGTTATGTATCAACAGAAAGTGTATAACGCGAACTTTGCAATGAGCATACACTTAAATGTATTTTAGGTAAAATACCAACGCTACAGTTACGGAAACAACACAACCAAAACATAGGAGAACACAATCTTGTTCAAGTTTGTTTTGATCTCTTTGTTTAAACTACTCTGGGGTCACAAAGGTCATCGCTAGTGCATGCAAACTTTCTCTTTCCAGTGACTGGAACCCTGCTCTAAATACTTAGGGCAGCTGCATCCCTTACACAGCAGACGAGAGAACAGAGGATTCTTTTTTATAGTTATGGTGGAAAGTCGCTACAGCTTGTCCAGGGAGTACGGCAGCGTTGCCGTCACCACGGACGGCTCATGGTGAACGGGTTGACTGAGTTGGCGTAACCATCGCACAGTCCGTTTCGAAAAAGTGAAGTGAAGTGTTTTAGGTCAGGCTCTTCAACTTTACGTTTTGGAATGGATTTAGCATTAACATTCAATACCATCTAACCTGTCTCTTTTTCACTCTTCCTTTTTATTTTCTTTTGTTTTGGTTCCTTGGTTCTCATCATGTCCGCCCACCATATTATTGTTTATGAATCACCCGCCTCACCAACAGTAAATTCATAGTAAAGTTTGAAAGTAGAAAGAAGTTGTGTCTTGCGCTCAGGGCTACCGTTAACAGATGCATGCATACATGTCTGTCCTTGACACTCTCTCTATACTCTATGAAGATCAGATAAACATGCAGCCCAGTGGGATGCATTTTAATTCAGAACTCGAAACAAGCAGTTGGCAGTCGCAACCCAGACATCACATCCAGAATCTGTAATTGAGTCATTAAAAAACGGGATGTCATCAAAACTAACCAAACAACAGAATACGCAACCCATCAACTGGCAAATTATGCGAAGCATGTATGCACCATTTTATCTCTCCTCAACAGTCTTGACCCAACCTTTCTGTCCACATACAACTGATCAACCATATTGCTCCTGGTAGGACTAGGAAAGCAGAAATGAGAGTCCTGTCAGTCGTGACTTTTCAGCAAGAAAAGATACACCAGAAGTTGACAGTGGGATCAAGAGAAGAAGTTCTATCTTCAATGGCAGGTCAGCAATTTTTCATTTAAGTTTTCTTCTTCTTCTTCTTTTACTTGAACTGAAAGTTATAATGAATACTGTGTATGTATTTTTGTGTCTCACAGGTGTCTGACACTTATACAGAGAAATCTCTGCGCACTGCCTTCTTTTGGCGCATCTGTAATTTATCAACTTGTCTGATTAAAATTTGACATTTTAAAAAAAAAAAAAAAAACTGTCTTCAACTGCCCAACAAACCAGCCAGGGGCAACCCTGTGTTAACTTAGGAAGCCTGCAATGTGTTCACACTGGGCACAGGCATACTCTGTCGAAATTATTCAGTACCTTCTTGCAGTGACTACACTCTCTGTCATTGTGTCTACAGTTTTATTTTTAGCAAACTCCCCATCACCCCACTCAAGGATCCCTTCTGGTTCAGTTCTAATGGGAGCCCTGACAGCTAAAGAACTTTTGAAATCATCTTCCTTCCCTCCACCCCTCCCCTCTCCTCCCCCGCCTCATCCCCCTACCCCTCCTCCCCTCTCAAACCCCCTCCCCCAAGACACCACTCACCCGCCCCTTTGGGCCCGCCGGATCCAACTGCATGTTAGGATCTTCCATTGTTGTTCAAACCTGCAAAGTGAACATACTGTTCTTGAGTCTGCTACTATAGTTCCCATGGCCACTTTGAATAACCAAAACAACAATTTGATGCATGCACTTTTATGCGTGTGTGTGTGTGTGTGTGTGTGTGTGTGTGTGTGTGTGTGTGTGTGTGTGCATCAGGATGAGTGAGTGAATGAATCAAAGACAGACACAGAGACAGACAGACACAGAGAGAGAGAGAGTGTATGTGCGTGTGTGTGTGTGTGTGTGTGTGTGTGTGTGTGTGTGTGTGTGTGTGTGTGTGTGTACATCAGGATGAGTGAGTGAATGAATGAAAGACAGACACAGAGACAGACAGAGAGAGAGAGTGTGTATGTGCGTGTGTGTGTGTGTGTGTGTGTGTGTGTGTGTGTGCTTTCACACACGTGCGTTTGCGTGTTTGCTCACACGCATGCATGTGCATGTATGTGCGCATGCATGAGTCTGTGTGCGTGTGTGTGTGTGTGTGTGTGTATGTGCACGCATGTGTGTGTGTGTGTGTGTGTGTGTGTGTGTGTGTGTGTGTGTGTGTGTGTGTGTGTGTGTGTGCAGGGGGGGGGGGGGGAGGCGCGGGACCGACTTATTTTTGAATGATGAAGAATCTCTGCAATCGTGAGAAAATCTATCAAGAAGAATGCATCTCTTGTCGTACTTTCAGTTTTGAGATGCAGTTCTGTCGCAACAACTTCATGACAATGACATTCCATTGTTTTCAGTTCACTTGCACTAATTTGCATGCCATGTGCTAAAAAGAAGAAAAAAAGTTCAGAGCTGGGAAAAGCGTCAATAAAAGCCGCTAAACACTGTGTCAAACGCTTCTGAATCACAACTAGTGAACTACTTGTTTGTTTTGCATGCACACACAGGTTTGCTTTAATGATGCATGTTACCTGTACAGCCCCCTACCCCACCCTACCCCTGTTTAAATAAAAACTTTTTTCACCAAGTTAAAGAATTCTTCCTTGTTACTTGAAAGCCAACACTCTCACTGTTCTAGATCCCCCAACCACTGGTACACAAGGTCAAAAAAGCTTCATTGTGGGTAGAGGATAAAGTACATTTCTGATGTACTACTGTCTTCAAGTTCAAGTGACAAAATCAACAACATAAAAAGTTGGGCTTTTCTTTTTTTCTTTCTTTTTGCTATTCACACGACAGGATGCTAAAAGGAATGATATGTGAAATACTCTGGGGAAATTAGTCAAAATAACACGTTGTCTTTCTTGTTTCCAGTTTTCAATATCCGATCCTCACATTCTAATTATTCTTAATTATACAGGATCATTGCGACCCTCACTGTGAACAGTAATCTACAAACTCTTGTCTTCCTATAATTGTACACTAAGAATAAACCTTAGCTTAGATTTATGAGCGAAATAAAACATTTTTTTTTTTCAAAAAATGTAGCTATCTCTAAAACTTGTCAAAGGACTTCATCCTACATTGCAGAAGGTTCTGAACAGCAGCCAGAAATAAAAAAATTTCCTTTCCATCTCACAAAGGGATAATAAACTGACAACAAAAAACGCCAGGCATCTAGTACAGAAAAGCAAAAAATGTCTTACAAATTAAATAAGTACTTTTATTGTAATGTTATTCAAGTTTCAACCAGTCAAAATTTCCAGAGTTTCAAATGGTAATCAAATACACTAAGTCACTATCAGTTTTCTTCTTGTCACCACCCTGTTGTATAGATTGTGAAACCATAAAGTCTGACTCAAACCATTCATTGAAAAATACAGCTACACAAATGACTAACATTTATAAGAAAACTTCATAGTAACAACTAACAGAACTGTATCTACATAACTGCCAGTAAGTACAGCTGCTAACATCAAAAGTGCATGAAATATTTATAGTAGTGAGACTCTCAATAATGTAACAGATCAATATATTTAGGCCTACTAATGAGATATAATGTACAATGACTATGACCAATAAAGCTATCCCACAATACTGAACATGATACTGTTGATGACTTCATAAATTCAAATCAAATTTAAAAATAAATACGGCACATTAATAACAAGAGTGATGGATTAATTTCATCTTAGTCCATCCTTTCTAATCTGACCCGATGTAAAGGAAACAAGAAAGGGAGGATAATGCTGGGACTGGGTCCAACCAAAAAAACGGAACTGTGCTGTTTACAGTTATTTGATACGCGAGAAGTAGCTACGACCAAAAATAATAATAATAGGCCTAATAAAAATCAATCAAATTCAGACTGAAGGCCAAACAAATATTAACTGATACCTCAGTTCGTGGTGAGGTCATGACCGTATTGACCGTGTCGCAATTAAACGGTGACCGGTATAAACACACGCACAAATTGGCAAAATTAAATCATACACACAGGCCCACGTTTTCCCGACCTTACCGACGTGAGAAGTAGATCCTGATTCATCGTTTGCCGTTTCCTCACAAACCCAAAAGCTATGTTGTAGAGCTTCTCTGACATGCCTACCAATCACCAAGAACAAAACGAACTCTCTCTCTCTTCTTAGTCATGCTATCTGATTTTGAAGACCGCCAAAGGATAAACCTTGGCTAATGCGCTTTCTTTATGTTTCTGCTTCGTTTGTCCTCCATGTTTTAAGTTCCACATTACAAAGTTCAGTCACGGGGTAAAACCTGTCTATCAGCACACTCGAAAAATCAAGATCGATGCTCAAAGACATTCGAGGATCAAGACAAGAGGTATCCATTTCTGCCAGGCAACACACACAGGAAAAGTTGGAAGAGATTTCAAGAAGATACCAATCACAAGTTCAAGAGCCAGGTGCGAAGAAGAAACTGGGTCACCTGATACGGTCCATTTCAATCCTTGTTTACTATCCAATTTCAGTCTTGTCATTCCACTTACCTGCACAAAACTACGACGGAAGATAATTGTAATTTTACAACTCATCACATGTTCTTTCTAATATGTGAAAACCATCACTTTGTCAACACAATCAGCCTGTTCCTCCAACCTCAGTCTGACTACACTTCTCAGCCGCCATGTTGAATCACGTCATACATATTCATTACACAGTAGCCTCGTTTTAGATTTCGGGGGAATACCACGGTTACGAATGAAAAAGCTTCTTTCGCCAGTTGCTCTTTCAGCTGTGCTGGGCCATCTGTTTTCACTTAGTGGAAGAGAATGAGATAAAAACTTGGATGTGTTCACGCCGATATTAACTCTTAGAGTGTGGGAACTGTGACTAGCATAACGGTATAAGGTTTACCACTGATGCAGATTGTGTCTGAGGCTTTTTACCTCTCTCTCTCTCTCTCTCTCTCTCTCTCTCTCTCTCTCTCTCCTCTCACACACACACACACACACACACACACACTGGCAATCATATGGCGGTCGTTCCACGTTTATTCGAAAACAGCCCAATCGGGATTCAATTACGGTAGCAGATCAAAGATAGAAGGTTTTTTCGTTCGTGAAGAACTCGCGTGTTCGCCCCATAATAACTCACACATACACGAAAGGCGGCGGCGAATGTTCGTTGCGTTACTGACAAATGATGAGAGTGAAGACTGAATATCTAGTATTATGCATCTGATAAGCCATATAGGCATTTTCCCTCCACGCCTCCTGCAAATGCTGTCACTGTACTCACCGATGCATATCAATTTCGAGGGTTGGTTGTTGTTGTTTTGTCGTGTGTTTGTTTTCATATACCAGAGCCCCTCCATGTAAGTGCAGTTATTCATCAGTACGTTGGCGTCGGCTGTCCTTTCAAGATCTCTTATCGGTGTCACTAATAATAATGATAATAATAATGATGATGATGATGATAACGATAATAATGATGATGATGATGATGATGATGATGACAGTGATCATTACAAAAATAATGATAGCAATAAATAAACAAATTAATAAGTAAGTAAACAGATAAAATTTAATAAATAAATAGTTACGTAAATAAATATCTTAATACATCATTTTTGGGGTTACATAAGCACCCTATACAGTTTTCATGTCAACAAAATGACCATTTTCTTTCTTTGATGATTCGGCTACTGTGGTCATGGTGAAAGCAGCATCTAAGGACAATAAAAAGCAGTCATTGTAATCAGTTTTTTGAAGCCAGTTATGAAGCTCCCATACAGCCTGCATGCAGACTTTCGCGACAGCAACGATCAAGTTCATCACATTTGCTGGTAATTAAGGCAGGAAGCCATTTTCAGGCCACGCCTTCGTGTCCAGAGGCCTGTCGCAAATTATACAGTCAGATGGTTCAGATAGCAAGCAAGCAAGGCAGCTGCAAAAAATTTACAGTGCCAGTCTGTCTGTCAACCAACACTTTCGGAGTTCAATCCAACATTTAATTATACATGGCTGCACTTCCTTTTCACTTTTTTTTTTCAGAAGTTTGTATCGTAATACTCTTGACTGCCACATCTCTCTCTCTCTCTCTCTCTCTCTCTCTCTCTCACGCACCCCAGACCCTTTATACAGGGGGATGCCGTGAGGGACTGGTCTTCGAGTGCACGTTGTACCACTTTGAAAAGTCTCTCCTGTCAATTTTTATCGGACCTTTTCTGTGACAATCTTCTAGACCTGTTACTTCCCCTCCCACCCCCCATCCTTTTTCTCTTTTTTTTTTTCTTTTCTTTTTTTTGGACAATTTTCACGTCCTGCATTCCACTGTTTCTTCCCCATTTGGAACCATTCTTCTCCTTCTTTTTCTTTCAAATTTTTTCTTTTTTTTTTAAAGGGGTGGGGGGGGGGGGGTGCAATTTATAACACTCCAGTTTTTTCCGTTGTTCATCTGGCGACGAGGCAATGAAGACTGTGTACTGACCATGGCCCAAGAAGGACTTTAGGCCGCTGACCATTCTGCAGTGTCTAATTACGTACCTAACGACCTTTACTTTTTTTTCTTTTTTTTTTTGGGGGGGGGGGGGGGGGGTGCGTTTTTTTGTTTTGTTTTTGTTTGTTTTTTGTTTGTTTGTTACTATAAACACTGTCAAGCACTGACGGACACTGCTGTGCAGTCTATGGTGTCGGTGTCTGTTTGCCTTTATGGCCTTTCTATGTCTTCGCCAGTTCATATACACGTATATATAGATAAATAGATAGATAGATAGACAGACAGACAGACCGACATAGATATAGATATATAGAAATAGATATATATTTATCTTTACATTCATTCATTCATTTATTACTCTATTTGTGTATTTATTTATTTATTTATTTATTTATTTATTCATTTGTTTTATTTATTTATAAATGTGTTTGTTTATCAATTTATTTATCAATTCATTCATTTTCAAAACAGTTTTATTTATTTATCAGCTAGTTCATCACTTTTCATCGGCGGGTGACAGTAAAGAGAAGGACCAAAGCGTTTTTGTTTTTTTGTTTTTCTTTGGGGGGGGGGGGGGGGGGTGGGGGGGTTCGCCTGCCTTTAGCATTTTTCCTTTACACAGAGAGAGAGAGAGAGAGAGAGAGAGAGAGAGAGAGAGAGAGAGAGATTTCAATACCTCATAATTTCATCTCCCTCTCGTAGCAGAACGTTCAGCGCTTTTCTTTGAACTCTTGTCCGTAACTGTCATCAAAAGCCTAGGACTATACCCTGACCAAGACACTCTTTCGTTGAAAACTCGATTACACTCTCTCTCTCTCTCTCTCTCTCTCTCTCTCTCTCTCTCTCTCTCTCTCCTCTCTCTCTCTCTCTCTCTCTCTTCTCTCTCTCACACACCACACACACACACACACACACACACACAAACACACACACACACACACACACACACACACACACAACACACACACACACACACACACACTGATTCGTCAAAGTCTGTGTCCACTGTTTCCCACGTCAGCCCACGCAGAACGCCGGGACATGCAGCAGTCTGGAACAACCATCAGATTCTTGTCCTCAGTCAAACTAGATTTTCAATCATCAATATTCAGACGATAATAGACCACAAAGAGGCAGTCAAACTGCTGGAAAAAATAACTGTGAAAATTGGTGCATTTAAAATTGATGGGGGGGGGGGGGGGGGAGAGAAAACGAAAACTGAAAGAGGGAAGATGTGTTTAGGGGGGGGGGGGGGTGGAGGGGGGGGGAGAAAACGAAAACTGAAAGAGGGAAGAAGTGTTTAGGGGAAGATAGGGAGTGGCGGCGGCGGGTAAGGTATAGCTGGAGTGTGAGTGTGAGAGGTGAGACAGTGAGTCTGACACAGACAAAAGACACAAATGTTCCAGAGACTGGCAGCTGGGTCTTTGAAGGGAATGGATTTTTATCCAGACGATTATAATTATTGGACTTTTTTTTTTTTTTTTTTTTAGAATTTAAATTCACGGCATTAAAAATGCCTGTCCCGCGCAAATTCCTGCAAGGCCTTGTTAAGAGTAAAAGACAATGCCCCCCCCCCCCCCCCCCCCCCCCCCCCCCCCCCCCCCCCCCCCCCCCCCCCCCCCCCCCCCCCCACCCCCCCCCCCCCCCCCCCCCCCCCCCCCCCCCCCCCCCCCCCCCCCCCCCCCCCCCCCCCCCCCCCCCCCCCCCCCCCCCCCCCCCCCCCCCCCCCCCCCCCCCCCCCCCCCCCCCCCCCCCCCCCCCCCCCCCCCCACAACAGACCTGCACACACACACACCAACACACACACCCACACACCACACACACACACACACACACACACACCACAACACACAAAGCCCCAAAAAGTGCAACCCTTTGGAGGAAAGGACTTTCATTGAGAGTCCCTATCGGATGTTTTTCTTCTCGGTGCTCAAAAATCTGCCCCATGAAGATGGACCAGTCCGTGCAGAACAAACTGGGTTGGAAAACCGACTTTTGGGATGTTTTCCCCGGGGAAAGTCTTGATCTGGGGGGGCAACAGGGTTTTTGACTAAATTGCCAGCCCCTGACATTTTTCCCGTCTGACCGTCGTCATTTCATGCTGCTTTAAAACTCAACACGAACGTTTAAACGTTAGAGGTAAAAAAGAACTAAAAACAGAAAACAGCCCCGCGAAGGGGGGGGAAAAAAAAACCCCAAAACAAAAAAAAAAACAACAACAACAACAAAAACAACAGCCAACAAAAAAGAAAAAAAGAAGTAGTGGGAGAAAAGAAAAAAAAAAAAAAAGGAAAGAAAGAGGGACAGATAGAAGGAGAAAGCACGGAAAGGCAGAAGGAAAAACAGGTGAGGCAAAAAGGAAAAAAACACGGGGGCAAAAGGGAAAAAACCGGGTGAGTCAGAAGGGAGAAAACACGGAAAACCGGGAGGCAGAAGGAGAAAAAAGGGTGGGCAAAAGGGAGAAAACACGGTGAGGGGAAAAAGGGGAAAACCGGTGAGGCAAAGGAAAAACACGGTGGGGGCAGAAGGAGAAAACACGGTGGGGCGAAGAGTCCATACACAACAAAACAAAAAAGCAAACAAAAAAGGAACGATAAACAGAAGAACAAACAAAAACTGGTTTGGGTGGGGCCCCAAAAGCCCCGTGGTTTCCCTTATTTAAAAAACCTGTTGAGAGAGGGAGACGGAAGGGGGAAAAAATAAAACCGGGGCACTGCATAATAGGGGGGGGGGGGGGGGGGGGGGGGGGGGGGGGGGGGGGGGGGGGGGGGGGGGCCCTTTTCAGAGACCGGGGCCTTATACAAAAAACACGGACGTCTTGGTGAACAGTTCGTCAGTGGGCCCCCACTCGTCTTCATTCAGTTAAAAAAAAAAAGAAGACTGAAATTAGATTACCCTTTGGGGCCAAGGGGGGAGACAATCGTGTAACGGCTGCCGTTGGGTGATGTAATTGCCCTTTTTTTTTAATTTTTGTTGTTTTTCTTTTATTGTTTCATTATTATTATTATTGTTATTATTACTTATTATTATTTCATTATTATTTTTTATTTTGTTTTATTATTTTTTTTCTTCCCGATATAATTATATTCTTGGTGGACTCTTGTGAAGGCTGTAGGATTTCGCTCAGCATCGATTATATTTCACCACGAGTTTTTTAAAATGCTATGACAGTCCATTACAATACATTCTTCAGAACATCTTTTTTTCCCCCGTTCGCGTCGTCTACTGAATCAGTGAGTAGTCTTGCAGAACAGAAGCGATATGGGTTTTAAAATCGGGTTTGGTTACCTTTGCAGAACGGTGCCAAAAATATCACATTGAAAATTGGGGGAGTTTTTTGTCCCGTGCCATGTCACAACACATTTACATCAACAATAGCAGAAAGCCTTTCCCGACTCCAGTTTGGTTTCTGGGGGGGGTTTCGTCTCCCGTCTCAGTTTGGTTTCTGGTGGGGTTTTTCGTCACCTGACCTCGTTTTGGGTTTTTGGGGGGTTATCGAACCCGACTTCATTTGGGTTTTTGGGGGGGTTATCGTCATCGACCTTAGTTTGGTTTCGTGGGGTTTCGTCCCGGGTTTTTTTTCTGGTGGGGGTTTATCGTATTTATCTCAGGGTTTCGGGGGGTTATCTCAAAAATAAGGTTTAAAGACCCTTTCTCAGAATTAAAAAACTTTTTCGTTCCGAGAATTTACTCATGTGTACAGGTTTGGGTTGTTTTGGGTTGGTTTTTGTTTGGTTTTTTTTTGGGTTTGTTTTTTTGTTTGTGGAAAAAGGGATAGAGGGAAATGGGACGTAAGGGGGGGGGGAGATAGGAATGTAAAACCTTTTGGAGTTAAATAATGTTTATTATTGGGGTGTTTTTTTGGGTGGGGGGCTTCTCTCTCTTTTCGGGGTGCGTGGTGGGCTGGGTGGTTTGTGTGTGTTTGTGGTTGTTTGTTGGGGAAAGTTTTTACATCTTTTATCTCCTTACCACCCTTAGTTTCAGACTTTTTCATAACAGAAAAAAACGAGGTTTTGTGCAATCATTTTTAAACTAAAAACTTAAAAAATGCTTTAACATTGTCCATATATTTTGGGGTTTGAAAGACGAAAATTTCCTGAATTTTAGTTTTGGTTAAAAACTTTGCGAAAACGGGAGGTTTTGGTTAAACACCAACTTAACGCAAAACCCCTTATTGACACACTGAAAATAAAAATTCAAAAAATTTTTACTTTGGGGTTTTGGACAAAATTTTAAAAAGCCCCCCCCCCCAATACTACAGGTGGTTTTTTGGGGGGGGGGGGGGGGGGAAAAATTTAATGGCTTGAACCTTTTATGTAAAAAAAAAAAAAATACAAATTTTTTGGGAAAACCAGTAGTTATCATTCGAATTAATTATTGACCCGATTGCAAAAAAGGGAATTAATGAACAAAACCTTTATAGCCTATTGGGTGCTTCGACCCCAAAAAGGATCTGTGGTTTTTCGGAAAAAAAAAATGGATTAACAGTTTTTAAAAAGGGTGGGGAATTGGGGGGGACCACCGAGTCTGCAATGGTTCCCCTTTTAAATTCCCCCCCCCCCCCCCCCCCCCCCCCCCCCCCCCCCCCCCAAAGTGCGCTGGGTCAATCTGCGCGCAAACGAGTGACCAGCCAGCCTCGCGGGACATCGGTTCGCGCGCGCACAGTCGGTGTTTGGGTTTCTTTAAGCCTCCACTGAAACTCGTCCCCCCCCCCCCCCCCCCCCCCCCCCCCCCCCCCCCCCCCCCCCCCCCCCCCCCCCCCCCTCCCCCCCTCCCGGAGAAGTCGACCTCTGGGCCGCCTGACAAGAATCTCCAGATATATCTCTAGGTCCAGATATTGCTGCGATTATGAGTTGATTGTTTAATTAAATAACAATTCGGAAGCAGCCTTTGCTCACATGGTGAAACGAGGAGACCACAAAATGATTCTGGTACCAGTTCGCTTTCCATAGATGCAGACAGAGTATACAACAACATTTGCTTTTATCTTATGTACGTCTGTCTGTCTGTCTGTCTGTATGTATGTATGTATTTCCTTATTCATCTATTCATTTATTTATTTGTTTATTGTATGAATGTATATATGTATTTCCTTATTCATCTATTCATTTATTGATTTGTTTATTGTATGAATGTATATATGTATTTCCTTATTCATCTATTCATTTATTGATTTGTTTATTGTATGAATGTATATATGTATTTCCTTATTCATCTATTCATTTATTGATTTGTTTATTGTATGAATGTATATATGTATTTCCTTATTCATCTATTCATTTATTGATTTGTTTATTGTGTGAATGTATATATGTATTTCCTTATTCATCTATTCATTTATTGATTTGTTTATTGTATGAATGTATATATGTATTTCCTTATTCATCTATTCATTTATTGATTTGTTTATTCATCTATTCATTTATTTAGTCATGTGTGTATGTTGCTTGTTTCTTTACATATTTATACATTAATTTTATTCAGTTTAACACACGTGCTATGTGACCGTATGGTTCAACAGACGAATTGCAGCATTACGTGGAGTAGTCTGCACTTAGTGAGTTAAGCCCCTTTAATGAAACTGAATCTGAAACTAAAACAGGACTCAAACTGACCTCCCAATCAACATCTTCAAAGATTAAAAGAGAAGAATTATGAACATAGAAACTGCAGTTAAACACTGTGCATTTTAGTTTCTAAAACATTTTTTACCGTTTTTTTTTTTTATAACATCCAATAGAATTTAAATTCCCTCTCATCATTTTAAACACAATTTGAAAAGAGGTTTGTTTTCATAGGTATTCCAAAGAACGTTCCACTGTGCTATCAATAAACACCACTACGACTACAACTTTCGTTACTTCCATTTTGTTGTTGTTGCTGCTGCTGCTACCATCAGAAAAAAGGAAAGAGAACGTGGAAAGGCGACATTTCCACTGTCTTTCCATTACAACTTGTGCCACTAAAAGACCATTACAACTATTACAACTATTACTCTTCTTCCTGCTGGTACTACAGCTTCTGCTGCTGCTACTGCCGCTGCTGCTTCTGTTGTTACTACTGCCATTTTTACTAGTGCTGATTATACCATTGCTACTGCTGCAGCTACTGCTACTGTTGCTACACCCGCTACTACCACAACAACTACTTCTACCACCACCACATCCACTACTACTACTACTACACTACTGATCACTGCTACTGCTACCATTACCATATTACGTTGCTGCTGCTGCCACTGCTGCTTGTGACGCTGCTGCTGCTACCAATAACAACAAAAATAACTACCATCGCCACCATCTTTCATCATTAAAAAAAACCAACAATAACAACAAGAATAATAACAATTATGATAATAAAACTTGTTTCGATTTTCGGCATATTTTGGACATTAGTTAAGAAACGCATCAACGTGTTCCGGCCTTTAGTTCTTGCACGGACAAAACAAGACAATCTAAAGGGTTAAACACACGGCAGAAGAATGACTTATCTGCACTTTGAAGCACGATGGATCAGTAAACGCGCATGCGCAAGCGTGCGAGCGCCCTCCCCCCCCCCCCTCCCACCACCACCACTACTCACAAACGCACGCACGCAGGCACGCACACACACACGCAGGCACGCACACACACACACACACACACACACACACACACACACACACACACACACACACACACTTTAAAAAATATCAAGTCCTATTCCTCAATTGCTTTGATGCGTATGGTCTAAACAAGTCCGAGCACATTTTAACGAAAAAATACCCTGTAACAATAATGTGCTTAGGACAGACAGAGAGAGAGAGAGAGAGAGAGAGAGAGAGGCGGGGATGTCAAGTTTCAGTGCTGACTAACCGTACGGGCAGCGAATTGTTAGAGGTTCACCGTGTCTGAGGTATGGCGTGATGGAATGCGGAGCCTATCCTGCTCCCTTTCCCCCCTCCG
>CM031626.1:36598979-36601479 GCA_018398815.1 Conus ventricosus | reverse complement strand
GGTTAGTTACCGCCAAGGACACAGACAAAGTTGAGGACAAGACACAATGCATTTCGACCTCTTGGGTCTTCTTCAGGCTAAAACCAATAACATTTAGGACAGTGAAAACGAAGAACGAGAAACCACTTAACTTCTCATATTAGGCGCAAAATAAAAATGGCTGTTGGATGAAAACAAGGCCGTTAAGTAGGGGATCATGGGGGTTGAAATAGTGATGATGACCGTGATGATAATGGTTATTATGGCAATAAGAGTGACAGCAGTGGCGAAGACATTGTATTGTTGTTGTGGTTGTGTGCGTGCGTGCATGTGTGTGTGTGTGTGTGTGTGTGTGTGTGTGTGTGTGTGTGTGTGTGTGTGTCTTTTATAGCTGGGACGGATCGCGAGTATAGTAACAGCAAGCGAAAGCCAAAATGAGAAGAAAAATTATGTTTGTAGATCATCAAAAGACATCAGCCCTACCATAGAAGTATTGTGGTTTCTTTGTTCCTTTAGTTTTGGCTGGATCTAGGTAACACCTTTTTTTTCTCTTTTTTTTTGGATAAAGTTTTCCTTGAATGGGCGTATATCCCTAGGAAACCATCGTCGTCACGTCATTTTTACTCATGACGTTATAAGGGTTACCGCGGCAAGCACTGCCTGTGGAAGCATGGTCGTGTTATAAGCCGACAATTAGCCGATTTCCCTAGTTTTTCTTAACAAAACAGACATTATCCTTCACCGAGAAAAGCAGAGACTGATGAAAGGGAAATCAGCTCTAAGGTTCACGGTTGTTTTTCCTGTTTTCCTGACCGGCTCCCATTTCCTGCTTCCTCCACAGTAATGCCAGTGTCACTGATGTGCATCCACTTGCCTTGAAGAATAACCAGGAAGTGTCGCTGATGTGCATCCACTTGCCTTGAAGAATAACCAGGAAGTGTCGCTGATGTGCATCCACTTGCCTTGAAGAATAACCAGGAAGTGTCGCTGATGTGCATCCACTTGCCTTGAAGAATAACCAGGAAGTGTCGCTGATGTGCATCCACTTGCCTTGAAGAATAACCAGGAAGTGTCGCTGATGTGCATCCACTTGCCTCGAAGAATAACCAGGAAGTCAGTGATATCAACTGATTTCCCAGCTTCCATGATCATTGTGTGTGTTTTCTCGTGATAATAACTGTTTTCCTCAAGTTTCAGTTTCAGTTTCATCAAGGAGGCGTCACTGCATGCAGGTTAGTCCATATACGCTACAGCACATCCGCTAAGTTTTGAGACCACACTGCGCATGATTTTAAGCTGATCGATAAATGAATTAACAACTAAGATGAGAGAATTGAAGAAGAGGGTCTCGTGGCTACGACTTAGCAGATGTCTGGCCTACGCATTAACCCGATGCGCTGGCCAGATCTTGAGTGCCTACCTAACATTGGTTGTCTTGGTTTTTTTTTGGTATGTGTGTGTAGTGAATGTACACATGTGTGTATGATGTGTGGGCACGGGTACATGTGTGTGCACGTGCGCATGTGTGTGTGTGAGTGTGTGTGTGTGTGTGTGTGTGTGTGTGTGTGTGTGTGTGTGTGTGTATGCGCGCATGCGTGTGTGTGCTTGTATGTGTGTGCGTGCGTGTGTGTGTGTGTGTGTGTGTGTGTGTGTGCGTGTGTGTGTGTGTGTGTGTGTGTGTGTGTGTGTGTGTGTGTGTGTGTGTGTGGTGTGTCCTCAAGAGAACTGAGGAAACGCTTATTATCCTAAGGAAACAAGGAAATAGTTATCAACGAAAGGAAAACAGGGAAAACTATCAGTATCGTGACCCATCGTTAAAAAAAAAAAAGGGGGGGGGGGGAGAGAAAAAGGAAAACAAAGTTGTCATCCTAAGGAAAACCAGGAAAGCAGATGGGATCTGTATGAAGAAGAGTAATCATACATAATTTCCCGAGTTATTGCTGTTTTATTGCAGAAGAACGACTTGATCTCCTCAGGAAAACAACTCAAAACAAAACAAAAATCAAACAAACAAACAAACAAAACAAAACAGGGAAAACAGCTATAAGATGACACTGATCCCAGGCGCCTGTGGTTGTGATTTCGTGTTTTGCAAAAATCGATCTTATTAGAGCAATTATTTTTCAATGCCAAACCTCTATCGTCCTGTTACGCTACTATCTCTACGACTTTTGTATGTGTTCTTAATTGTGGGGTCACGAGATGTCAGTATCACTATATAATAAGCTCCACATGGAACTGTATGGGTTCTCGCAAAGGGGAGGAGCCATATCAAACATCTTAACTCGACGAGTTTTTACTATTGTTGCCTCTTATCTAACGCTAAACACGGATGCTCATCGTTCCCAGTCAATTTATTTCGATGAACAGTGCCGTAAAAACTGCACACAATACAACAATTAACATGGTGTTGCCAAAATATAAAGTTTTCACAAATACGGGCTGAAAGTAAAGGACAATTTAATTATGCATTGTGAAATATACCTCATCAATACAAAGATGCGCAAGAATTCACATTTAT
>CM031626.1:36536479-36591479 GCA_018398815.1 Conus ventricosus | reverse complement strand
AGTCTTAAAGCGCTTTTTTAGTAACACAACATACGACACGAATGTCATGGTTTCACCGCGCACAACATTATGCAACAGTAGCGTCAGCAACGGATATCTAAGTGAGAGTGCGCACACGAACACACACGTTCCTCTCTCTCTCTCTCTCTCTTCTCTTCTCTCTCTCTCTCTCTCTCCCGACACTAACACACAGCTACGCCACGGAAGCACGCTACAATGCCGCACTGCACGCACACACGCACGCACAAGTACCGGGGCAAGTGCTCGCACCATAACACCAACCCCGGACACACACACACACACAGACACAGAGTAAGGCAGAAAATGTCTCTCGCCACTCACACACAAATGAGTGTGTGTGTGTGTGGTGTGTGGTGGTGGTGTTGTTGTGTGTGTGTTGCTTAGTTTTACTCATCTGATTCGAGAATCGTCATTCCACCACAATTGGAAAAAATAAATTTTATCTATCAAGAAAGGTAATTCCTGCCAGAGATGGGAGGAAGGGGGGGTTTGGTAGAGATTGGAATTTGGTGCCAACTGCTTGTCTGTCACACACTGGACAGCACAATTGCATAACTATTAACTCAACTTCGTTTATTGTTGAATTGCTGGGGATCATAATCATAAAAAAGGAACAGAGTCGAATTATGCATCTTAACGGTTTTGTGCCTGTAAGCACCTGAGCACTACATAGATAGGGTTCATATAAATCTTCACCATCAACATGACCAGTATTATCAATCATTGTTTCATACTCATGATCATCATCATTACCTTCATCATCATTATTGACATTTTCATCATTACTTTTATATTGTTATTACTATTACTATTATATCAAGAATGAAGGAAAGACCAGCTTGAAAATTTGAAACACAACCCTAACTTTGTTAGGTAAGTTATATCCTTTATAGTGACCTGACCTTTAGCCAAATGCCCACCGATTTACCGTTTCACACAAATACATTTCTTAATGTCCTTGTTTGTAAATTATCACCCAATCATTAAATCTGTTGAAATCGATAATTGTCCCGTATACAATAACAAACCATAGCGAGTGCCGATAATTTCTCCTGTAACAGTAACAAACCAGAGCGAGTGCTGATAATTGCTCCCTGTACAGAACAAACCAGAGCAAGTGCCGATTAATTTTCCTGTAACTGTAACAAACGCAGAGGTGAGTGCCCGACAATTCTCCTGTAAACGTAACCAAAACCTGAGCGAGTGCCGATAATTGCTCCTGTAACAGTAACAAACTAGCCCAGAGCGAGTGTCGATGTCTTCTCCTTTGGCCACGCTGTGGCCAGGCAAATAAAGGTGAGTCTTGAAGAAGTCTAAATCGATCTGTCAAAAAATTCCTACCATCATAACAGTCAGTCCCATATGAAAAGAAACTGCAAGGTTGTTTGAAACTGTACAATGTTTTAAATAAAAGAAGAGTACACTTTTAATTTCCTTTTACTGTTATAAATGGTTTAGTTGGTTTATGAATATTGAAGTTTTTTCATCTGTGATCTAACATACATTAATCATCCCCCAAAGTTGTAATGAAACTGTCCATCATGTTAACCAGTGTGCAATTGTGAAATATGTGAGAAACTTAACAAGAATGGTAATTTTTACACACATAAAAAAAATAACTAGAAACCCCAAGTGATACAATCCCTGCGAAATGTAATCATGTGGTAAAGGCACGCCCCCTGAGGTGGGTGGGTGGCCCTTTGCGGTCGGCTGGGCTATAAGCAACAAGTATCCTAACTAACAAAGTTTAAAGCAATATCAACAATTAACAATGTGAATAAATTTGTCGTATTACCAAAACTCACGGTTTCAATGTGAAGGAAATCAGAAGAATGTTTTCAATGTTTACAATAAGCAGTAAATGGAATGTATTGACAGCTAGTTGAAAAGCTATAGATTAAAATCCCCTTTCAATAGAAAATATAGGAATATCGTGAAAAAGGGGGAAAAGGGATTATGGGACGCCACCAATCAGTCTTCAAGCTGAGGAGATTCATGAAATGTGGGAACAGTCAGTGAGGCTGACGTGGGCACCGGTGAATCGATTTCAATCAAAGATTGATTTCTTTTTTTTTGAGTGACGGAAGAGGTGATTTGAATGCAAGTCATATTAAGCAGTTTATCTAAGCGCTGTCAGCACACATAAAATACATTATGCGGATATGGAAACACTGGGCAACCAACACAATAGTTTTTCCAGCACGCATAATATATCCAATGAGGTAAACACACACACACACACACACACACACACACACACACACACAACACACTACACACACATCACAAGTGGATTGCGCCACTGACCACACACACATGCAGACATACAATTGTGTGTGTAAATATATCTGAATTCCTAACTCCATACATGTGAATGCAGATTGTGCATATCAAATTATTATCAATTTAAGAAGTGATAATTAAAACCAAATATGCTGTAATTTTGGTTGTCGTTGAAAAAAAAGTAAAGGAGATAAATTCTCCTTGTTAAGAGGTTAAGATCTTTCTTGCAGCTTAGGTTGAAAAGACCAGTTCATGTGCTTCCTAGTTACTATGTTTCATGCAAGATGAAACGGACGATAACATATCTATGTTCCCCGCTGTACATACAAAGTTTACACAATGGTAACCCCAGCATGCATTTCCGGTGAGTACACCCACACACACACACACACACACACACAAACACACCACTACACAAGACACACACACACAGGCATTGTTTTTTTTCTATCTTGTGATTAAGTGGATTTTCCTACTTTTGTGTTATAGCTGGAATAAGTTTAAGTCTTTTAAAACCGCATTGTGTTAACCTTTTTTTAACCGCCCGAAACCCAGCCCCCCCCCCCCCCCCCTTTTTTTTTTTTTCCTGTTTTTGTTTTTCTGTCTAATACACGTAAATGGAAAGATGTAAAACAAAACAACAAACAACACTGCATGCACGCACAAGTATTGGCAACCATGCGCACTCATGCTCACGATGCAGCAAACATACATGGCCACATAAAAAAATTGATCTGTATTCTTACTCCATGATCAGATTGTGCTTATCGAAGTTATTTTTTATCAGTTTAGGACTGATGTTGGAAACAAAATAATATGTATCTTGTCGTTCTTGCAGAAAAAACAACAATACCCGCCACCCCCCCCCCCCCTAATAACATAGTTTTCCTGCTTTTCCTGAAGGTTAATATTGTTCCATTTCAGCATAGTTTAGGATAAGTTTTTTGTGCTCATAGTTACTATGATTTTCCATGCACGATAAAACGGAGGATTTGTTACAATCCTTATTATGTTCCCCTGTGGCTTGATGTCTGTAAACCATGGATTGGATCCCAATGCATTGACAAACTCACACGCGACACACGTCCAAACACATGTATTCTCATGTGGTTGGAAAAGAAAAATCAGAGTGTTACATAAGCGTTTTAACATTATGTTTTAACTCTTTCATCCTCTGACATTTTCGCTTCTATTTGTTTGTCCTAGGGTGGTCTCTCCTGCTCTCCCCCTCCCCCCCCCCCCTCCTCTCTCTCCGCAGCTGTGCATGCGCTGGTTTTGTGTCTCGCTTTTGTTCCGTACATTGTCTTCGATATAAACTACACGACACAAACACACATGCACATACATGATACAATGTATACAGACATAACACATCATGCACACACCAAATGCACATCGGCACACATGCCCACACCACACACCACATACCTACAGGCACACACACACACACCAACAACACACACACTCACACACACACACACACTCATACACACACACACACACACACTCACACACCACACGACACACACACAAACACACACACAACCACACACACACTTCAGCGAGTGGTTATTTGTTCAATTTAGGTTCTTTCTTTTTATGAGGGCAGGATATAAAAATGCTGGAAAGCTTATTCTTAACCCGCCATAAAGATGATTTTGGACTTGTCTGACTTTGACACACACGTACATGTACACATACACACACCACGAGGACACACAACAACACCACACACACACACACACCACACACACACAACAACGTGGCACATACTGTACGTACTCACACACACACACACACACACACGGCACTCACACACACACACACACACGACACACACAACTCACAACACACACACACGCATGCGCAAACACACACAGACAATGCATACTCACGCACACAAAAGGCGCATGCCAGGGGCACACACGAGACAGCACATACATGCACACTACACACAAAACACACACACGCAACTACAGCACAACAACACACTCTCTCAGCTCGACTACACCGCATGTACAAACACACACTGACATGCACACACACTCACACACACAAACCACCACCACTACACTCACACACACACACGTACACACACAACACACAAATGCGCATTGCCATGGGCACACACTTACGCGCAACACACATGCACCGCACTACACACACACATTCACACAACAGACACACACAACACACACACACCCACACACACACACACACACAAAACACAACCACTCTCTTCTCTCTCTCTCAAGCTCTCTCTCTCTCTCTCTCTCTCTCTCATCGCTCCCTCTCTCTCTCATCACACCACACACCCACACACACAACACGCACACGAAACAGAGTAAAACACACTCATATAGGCATAAGACACACAACCGATGGGCACCGGGTTTCTCCTATACTCTGTGTGTCCTTTCAAATTACAGGACATAGATGGATAATAGAATAAAAGATATAGCGAGACTGGCAGGGAGAAGAGACTTGACAGCATGAACCCAAGGGATGGAAGGGGGAGGAGGGGAGGGTTGCCAGGGACGTTGCAGGTGGCATTTCTACTCATTTCCACAGCGCCGATGAATGTCTCTGTGACCTCACACACATACTGGCAAAACCTTAACATGAGGAAAACACGGTACCAAAATACCAAATTCACAACATTGGCCTCGTCTCACAGCTCCGCAGGTTAGATCTCCCATTTAGGCTCTGTTCCAGGGTTTCTCCTCTTTTCAACCCCCGAGGAAAAACAGATTCTGCTAGAGATAAGGGAAAGAACGTCAGTTCACGCTAAAATAAAACTCCCACTGTACAAAATGATCCCTGGGAAGTTTGGTTGGAGGAAATGATAGAATGGTAAACCCACGATCTTCAAGTACAGAAGTCATTACTGACGCTAAACCTCGGTACTCCAGCAGCTGTCTTTTAAATGTCTGCAGCAGGCATTGTCCGGTTGAGATGTGGTTGGGTGGTACTTGGGTCTGGTGCTGCAGAATTGTTCGGTTTGATGTTGGTGGTTTGGTGTGTTGCTGCAGAATTTGTCGGTTGATGGGGTGGTTTGGTTGGTGGTGCTGCAAGAAAATTGTCTGTTAATGTGGTGGTTTGGTGGTTTGCTGCAGAAATTGTCCGGTTTGATGTGGTGGTTTGGTGTGTTTGCTGCAGAATTGTTCCTGGTTGAATGTGTGGGTTGGTGTGTTGCTGCAGAATTGGGATCCGTTGATGGTGGTGGTTTGGTGTGTTGCTGCAGAATTGTCGGTTGGATGTGGTGGTGTGGGTGTTGCGGCTGAATTGTCGGTTGCGAAGGGTGGGGTTTTTGGTGTGTTGCTGCAGAATTGTCGGTGTGATGTGGTGGTTTGGTGTGTTGCTGCATGAATTGTTGGTTATGTTGGTGGTTTGGTCTGTTGCTGCAGAATTGTCGTTGATGTGGGGTTTGGTTCTGTTGCTGCAGAATTGTCGGTTGATGTGGTTGGTTTGGTCTGTTGTGTGCTGCAGAACTGTTGGTTGATGTGGGGGTTTGTCTGGTTGGTTGATGTGGTGGTTGAAGTGAAGGGGTGGGTGTGTTGGTTGAGTGTTGGTTGATATGGTGGTGGAGGTGTTGGTTGATGTGGTGTTTGGTGTGTTGGGTGCTGCAGAATTGTCCCTTGATGTGTGTTTTGTGTGTTGTTAATGTGTGGTTTGGTGTGTTGTGTGCTGCAGAATTGTCCCATGATGTGGTGGTTTGGTGTGGTGGTTGATGTGGTGGTTTGGTGTGTTGGTTGATGTGGTGTTTGGTGTGTGGTTGATGTGGTGGTTTGGTGTGGTGGTTGATGTGGTGTTTGGTCGTGTTGGTTGATGTGGTGTTTGGTTGTTGGTTGTGGTGTGTTTGGTGGTGGTGGGTGATGTGGTGTTTTGGGTGTGTTGGTTGATGTGGTGGTTTGGTGTGGTGGTTGATGTGGTGGTTTGGTGTGGTGGTTGATGATGTTTGGTGTGTTGTTGATGTGGTGGGTTATGGTGTGGTGGTTGATGTGGTGTTTGGTGTGTTGGTTGAGGTGGTGTTTGGTGTGTTGGTTGTTGGGGTGTTTGTGTGGTGGTTGATGTGTGTGTTTGGTGGAGTTGGGTTGATGTGGTGGTTGGTGTGGGGTTGAGGTGGGGGTTTTGGTGTGGTGGTTGATTGTGGTGTTGTTGGTGTGTTGGTTTTGATGGTGTGGTTTTGGTTGGTGGTTGAATGTGGGGTTTGGTGTGGTGGTTTGATGTGGTTGTGGTGGTGTTGGTTGATGTGGTGTTGGGGTGGGTGGTTAATGTGGTGTTTGGGGGGGTTTTTTTTTTGTGGGTTAATGTGGTGGTTTTGTGTGGGGGTTGATGTGGTGGTTTGGGTGTGTTGGGTCTGCAGGACTGGGTCTTTCTGTACGCGCTTCCCTGCTTCCCGTCTCTCAACGCAATTTTGACATTCAACCTTCCAGTTATCCGAGGTAAACCTGGGCGTGCTCCTGTCCGTTCTGTCTGTCCTTGGTCTGTCTGTCTTGTCTATCTTGGTATTTGTCTGTCTGTCTGTTTTTGTCTGTCTGTCTGGGCATGTCTGTCTGTCCTTGTATGCCAGGTCTGTCTGTTCTGTCTTGTATGTCAATGTCGGTACTGTCATGTATGTCATGTCTGTCCTGTCTGTCCTTTATGTCATAGTCTGTCTGTCGTGTCTTGCCGGTCTTGCCTGTCAAATGCAGTCTTAATCTGTGAGGTTTGTTTTAATGATTGTCCCTGACTGACAACTTTCTGTCTTTTTATTAAACTACTTTTCAAGACTAAGGACCGATCCTTGTGCATTGTAAGTTTTATACAAGCGAGTCAGAATCCGAAATCAAAATGTACGTGAAACATGAAACCATACCTCGGGTAGATCAAGTAGACAGACGGGACAAACTGGTGAAGTGAGTGCAACATGTCACCAGAGCTTTTAACGCCTGCACACACACACGACAACACAAGACCACACACACACACACACACACACACACACACACACACACACACATATATATAGACTCTGCTAAGAGTAATAACCTGTTACAGACATGAGGTATTTTTTTGAAAGCAAACGGCGTAAATGATTTTGCCAGTATACCCTTGTGTCCAGCAAATCAGAAAGACAACAACTGTGTCCCAGTCAGTTGACGTTCGTACGCTGATGTTTTACCTCTTGTGACACATGCTCTGTAAATCATGGGGAAAAAAATCATGGTGAGGTGTCAACAACACGCCTTGTAACGGGGGCTGATAACCCTTGTAGAATTATTGCTCATGGTGTTTCACATCTTTTGACCTAACAGACCTATTTTCATGGAAAACGCAAGTCATGGTGATGGTTCAACGTGCTGGCACGCTGATGATCCACTACCAATGTATCGGCAGCATGTTTAGATTCCTATTGGTCCTCAGACTCGGCAGGAATAGGGGTTGGCTCTGGAACTGCGGTAGTGGCACGGCTGGGGAGTGGTATCCTGCAGGCTGCACACCAAAAATGAGAATGCGCCAAGGGCTTGCTTCAGGAAGTCGAGGATTTATAGACTGGCGCAGTCAGATATCGTTTGTGTGAGAATTTCAGAGTGGTCGGAAAGTGGTATTCGCCTCATTTCCTTTCAGAGTGCCATCAAGGTAGAAGCCCGGTGGTTCCAGCCAGACAGACTGAAATAAAAAAAGAATGGAGTATTGTGTGCAATTGAAGCTGGTCGCAAAGACAGGGTGAACGGGTGGGTGCGCACAGCCTGAAATGGGTGTCAGCTAAGGGGACCAGGTCAAGTATTGAAGATTTTTGGGCTGATTTCATCAGTGAAGATCCTATTAAGGCTTGTTTCTGATTTCATCAGTGAAGAACCCCCAAAGCAAGGGAAACTATTTGGTGGGGAGTTGTTCTTTGATTGTTATTCTGATTTCATCTGTGAAGACCCCCCGAGCAAGGGAAATAATTAGTGGGGAGTTGTTCTTTTGATCAGTTATCAGTTTAACCCCATACATTCAGTGCTGGCTCCAAATATCAAACATTGGTAGGCCGCAAAAACTCTGTCATGATAAGGGTGTTTCAGAGGCAAATAATTAAACATGTGTGTGGTGGCCCACTCAACCTAGGGAGGCTATGCCAACCCTCTTTTACCATGGCTACCAGCAGTGAGGGCTGGCCTGCGCAGTTAGTGGCTGCCTGGAAGCAGTTAGGGGCTGCCTGGAGCAGTTGCCTGGAGCACGTTAGGGCTGCCGAGCCAGTTAGGGCTGCCTGGAGAGCATTAGGGGCTGCCTGGGCATTTGCCTGGAGCAGTTTAGGGGGGCTGCCTGGAGCAGTAGGGCTGCCTGAGCAGTTGCCTGGAGCAGTTAGGGCGGGCGGTCGGGGGAAAAAAGCAGTTAGGGCTGCCTGGAGGCAGTTAGGGCTGCCTGGACGCAGTTTAGGGCGTGCCCGTAGCAGTTAGGGCTGCCTGAGGCAGTTAGGCCCTGCCTGGAGGCATTAGGGCTGTCCTGGCGCAGTTAGGGGCTGCTGGAGCCGTTAGGGTTGGCCTGGGAGCAGTTAGGGCTGCCTGGAGCCAGTTAGGGCTGTCTGGAGCAGTTAGGGCAGTCTGGAGCAGAGTTAGGCCCTGGAGCAGTGAGAGTCTATCTGGAGCATTAGAGGCTGTCTGGTGCATTAGGGCTGTCTGGAAGCAGTTTGGGCCTGCCTGGGAGCAGGTGTTAGGGCTGCCTTGACAGGTAGGGCTGTCTGGAGCAGTTAGGGCTGCCTGGAGCATTAGGGGCTGGAGCAGTTAGGCCATGTAGCACGTGGTATAGGGCCTGTCGGAGCATTAGGGGCTGCCGAGTCAAGCCATTAGCCTGGAGCAGGTTAGGGCTGTCTGGAGCCGTTAGACCTGGACATTAGCCATGGAGCAGTTAATGGCCCTGGAGCAGGTTAGGGCATCTGGAGAAAGCAGTTAGGGGCTGCCTGGAGCAGTTAGGGGCTGTCTGGAGGCATAGGGCTGGAGCAGTTAGGCCTGAGCATTAGGGAGTCTGGGAGGCAGTTAGGGGCGCCTGCCTGAGGCAGTTAGGGCTGCCTGGAGCATTCGGGCTGCCTGGAGCAGTAGGGCTGCCTGGAGCAGTTGAGGGCTGCCTGAGCAGTTAGGGCTGTCTGGTAGCAGTTTAGGGCTGCCTGGAAGCAGTTAGGGGCGCCTGGATCAGGATATGGAGCAGTTAGGTGCCTGGAGCAGTTAGGGCAGCCTGGAGCAGGTGGAGCAGTTAGGGCTGCCTGGAGCTGTTTAGGGGGCTGCTGGAGCAGTTTTTAGGGCGCCTGCGCAGTTGGAGCAAGTTAAGCTGCCTGGAGCAGTTAGGGCTGCCTGGAGCAGTTTAGGGCTGCCTGGAGCAGTTCGGGGGCTGCCTGGAGCAGTTGGCGCAGTTAGGGCGCCTGGAGCAGTTAGGGCGGGCCTGGAGCAGTTAGGCTGGCCTGAGCAGTTAGGGCTGCCTGGAGCAGTTGGAGCCGTTAGGGCTGCCTGAGCAGTTTGGGCAGTTAGGGCTGCCTGGAGCGAGTGTAGGGCTGGCCTGGAGCAGTTAGGGCTGTCTGGAGGCAGTTTTAGGGCTGTCTGGAGCAGTTAAGGCTGGCTGAGCAGTTAGGGCGGCCTGGAGCGGGGTGTCAACATCACAGAACCCGGCCCTCCAGTCAGTCCGATCTCAGTAGGCAGGGGTCAGGGGTCATCCACAACCTTTTCAGTGGGAAGGGGGTGGGGTTGGGGGAAGGAAAAGGAAAGGGGGGGGGGATTGGTGGGAAGAGGGAGGAGAAAGAGGGAGGGTGGTGGGAGGAGAGAGAGGAGGGAAGGGTTTTATATGTTTTGTTTTGAAGTACAAGTTTATACCTATTTGCAGAGAGGTTGTGTTTTATCCCATTAGCAGAAAGGTTTGATTTCAAAATGTGTTTGTAACTGGTGGGTGTGTGTGTGTGTGTGTGTGTGTGTGTGTGTGTGTGGTGTGGTGTGTGTGTGTTTAAAAATGATTTTCCAACATTGATACTGAATAGAAAATCAACATAGCTTCTTCACGAATGAGTGTAACCAAAATCAGGAAGGGGGGCGGATGGAGGGGGACAAAAGATGTAACATTCAAACAGTTCTACTTCAATAATCTTTGAAGAAAAAAGCAAAAAGAGCAAGTCACAAATTAAAACCTTTTCTGGTCTAACAAGGCACAGTTTGGTGAACATTATACACTCCACGATGTCTGACCATATAGGGTACAGTAGTTTAAAGTTTGTTCTGGTGTCAGTTGTCAGCATGAATTGCAATTGCAATGATGGGAACTTTTGCTGGGACGTCCTGTCCCGTTTGGCCACACTAAATGAAAGTTGGTGGGGACTTTTGCTGGGAAAGTTCTGGTCCCTTTGGCCTCACTAATGAAAGTAGGTGGGACTTTTGTGCTGGGAAAGGCTGTCCTTTTGGCCACACAAATGAAAGTTGGTGGGACGTTTTGCTGGGAACGTTCTGTCCCTTATGGCACACTAATGAAAGATGGTGGGGACTTTTTGCTGGGAAAGTCCTGTCCCTTTTGGCGCCACTTAAGGAAAAGTTGGTGGGGACTTTTGCTGGGCAAGTCCGTCCTTTTGGCCACACAAAGGAAATTGGTGGGGACTTTGCAGGGAAAGTCCGTCCCTTTTGGCCACACAATGAAGTTGGTGGGGACTTTTGCTGGGAAAGTCCGTCCCTTTTGGCCCACACTAATGAAAGTGGGTGGGGACTTTTGCTGGAAAGTCCGTCGCCCTTTTGGCCACACAATGAAATTGGTGGGGACATTTGCTGGGAAAGTCTGTCCCTTTTGCACACTAACTGCCTCAGTCACAGAGCCAGCGTGAGTGAGCATTCCCCTCTGAAGGACACTACAAGACTGTCCAGCGACCGTCCCCTTGAATGCCGAGGAGTTGCAAAAGTCTCTATGGGCATGGTAAGGTAACGTACGGTAGGTAATGTTGCTCTTATTGAAGCCCAAGCCGACCGCAACCTATGGGCAATGGGTACAGAGCGCAATCCGAAACTGCGGTCATCCACAAGAGTAGGGTGTGAAGGGGTCAAGGTTTTGATTTTTAACAAATTCTATCTGATTGGGACGAGGAATGAGTTGGATGAAGATCCAATGCAGTGGAGTTCCCCAGTGGTCAGGACTGTGCTCAACACCTCCTTCATGAAATATCCTGTGAGATCCCCCGTGGTCAGGACTGTGCTCAACACCTCCTTTCATGATCATAATCCCTGTGAGATCCCCAGTGGTCAGGCCTGTGCCTCAACGCCTCCTTTCATGATATATCCTGTGAGATCCCCAGTGGTCCGGACAGTTGCTCAACACCTCCTTTTCATGATAATCCTGTGAGATCCCCGTTGTCAGACTGTGCTCAACACCTCCTTCATGAATATATCCTGTGAGATCCCCCTGGTCAGGAACTGTGCTCAACAACTCCTTTCAGAATGATCCTGTGAGATCCCCAGTGGTTTCAGGACTGGGGCTCAACACCTCTTTCATAATAAAATCCTGCCAAACCAGGCCTAGAGGTGCAGACCCCGACCAGTGGTGGTCCATAAACGCATACATTAAGTGGAAAAAACTCAAGTGTGTTTCTCTCAAGTCTTCGCATATAAATGGTCAGTGGAGACTTGAACCCAGACCGACCCCTAGCCCCACAAGTCCTGGGATGCGAACTATTGCAAACTGCAAAGAGTGTTCTTGCCTACACAGTTAAGTGAGAGCGAGTTCATGTCATGTATCTATCATAAGTTTTGTCATAGGGCAGGAATGGCTCTGTTGGCAGAGCGCTAGACTTGTGATCCTGGCATACTGGCGTGCTTGTTTTGAATCTCTGTCCTGGCCTGTTCGTGCAGGGGAACTTTCCCTCGAGTTAATGTTGGTTTTCTAACTCCATTTTCTGAAAAGTCCTTTGAATAAGACTATAATCCAAGGTTCCTATGAGTGAACACATGCATAACTCTATAAAATTCCATACAGTAACTCTGGGAAGAAAGGCCAGTTTGGCAAGAGAAGATAAGATAAGATAATGTTGCTTATAGCCCAGCCGACCGCAAAGGGCCACCACAGGACCAGTTTTGGCTGATGTTGATGACATGGATAACCCATAGCAGGCACCCTCTATGGAAAAAATTGGAAGGAATGATTGTGAAAACCAGTGACTGAATTTGACTGAAATGACAAGGTTCTTCCACAGTAGTTCTCTCTCAGCCAGCTCTATCCAGTCGCAAGATCATTGTGTAGGATGAGAGGTGGAATGGTAAAAGCGCTTGGAGCTCGGCCTTTCTATCTGAGGATAGGCACATCATGAGTACCGTCATTGATGAGTGAATGTTACATACCACTGATCCTCCGGTTAATAAATTTGTAAATTTCGTTGTATCATCAGGGCCAGTCAAAAAGGCTCTTGGTTTTATAAGTTGCAAGTGACATTGATTCATTTATATCAATTTATTCACTTTTTTCTGAACAGTCATGCCTTTATTTAAGTTTATATTGGGAAATGTCCATTTCATTTCGGCATTTACTGAAAAGGCAATCACCATATTTTACGTTAAAAAAAACCGCAAAACTCCATCTCCAGTGGTGTAAAACAAGGATGTGAGCTAAGCACCAGCACTCTTCCAGGTTTGTCTTGCTACAGGCTGTTTACACTCTCTCCCCTGACTGGTTGCAGGTAAGATAAGCTAATGATGCTTATAGCTCAGCCGGACTGTGGGCAGGTAACCATCTGCTACAGGATGTGCTGGTCACTTCTTTGACATAGGATTCGGAAGGCAAAAGCCAAAGGTCTTGAATCCACTGAGAGATTCTCTGATTGAGGACAGCTGTGCCCTGGGCCGGGTACAAAGGAGCCAATTCTGCAGGACTTTGCCCGGGTCTTTTCATTGTCACAGTCGGGAGCCGTCAGCACTGACCATCACAGGCGGGGAAGACAGAACCATGCTTTGATCTGTGCTGGGACCCAGCCCCTCCACAGTGTAGCACACGAAATCAGGGGGACCAAGGTGAACAGTGGGACAGCTTCACCACCTTGGGAGTACCTTGCTGTTGCACCCCTGCGCATGGACCAGTAAGTACAAACAGACGTGTTAAAAAAAAAAAAGAAATGGTGCGTGCTTCTTTTTGCAGACAAAGGAAAGCATGCATGGGAGTGACTGGCATAAAACCTGTGCACCAAGCTGGAGTCGGAGGGCCTAACATGCTCCAGGCAGTGTATTTGTGAGAACGTGGACACTGTATAGGATACAAGATGAAAACAATCGATCTCCAACTTCAATTTCCGCTGCCTGCAACCGATTGTGGGCATCTCATGGGAGGACAGGAGTCAACCAGGACAGAAATGCTTCACAAGAGCAAAGGTGCCTGGTATTGGAACTGCACACCCAGTTTGGCTGTTCCTACACGCCAGAAGTTGTACACCTTGCTCTACGGCTGTGGAACATGGACATTACTGTAAGAGGAACCCGTTGAAAACCATTCTGTCCATTCCACCTCCCCCATTCATGGGTATCTCCTTAGGGGAAGGGGACCAGGTCAGTGATAAGAAGTGCTTCACAGAGCAACGTACCTATAGTGAGGCTTTCCCATCATGAAGGCTTAGCTTCGATGGTTGGAACATGTGGTAGTTTGAGGCTTTTCATCATCAAGCTTAGCTTTGGTGGGTTGGACATGGGTCTGTACAAGGACACTCGATGGGTTGGACTTGTGGTCTTACAGACGACTCATGACTTTTGGAGCTGGTCTTCTTCCGCACGAAGCCAGCACTTGATGAAAAACAACCCACTGGTTGGCCACTCATTGGTTTCGAAGACAGCCTGAGAAGCATCCCTAGTGGCCTGTGGTATTCCTCAGGTCAGATGGGAGCCCCTTACACTGACTAAGTGACTGGTGATTTTCATGTCCTCAAGGGAGTAAAAGTCTTAGCAAGAGAGGCCCTACAAACCCCTGGACCAGAAGCGTCAAGCCTGGAAGGACAGGATGCGACGTGACCTAGCCCCTCTGTTCTGCATGCTGACCGTGGCGGCGGCATACTGGAGAAAGGAAAACTCCAGGATCCATTTTGTACAGTTTTCCAGCAACAACAAAAAGAAGAAAAAGTTTTGTGGGTAAAAAGGATATTTGTTTCACGCAACTGAATGAAGAAAAATTTTTTGTGGGGAAAAAATTGTTTTGCACAAGAGTAACTGCAAAGAGCCAAGTTTTGGGTGGGTAAAAAATTTGCTTTGTTCAAATAACCGCAAGGAAGAAACATTTATGTGGTAAAACAATTTTTTGTTCAAATAACCGCACAGGAAGAAACACTTTTTTGTGGTAAAAAATTTGTTCTGTATCAAATAACCGCAAGGAAAAACACTTTTTGTGGTAAAAAAATTTGTTGTTGTTCAAATAACCGCAAGGAAAGAAACATTTTTGTGGTAAAAAATTTTGTTTTTCAAAAAATGGCAAGGAAGAAAAAGCTTCATCGAAAAAAATTTAGTCAAATATCTGCCAAGAAGAAAAAGTTCCTGTGGTAAAACATTTTGCCTGTTCCAAATAACGGCAAAAGAAGAGAAAGGTCTTTTTATGTAAAAAAATGTTTTGTTTCAACATCACTGCAATCACAATTTTGTCTTTATAGTCACCGTTAAACTTTTTTTTGAATCTGTGTAGAATTGTAATACTGACCTGTGGGTTTCCCTTTTCAAGTCCTATGGGATAGAGCAGTGCTGTTGATATTAAGATAACCCAGGACAGTGGGAGAGTGTGTATAAATCGAATAAGGTATGTATGGCTTTGATTCTGTCTGCCTGCTGCCTCTTTCTCTGTGTGGTAGTGTTGTCTCTTCAGTGCTTTCCACCTGTCCTTTCTGTCTGGGTGTTAGTGTTGTCTCTTCAATTCTGTCACCTGTCCTTTCTGTCTGGGTGTTAGTGTTTTGTCTCTTCAATGTCTGTCACCTGTCCTTTCGGCTGTGTGGTAGTGGTGGTCTCTTCCAATGTCTGGTCACCTTCCTTTCTGTCGGTGTGTTAAGGTTGTCTCTTCCAAGGTCTGTCACCTGTCCTTTCCTGGTCTTGTGTGTTATGTTTGTCCCTTCAATGTCCGTCACCTGAGTCCTTTCGTCTGTGTGTTATGTTTGTCTCTTAAAATGTCTGTCACCTTCCATTCTGTCTGTGTGTAGTGTTGACTCGTCATTGTCTGTTCACCTGTCCTTTCTGTCCTGTGTGTATGTTTCGTCTTCAATGTCTGTCACCTGTCCTTTCTCTGTGGTTAGTGGTTTGTCGTCTTCAAATGGTCCTTCACCTGTCCTTGTCTGTCTGTGTGGTAGTGTTGGCCTCTTCAATGTCTGTCCATCCTGTCCTTTCCTGTTCTGTGTGGTAAGTGATGTCTCTTCAGTGTCTGTCCACCTGTCCTTTCTGTCTGTGTGGTAGTGTTGTCTCTTCAGTGTCTTATCACCTGTCCCTTTCTGTCTATTGTGGTAGTGTTGTCTCTCAGTGGTCTATCAACCTGTCCTTCCTGTCTGTGTGTTAGTGTTGTCTCTTCCCAGTGTCCTGTCACCTGGACCCGTTCTGGCTGTTGTGGTAGTGTTGTTCTCTTCAAATGTCTGTCACCTGTCCTTTTGCTGTCTGTGTGTTTAGTGTTGTCTCTTCAGTTCTGTCACCTGTCGTTCTGTCTGTGTGTATGTTGTCTCTTCATAAATTGTCTGTCACCTGTCCTTTCTCTGGTGTTAGGGTTGTCTCTTCAATGTCTGTCACCTGTCCTTTCTGTCTGTGTGTTAGTTGTTGTCTCTTCAATGATCCTGTCAACTGTCCTTTCTCTGTGTGGTAGGTGTTGTCTCTTCAATGTCTGTCACTTGTCCTTTCCTGTCTGTGTGTTAGTGTTGTCGCTTCCAATGCTGTACACCTTCCTTTGCCCTGTGTGTTAGTGATGTCTCTCCAAGGTCTGTCACCTGTCCTTTCTTCTGAGTGTTAGTGTTTGTCTCTGCATCAGTGTCTACACCTGTCTTTCTCTTGTGTGTTAGTGTGTCTCTTAAAAATGTCTGTCACCTGTCCCGTTCTGTATGTGGTGGGTATGTTGTCCCTTCAGTGGTCCCGTCACCTGTCCCTTTCTTCTGTCTGTGTGGTAGTGTTGTCTCTGCAATGTCTATCACCTGTCCTTTCTCTGTGTGTTAGTGGTTTTGTCTCTTAAAATGTCTGTCCACCTGTCCTTTTCTGTATGTGTGGTAGTGTTGTCTCTTCAGTGTCTGTCTCCTGTCCTTTCGTCTGTGTGGTAAGTGTTTCTCTTCCAGTGGCTATCACCTGTCCCTTTCTCTGTGTCTTAGTGTTGTCTCTTCCAATGTTCGTCACCTGTTCCTTTCTGGTCCTGTGTGGTAGTGTTGTCTCCTTCAAGGGTCTGTCAAACCTGTCCTTTCTCTTGGGTGGTAGTGTTGACTCTTCAATGGCTATCATTCTGTCCTTTCATGTTCTGTCTGTGTGGTAGTGTTGTCTCTCCAGTGGCTGTCACCTGTCCCTTTCGGTGCTGTGGGGTAGTGTTTGTCTCTTCAATGTCTGTCAACCTGTCCTTTTCTGTCCTGTGTGGTACGTTGTCTCCTGTAAGGTCTGTCACCTTGTCCTTTCTCTGAGTGGTAGGGTTTGTCTCGTTCAATGTCTGTCACCTGTCCTTTGTCGGTCTGTGTGGTAGTGTTGTCCTCTCAGTGTCTGGCACCTGTCCTTTCTGTCTGGGTGTTAGTGTGTCTCTTCAATGTCGGGCACCTGTCCTTTCTGTCTGTGGTGGTATGTTTGTCCTCGTTCAATGCTTGGTCACCTGTCCCTTTCTGTCTGGGGTATGTAGTGTTGTCTCTTTTAATGTCTGTCAACCTGGCCTTTCTGTCTGTGTGGTAGTGTTGTCTACTTCAATGTCCTTTTCCTCCCAGGTATGAACCTCTGATCTCTCCCCCAACCCCACAACCACCCACTTTTTCACACACACGTTACACACACACACACAGCACACAACACACACACACTACCACACACACACACACACAGCACACACACACACACACATACACTCGACACGCATACACACAACTCACACACAACACACACACACCATACAACACACTCTCACACACACAACTACACACACGAATAACACACACACACACAAACACACACACACGCTTACACACACACACGTTGTGATCAGCTGAGCAGAAAAACACCGAAGAGAAGCAGCGTTGGCAGATGAAGACAAGACAAAGACAAGACCAAGACGAAAATTCCTTATTTCCGAGGATAAAAGATAAGCACTGACCTGCTTTTTTTAAACATCCAGTCCTCGCCCTGAGTAGGGCTACAAGAAACATGCAGTGAAATGAAAATACAACCCGTCCTCGCCCTGAGTTAGGCAAGCTGACTAACCACCATTGCTCCATGTGAAAGGAAATAATGTCAGAAACAAAAAGAAGCAAGCAAAGCGGTCATGCACCTCATACTGGAACATCAAATGCAGGAATAGAAGAGAAAGGAAAAAAAAGAAAAAATAAAACAAACAAAAAATAAAAAAAACAATAATGAAGGGGAAGAGAGAGTGGGGAGGGGGGTGGGCTGCGCAGGGGGAATATAATGACAGTACTACAACGGACACAATTTAGCATGTATAAAAACAGACAAGTAAAATGAATATGACAAACGTACGTACATAATAATGTAAAATGAATATGAAACAGAAGTTTCGTACATAATTTGTCAAACACACAATCCCCACGGCATGCACGCACAGAGAGTGAGTGAAGAGAGAGAGAGAGAGAGCGAGAGAGAGAGACGAGCAGCGAGAGAGAAGAGAGAGAAGAGAGAGAGAGAGAGAGAGAGCAAGGCACACACATGTACTATTTTCCCCCCCCGGTAACGGCATGAAAATACGTAGCAGGATCTTTAGGAAAGTGAAGGAATTTGCCCGGGGGGGGGGGAAGCAACACACAAAAAAAAAAACACAAAGAGAGGAGAGGATGCGGGAGCACGAGCGCGGAGGCCGCGATCTGAGCGACGACGCAGCGAGAGGACACCACTCATAGAAAACGATCATGTAACGCACAAACCCATAATCATCATGTGCAATCTACCCCCAGGAAAGAGCTGAATTAACCTAATGAACACAAACCATATCTAAAAAGAATAGCCAAATTCATGATCAGAAGATAGACAAGGCGAGCCGTGGTAACTTAAAGGCGCTTGTGTGCACAGAGACAGAAGAGTCGAGAGCAGAGCAGACAAGACAAGCGAATGCGGAACCCCTGCTCGCGGCGCGAGCGCGCCGCGCGCTCTCGGCGCGCGCGCGCCCAGCCCGCCCGCCATCGACGCCCCGCCGACCACGCGCGCTCCGACCGCGCCAGCCCGCCCGCCCGCCCGCGCCCGCGAGGGCGTCGCATGCGGAGGGCCACGCATGCGGAATGCGCAGGCTAGCTCAGGCACCACCGCTGTTCAGTGAGGCATCGACGAAGGTAGCTGCAAAGGATAACGTGCCCGATCTCAAAACCTAAACTGCCAATGTCTTGCCGCTTGTTATCCCCGCCCAGACCTGCATGCAGGCCGAGTGTCTGTGCTGTTTCAAGACGCCTCGAATCAGATCATCGATCTGACCACCCAAGAAACCACCCGGCTCTCGTTCCGCCGGCTTCCAGGTGTTCACGGCGAGGATGGGATAACTACTACAGAAAACTGCACGGAAAACCATCAGGTTCCGATCATGCGCGGGAACGATTGGTTACCTGGTCGTCGCTCGCTGTGGGGCAATCTGTGGGAGGCGTGAGTGGCGTTTTTTTGTGTCGGTCGTTTATTTGATGTTGTCATTACTGGTTCATTTTTTTTAGAGTGGACCATCCCACCGTCTGTGTCCCTTTAATGTATTAGTGGGATCACTGGGAAACGGCAGCAATATGGAGCAGTTCAGCCACCTGCTGACCTACAGAGAGCCAACACTGTCCTCCACACCAATATCAAAACCAGTGGAGAATCAAGAAGGCTGGGTGCAGACAGTGTGTTAATCCAATCCATCAGCGTCCAAGATTCCACCAACACTCCTCTCCAACTGAGAACTGGCCGCTGGGCCCCTGCTGAGCCACCTCAGCTGAATTAAACATTGCCCACACAGGTGAATGTCTAATGTGGCAGTGGATCCCAGACCCCAGAACACATCCTCCCAGCAACGGTCCAGCCATGATGTTCTAACGCCGCCCAAACCGGCCGGAGGGTGCAGAGCTGCAGGTGCAGCTTTGGGGGCGGCCGTCACGACCTTGAGCAAAACTGTGGAGATCATTGGTGGCCAAACAGGATTGAGCTGGTACAGCCAGTTAAAATCGACGCAGACGAAGAAAAAAAAAGAAGACCTGGAATTAATCCGACCCTACCAACAGGGATGAAAAACTAGCATGAACGAGGCGTGATCCTGGTATAGGCAGTTTACCTTTGTCAGGGTCAGTCCGGGAGGTGTTTCCGCATGTCTGTTGTTAAGACAGAGTCCCAGCATGCCCGGATATCTTTCTGACGGTGTGGCATCATTTACTGTGGAGAGTTGTTGAGGAGACTCTAGTTTGGAGTGGGGTACTGAATTCTATATAGCAGAGATGTGCTGTTGTTGAAGGAGACTCGAGTTGGAGTGGGGTAAAGGCTGAATTCTTCTATAGCAGAGATGGGCTGTTTGTGGAGGAGCTTCTAGTTGGAGTGGGGTACTGAATTTCTAACGTAGCAGAAGATGTGGCTGGTGTTTGAGTAGACCTAAGTGGAGTGGGGTCCTGCATATTCTATATAGCAGAGATGCAAGTAAGACGAAAGGCTTGAACAGAGTCCAGGACCAAGATGTTGCACCCAGATCAAGGAGAATGAATGACTGTTCTGTTGGTCCGTTGTTTTTCCAAGGAAAAGTTGAAACAAATGAAAGCAAGGTAAAACCCAAACACACGTTGGATGACGGAAAGGAAAGCAGCCAGAGGTTGTGTGTGTAGCAGCAAGTTTTGTGTTGTTGATCAAAATTGCAATGCAAGATGATTGTGTAGTGATAGCAGCAAGTGTTGTGATTGTTTGATCATAATTGCAATGCAAGATGATTGTGTAGTGATAGCAGCAAGGTTGTGATTGTTTGATCATAATTGCATTGCAAGATGATTGTGTAGTGAAGCAGCAAGTGTTGTTTTGTTTGATCATAATTGCAATGCAAGATGATTGTGAAAGTGATAGCAGCAAGTGTTGTGATTGTTTCATCATAACTGCATTGCAAGATGATTGTGTAGTGATGGGCAGCAAGTGTTGTGATGTTTCATCATAAACTGCATTGCAAGATTTTTGTGTAGTGATAGCAGCAAGTTGTGATTTTTTTGACAAATTGCATTGCAAGATGATTGTGTAGTGATACAGCAAGTGTTGTGATTGTTTGATCATAACTGCATTGCAAGATGATTGTGTAGTGAAGCAGCAAGGTTGTGATTGTTTCACCCATAACTGCATTGCAAGATGATTGTGTAGTGATACAGCAAGTGTTGTGATTGTTTCATCATAACTGCTTTTGGGGAAAGTGAATTTGAACCTGAGGCAGGGAGCAGTAAACAGTAAACAGTAAACAAGTAGGGTGACTCTTGCTCCCGTAATGAAAAAAATGCACGCCCATAACCCAAAGGAATGCTGCTTACGACACCCCCAGGATGTTTCCCTGTTTGTTGTGTGTGCACTGTGCTGAAAATAGGTGCTAGGCGATTCAGTGCTGTAAGCAGTATTCCTTTGGAATTATGGCGTGTATTTATTTCATCACGGGACAAGAGTTACCCTACTTTGTTGTTTGCATTTGGTGAATTAAGGTTAAGTTTCACTCTCCAATTTTTTTTTCCTGTTTGCAGAGCTGCTGAGGTTGTCGTTGCACTGCATGACTCAAATTATCCTTGTAATGCAACGTAGCGCACGCATGTTAAGACGTTGTGTGCTGCAGTTCACAGGTCAAGGCTGTACCTATGTCACATGATTCAGACATTCATACAACACAACACAGTAGGTGAAATGTACAAAGTTGTGATACCTAGTCTACTCTGGGATTTTCAGATACAAGGTTCAGCACATCACGAACATGTATGAAAAGAGTCTTGATGTAATGTTTTGTGCTTGACCTGTGTGTCAAGAGTAACTGGATAATGCAATTTATTGTTTGTATGCCACAGTCAGTGTTTATTGATGTATGCCACAGGTCGTGTTGCCCACGGGAATAATGCAATTTATTGTTGTATGCCACAGGCCCAGTGTTGTTACTGATAACGCGATAACAAATATCCAAGACAAAACAACAGATTTGATTATGTCAGGTGTTTTGATTTTTGTTGTTGTCCACCACAATCCAAGCTGTACCTAGAGTACACCATGCACCTGGTCAACGCTCCCTCTGATAACTACCTCCCCCCAAATAGCTCTCCGCCGATTGAATTCTGTGAGTGTTATTCCCCAGTATGTGCTGTAAAGTGATGAATTCTGTGAGTGTTATTTCCCCAGTAAGTGCTGTAAAGTGATGAATTCTTTTAGTGTTATTTTCCTCAGTATGTGCTGTAAAGTGATTGAATTCTGTGAGTGTTATTTCCTCATAAGTGCCGTAAATGATAAATTTTCTGTGAGTGTTATTTCCCCAGTATGTGCAGTGAAGTGAGAATTCTGTGAGTGTTAATTTCCTCAGTATGTGTTTTGGGGACGTCAGCGTCAATTATGACGTCAACTTAAAATGACATAGGTAACTACATGACGAAAATAAAAATATGAGACAAGAGAAGGAGCAAGAACTAACGGCCGAGGATTTGGTGTCCAGCCTAATTTATTTGTTTAAATCATCGTTTTTCTCCGTAGTTTACTATGTGGAGAGGCGACTTTCAAGTCAGTAGTGCATCGATGTTCACTGTGTATGTGGGATACTTTTTATGACGGTACCAGCGGAATATGAAGCAGGAAATGTATTGTTATAAAATTGTTGTAAATGCTGTGTCGCCGAGAGTGACTTAAAACTCCTATAAGAATATTTATGTGCTCTTTTGTACCACCCGCAGGTGTCGGTGGGCTAAAATTTATTGATGTGAACATTGGTAGTGTGAATACAGGGAGAAGTTAATATTTGTTTTAGATCAACGGTACGTCGAATCGAAGTTTATTGTGTTCCATGGGACTTTGGTGAAATTGTGTTCCCGGGATTAAATATTGATTGCTGTACTTTGTGAATCTGCGGTCTTCTATGGTTTACTGTGCTTTATGAATCTGGGGTTCTTCATCTGTGGATTGCTGTGCTTTATGAATCTGCGGTTCTTAAACTGTGTTTGCTGTGTTTTTTATGAATCTGCGGTTCTTCATCTGTGGATTGCTGTGCTTTATGAATCTGCGGTTCTTCATCTGTGGATTGCTGTGTTTTTTATGAATCTGCGGTTCTTCTTCTATGGTTTACTGTGTTTTAAATGAATCTTGGGTTTCTTCTTCTGGGGATTTTTTGTGCCTTGTAAATTTGCGGTTCTTCTCTGATAGTTCGACGTAATATATTGGCTTGCTGTGTTGAGACCCTGTTTTTTCTTCATCGCTTGTGTTTTGTGAATGGCTGGGGTTTACCGAGTAGGGACCTTGGTTATCCTTCTTCGTCTTATTTTAATGCTGTAGACGTGGCTTGGTATTGTGGAAACTGAATACGTTGATTATATATGTGAGACACGGGTGACGGCGCCGGCGAGATCTGTGAGTGATATCACGATATGTAATAGATAATCTGATGATTGAAGTTCCTATGAAATTGATATCTTGATCAAATATGCTGTGTAGTGACATGTATTAATTTATACCAATTCACATGAATGTATGTTTGATGTTCAGGCAGCAAAATTTATAAAGAAAAGAAATCTAACTCGTGTGTTGCCTGGCTATCCATGTACGTATGGTGTGGGTGTGTGTAGAAAATTTAATTATTACACCCATCCAAACTTCTGAGAGCGAGAGTCCAACAACAAAACACGCACCGCACACCATCCGTAACAATCTGGTGACCCCGTAGTTAAAGTTCTTTTGCTATGAATTAAAAATACCCTTTAAAAGGTAGATTTGTTTTTGTACACCTATAATTGCCCAATTAGAAGTGAAAGGTCACGTTCACAGACTTCCTTTTGAACATTGATTTTGTGTTGTATTGTTTTGTTTTATGACTGTTTTGTCTACTTTCTTTCCCGTCTCCAGCAAAACGGGGTATCTCCTTCTTTTATAGTTTCGGGAGATACAGGGCCAGTTCCTTATTCTTCTTTCCTTTGGGGGGCTTTAATTTTATTATCTTCAGCCATCTCTCTGATTATTTCTGTTTCCATCTTTACTTGGGGTTTGTGTTGCTTTTTCTTCAGCATTCTTAGGTTCTTTTCTCTTGAATGAGTGAGTGTGTGAGGGGGCTGCCCTAAACCCAGTTTTGAAAAAAAAAAAAAAAATTATTAGTTGTTTCAATTGAATGCTTAGTGTGTAAAACAACAACAACAATACTTTAAATTTAAATTTTTGTTATTACTCTCATGTCATTGCTTGTTTTAAATACTTGTTGCTGAAAATTTAGCATTGATTACCGATTGTGTTTTTCTTTCTCCCCATACCAAAAATCCTGTTTCATTGTTTATCTCTATCTTAGTGTGGGGGTTTGGGGTTTTGGGACAGGACATTATTTCATATTTTAAATGATGGCACAAAAGGGCAAAGGGAAGAAAGTCCTGTTGTTTCCTCTGTGGACGAGGACAAAGTTTTCGCTAAATATTTACAACGCGGTAAGGTATTGGTCTGAGGAGAAGATCTGTTGGCCTATGTTGACAAGTGTATTGCCCAGGACATGGAAAGAGAGGAAAATGCGATTGAAAGAATTTCAGTTGAGAGTACGGGAAGAAGAGATAACTAAAAGAGAGCACTACAAGAGGAAACTAAAAGAGAGCAGATACAAGAGGAAACTAAAAGAGAACAGATACAAGAGGAAACTAAAAGAAGCAGATACAAGAGGAAACTAAAAAGAGAGCAAGAAGAAACAAAAAGAATGCAGGAGGAAACAAAAAAAAATGCAAGAGGTAAGGAAACTAAAAGAATACAGTTACAAATAACTTCTCAGCAGAGTGCGGTCTAAAGGACAGGACAGTGAGAGTCAGGGTTCGGGTTTTCCCGGGTTTTAAACCCCCCTCGCCCAACCTTTCCAAAGTTGCCCCCTTTAAAAGAAAGAACTGATGATATAGACATTTTACTTGTTTCGTTTTGAAACCCATGCTCGTTCCTTGGATGCTGAGAGTTTGTGGTAACAACCTGTCTGCACTATTTGAGGGTTCTGCTTTAACTCTCTATCACAGTCTCGCTGAAAATAAATTTTTGTGTCTTACAGTTTTTGAAAGAGAGCTTGCTAAAAAAAAATTTCAATGTACTCCAGATGGTTTTCGAAAGCGTTTCGTGAGCTAAGCCTAGCTCCGATGAACCTTTCGAGACCTTTGCAGTTGAACTTAGGGGGTGTTTTGACCTTTGGGTCTCTTTGTCAAAAATTGATAAGTCTTTGAAGATCTGGTGGATCTTATTTTGCGTGAGCAGTTTTGGAGTGTGTCTCAAAAGGATTTTGGCCACTTTTTTGTGTGAGAGAGATGTGAAAACTTTTGATGAAATGATCAAGTCGGCAGAGTCATACAGCCCTGCTCATCCAACTAAGGTGCTTTCTAGGAAAGCTGATGTAAACATTTTTGCTTCGTTGGTACAAAACTCCTGGTCATTTTTGACAGAAATGCATATCCCGGTCAGTCTGATAGAAACTCCGTACTGTGGTCAGTCTGACAGAGGAAACAGATACTCTACTTTTCAAACAGTGGCCACTACTCTGGTTCCTGGGCTGATCGGGGAAGTAACTTTGGGGGTAGCGTTATTATGGTCATCAGAGCTTTGGTTACTCAGCTGGTCGTGGAATAACTTGGCGGTAGCCGTTATCGTGGCCCGTGGCGCCCGTTATACCTCTGGCAGTAGGATTCCTCAAAAGTGCTTCTAAACAGTTGCAAGTGTTGTGTGTTTTTTTGTGTAAAAAGACAGGACATGTAGCTGCTAGGTGTCCATGGAAGTCAGGTATAAGCCCTGTAGAATTGCACCCTTAGCCACCCAGACACGTGCCCCTTTTGTGGTTGGTAACTCTACTTTTGTGAGAACTCAGCCGACAGCAAACAGTCCATTGCTTGTTGCTCTGTTCTTGATACTCCTTTTGCTTGTCTAGCTGCTGGTGAGTTCACAGGCAAATTGCTTTTGGGAGTCGGGTTTTCTGGTGAATGGCACTTTGAGCTCTGTTCTGCATGATACTGGTGCTACTATTTGTGGCGTTCGCAAACGGTTAGTTTCTGACAGTCAGATCTAGGAACCACAGTAAAATGTGTTTCTTTGGTATTCGTGTGGATGAGTTTCCACTGGCTACAGTTTCAAATCAGTTGTCCTTATTTTTTTGGGTGATTTGACTTGTTGTGTCTTGATAGTCCTGTCGCAGATCTCATTGTGGGAATGTACCTGGAGTTTTTGTGAACGGTGAGTTTAGTGATGTATCTGGTGAACCTTTCTCTTTAGCCGCCGTTACGAGGGCTGAGCTAAGCATTTTGTGGACAAAACCTTTGTGTCAGATCCCAGATGATCGAACATTTCCGTTCTGATCTTGTTCAGAACAGAAGGATGAGCGGGCAATGAATCGTGCTTCCAGCACATCTTGTGAGGTGAAGGGTATGGGAAAACTACCTTTTACTACATGTGTCTATGAGTTCTGCACAGGCAATTTTGTCAAAAATGATAATCTCTTTTGATCAGGTTGTTGGTTTCCCGTTGAACTTTTGACCTTAAAAGTGTTATCTTGGCGCTGATCTGATTTTGTCGGTCATTGGGTTTCCTCGGCGTACTCTGGGCCCAGAATCCTTTCAAGTTTTTTGGCCTGAGTAACCTGTGGATGAGCGAAGTATGTTCTTCCTGTGATGTTGTGTCCCGAAGACATATCAAAGGGGAGAGTTTGTCCATACCCCTTGCGTCTTTCCAGTCATCAGTACTCCTTGATCGTTGCTGTTGATCTTGTTGGTCCCCTGTCCCTCCTTCGAACAAGGTCATCGTTACTCTGACCATGATTGACAATTTCTACCCCTTTTCCGAGGCTGTTCCGTGAAGGATATCTCCCCTTTGCTGGGCAAAGCATTGTTGGAATCTTTTCTCGTTTAGGTTCCTAAGGAGAATTCTGTCTGACCAGGGTACACAGTTCAAATCGAACTCATGAAGCATTTTCCTGCTTTGTGTGGTGCAAAGGCGTACGTACATCGCCGTATCATCCGCAGCAAATGGGCATGTTGAGAGATTTCATGGACTTTGAAATCCATGGGGAAAAGATTGTCCGCACTCACCCAAGGCATGGCAACCCATTTATTGCCGCACTGTGTTTGCGTCAGAGAGTTGCCCTCTGAAAGTACAGGTTTCTCTTTCCCCTTTTAGTTTCTGTTTGGTCGACAGGTCGTGGTCCTGTTGCTTTACTACAGGAATCGTGGACTGGGTCAGATGCTCAGGATGTTGACCAAACCTCTTTTTTTCGTACTTGTTTTGAATCAAGAATGTTATTGTGCTCATGTAAGTTAGCCATGGAGAATTCTGCTGATTCCGCTTTGAAGGGTAAAAAGTACTTTGACAAGAAGGCCAGGGAACGCCGTTTCCAATGATGAGAAGTTTTAGTTTGTGCCGACTGACTCTAACAAGTTGTTAGCCAGTTGGTCAGGGCCGTTCCCGTAAATCAAATCTTGCATCCAGATTTCAAGGTCTGCAAGGGGGAAGGAAAGATCTTTCAGCGAATATGCTCAAAATAATTCGTCGGCGTTGTGTCTACTTCTGCTGTTGTTTATGCCTACAGTTGTTCTTCACAAGGACTTCAGTTCCTTGTCAGGGGATAGGGACCTTTGGCTTATGAGCAGAACAGGTTCCTTGGGGTGTTCTCCAGGATTGGTCTTCTGAGGACCCCTCTCCGGGGTCCTGTTTGTACTGTTCTGGGAAATGGTTTGTTACAGTTTTGGGGTCCGTCCAGGACTGTGATGACCTTTACCCATTCCACTTTAGCTGTCTGATGGCGTCTTCTATGCAGATGAAGATGTCCTCTCAGAGTTTGATTGTTTCTTTTTCTGAACACGTTTCCAGAGTTGCGTGCAGTCTTTGATGATTTTCAGGACATTTTGAAATCCTAAACCAGGTTCTTTCTCCAGGTGAGGCACTATTAGAGATCCTCTACAACAGATGTCCCTGTTAGAAAGATGTTATTATTCCCCTTTTCGCGAAAGAGGTTGTTAGAAAAGATTTGGGATCATTTGGATCTGGAATCATTGAACCATCCAATAAGTCCGTATGCATATCCAGTTGTGTTTTCAGGAGAAAAGATGGTACTGTAGATTTTGCATTGATTTCAATCTTTTAACAAGATTTTTCCCACTTGATGCCGAACCATTCCTGATGTTGAGAGCCTTTTTGCAAGGTTAGCTGATGCTTCATTTTCACAAGATAGATCCCTTGCAAAAGATATTGGGCAGATCGTGGTTAAACCCGAGGATTGTCCCCAAGACGGCTTATTTTCAACCACTTGGTCATTCCAGTTTGTCAGGGTGCCTTTTGGACTGTACGGCTCCTGTCAGTGTTTGCACCATGAGGTAAAGCTGGCATTAGAATCATTTTCTGCCATCAGTTTTTTTTGACGATATTTTTTGTGACATATGTTTAATGATCACCTTAAACATGTGAAGGGGGGCTCCCCCCGTCTGAGGTCTTTCCCAACCTCACAGCTCCCTCTTCAAAGATCGAGGCAGGTTCGTCACTGAGTTCCTTGGGCTATTTTTGGGGTGGCACTATGCGTCTGAGGTAAAAGTTTGAAAAGATTTTGAAAATATCCACTCCTACTACAGGAAGCAGGTCAGGTCCTGTTGGGCAGCTCAGTTTTACAGGAGATATGTTCCTAGTTTGCTACTTTAGTGCTCACTTTTCGATTTTACAAAGATACTGATCGTGCTGGGAAAGGGCATTTCCCTTTGGGCTCCTAGTGTGCAGAAGCTTAGGAAGATTCGGGAATCCTGTCTTCTGCACCTGTTTGTTGTTACCTAGGTTGGGTAATCTTTGTTCTCAGGGCTGATCAGTTTTGTTGGGTTTTGGTGCTGTATGCTTCAGAGAGTGATGATTCCTTCACCCAGTCGTGTTCGCTAGTCGAAATTACTGAAACGTGAAAGGCGTACAACTATTGAACGGGAATGTTAGCCCTTGTCGGGCGTTCAGAAGTTTGTAAAGGTTCCTTTGGGGAGTCAGATTATCCTTGCAGACAGATCATCGTCCTTTTACGACCCGCGAACGTCAAACTTTAAGACTCAAGATTAGGATGGGCGTTTTTTCGTGCAAAGGGGTTCTCGTTTGAAGTCCAGCCAGTTCCTGGTTCGGCGAAAAGTTTTCCCCTGACCTTCTCTCCCCCAGTGAGAATCAATTGATCCCTTAAATGAGTTTCCTTGTGTGAACTGCAGTTTTATCTCTACCCTTGGGGGATGGGAGGCCCGACGAGTGGCAGTAAACATGTATATGCAGCCATCCAGGTGTGGGTGCAGCCCATGCCCGCCGCCGTCTCTACTTTCCCTGTGGGCATGGGGAGTTGGGCGTGAGGTCAGCAACAAGCTAGCATGTCAAAGGCTTCAGAGTTTTTTGGGGACAACTTGTTTCTTCTGTTGTGTGAGAATCCCTGAAGGACTCCACGAACTGCTTCCGGAGGGTTCGTTTTCCGTCGATTGAATGTAATTTGTAGTTTGTGTATTCTGCTGTTTGTTTACTTCTTTTCAAAAAAACATTCGTCATTGTTTTTTTCTTGAGGAGGGGATATTTTGACGTCAGCGTCAAATTTTGACGTCAACTAAAATGACATGTAACTAAAATGACGAAAATAATAATAGGAGACAAAGGGGGGAGCAAGAACTAACGGCCGAGGATTTGGTGTCCCGCCTAATTTATTTGTTTAATCATCGTTTTCTCTCCGAGTGTTACTATGGGGGAAGGTGACTTTTTAATCAGTAGTGCATCGATGTTACTGTGTATGTGGGATACTTTTTATGACGGACCGGAGCGGAATATGAAGCAGGAAATGATTTGATAAAATTGTTGAAAATCTGGTCCCCCGAGAGGGGACTTAAAACTCCTATAAGAATATTTATGTCTCTAATTGTACCCCCGCATGTGTGTCGTGCTGTTTATTGATGTGAACATTGTAGTGTTGAATTTCACGAGAATTAATATTTGTTTTAGATCAACGGTACGTCGAATCGAAGTTTATTTGTGTTCCATGGGACTTTGGTGAAATTGTGTTCCCGGGGATCAATATTGATTGCTGTACTTTTTGAATCTGCGGGGGGGGCTTCTATGGTTTACTGTGCTTTATGAAATCTGCGTTCTTTACGGGATTTCTGTCTTAATGAATCTGCGTTCTTCATCTGTGATTGCTGTGTTTTTATGAATCTGCGGTTCTTCATCTGTGGATTGCTGTGCTTTATGAATCTGCGGTTCTTCATCTTGATGTGTGTTTATACCTGGGGATGCTGTTTTTTATGAATCTGCGTTCTTCTTCTATGGTTTCTGTTTTATGAATCTTCGGTTCTTTTCTGTGGATTGTTGTGCCTTGTAAATTTGCGGTTCTTCTTCTGATAGTTCGACGTAATATATTGTGCTTGCTGTGTTGAGACCCTGTTTCTTCTTCATCGCTTGTGTTTTGTGAACGGCTGTGTTTACCGTGTAGGGACCTTGGTTATCCTTCTTCGTCTTATTTTAATGCTGTAGACTGTGGCTTGGGTATTGTGGAACTGAATACGTTGATTATATATGTGAGACACTGTGGACGGCGCCGGCGAGATCTGTGAGTGATATCACGATATGTAATATGATATCTGATGATTGAAGTTCCTATGTATTGATATCTTGATCTATATCTATATCTTGATCTATATGAACAAAGATGGGATGTGTGAAGACTCATCTGAATGGCAGCAGCGCACTGCATCAGCAGATAAGACGTCGGAAGACCAAGGCCAGGATTTAAACCACAGTGCCAAGGACATCCACGCTGTTGGTTCGGATGAGGAATTTGCACAGGCCCTCGATGCCAGGCGCCTGAAACTCAACCTGCCACGAGCAAACGAAACTGAAGATTGGGAGAAACTGGATGCAAAAATCGTCCAAAGACTCGATGCACTGATAGGGAAAAGCACCCTGGAACACAAACTAGCCACATATGGGGACATTGTGTATGCCACATGTAGAGACGCCTATGGAGTAAAACTACCCAAAGAGAAAACACCTCCAAAGAAATCCAGACGCCAAGAAAAGATGGACAAGATCAGAGTCCAAAAGAACAACCTCAAGAAGCAAATGAAGACCGCACTGCCAGCTGAAAAACAAGGCTTGGAAAAACTGTGGGAAGACCTGAAAGAAAAACACAGCGCCCTCAGCAAAGCGGAATCTGCGAGGAAGAGGAAGAGCAAAAAGAAGAAGACACAAGAGCGCTTCTTCAGAGACCCCTTCCAGTTTGCCAGAAACACTGTTTGAGCAGCCAAAATCTGGGACCCTAAGTGTGGACAAAGGAGTTCTTGAGCAGCATCTGAGGAAAACATACTCTGACTCACAGAGCAAAGCACCACTCGACATTCAAGATCTGGTGTGGCCAACCAACCCTGAGGAACAGTTCAATGGCAAGCCTCCAACGTTGGCGGAAATCAAGAAGGTGGTCGACAAAGCCAGAGCCAAATCATCACCAGGGCCAAACGGAATACCTTACCAGCTTTACAAGAATGTCCCAAGGTGCTGGAGTGGCTCCACAGGCTGCTGCGATCGGCTTGGAGAAACCAGAAGATCAGCGGCCAGTGGATGACGGCAGATGGTGTGTACATCCCCAAAGAGCAAAACGCAAGTGACATCAGCCAGTTCAGGCCAGTATCACTACTGAACGTCGAAGGGAAAATCTTCTTCTCTGTCATGGCAGCAAGGCTGACCAAGTACCTGATGGAAAACAAGTACTTGGATGTGTCAGTCCAGAAAGGTGGCATCCCAGGCGTGGCTGGCTGTGTAGAACACGCCACAATGATCTGGGACGCAATCCAAAAAGCAAAAACAGAAAAGAGAGACCTGGACGTAGTGTGGCTTGATCTGGCAAACGCATATGGATCTGTGCCCCATGAGATGATACAGTTGGCTCTTGAGATGTACCATGTGCCAAAGAACATCCGCGACATGCTCAAGAAGTACTTCAATGGCTTCTCAATGCGGTTCTCTACCAAGGAGTACACAACTGATTGGATCAACTTGGAAGTGGGCATTGCCATGGGCTGTGCAATTTCCCCGATACTGTTCGTGCTGGCAATGGAACTCATCTTGAAAGCAGCAACAAACAACGCGAGACAAACAGACCTTGGCGATGGATACAAGATGCCTCCTCTCAAGGCCTTCATGGATGACACTACAGTGATTTCATCCAGAGAAGACGAGACACGTCATGTGCTGGAGAGGCTGGACGACATAGTTGCCTCATCCAGAATGAAGTTCAAGCCAAAGAAATCACGGAGTCTCTCACTGAGGAAAGGAAGAGTGGCGAATCTGTGGTCTTCAGTGTTGCCAACCAGGCCATTCCAACAGTCACAGAAGAACCAGTCAAGAGCCTTGGAAGATGGTATGATGATACGCTGAAAGACACACAAAGAGCAAAAGAAACCAAGCAGATGGCGGAAGAAGGCTTGGAGACCATTGACCAGTGTGGGCTCCCTGGCAAATACAAGGTCTGGTGTCTGCAGTTCATGCTGATACCAAAGCTCCTATGGCCTCTGATGATATACGACATCTGCACCAGCACAGTGGAGGCAATGGAAGCCAAAATCAACAAGTTCACAAGGAAATGGCTTGGTGTCCCACCCTGTCTGACTGACATCGCGCTGTACTGTCGCCAAGCAAAGCTCAAACTACCACTGAAATCCATCCTGGAGGAATACAAAGCAGGGAAGATCAGACTTCAAAGCATGCTGGAGGACTCAGGAGACAAGGTGGTAGAAGCAATCAAGCCCCAGCTGAAGACAGGCAGAAAATGGAAAGTTCAAGAGGCGATGGATTCTGCAAAAGAAAGTCTCAAGATCAGAGAAATAACAGGACACACACAGACCAACAGACAAGGACTGGGGGTGACCAAAACTGAATGGTGGTCAAAGGCCAAAGGAAAAGCCAAAAGAGACATGATGATTCAGGAGATGAGAAAAGAAGAAGACCAAAAAAGACTCCAAAAAGCAGTCCAGCAGAGCCAGCAAGGGCAATGGACAACGTGGGAGAATGCACTCCAAAGAAGTCTAATTTGGGAATGACATTTGGCACATGGCCCCTCTCAGAATCAGCTTCATTCTCAGATCTGCATATGACCTTCTGCCCTCAAATGCAAACCTGGTGAAGTGGGGGAAAACAGACGATCCTGCATGCCCCTCTGCCATGAAAAACAAACAGTGGAGCATGTTCTAAGCTCATGTAAAGTAGCCCTGGCTCAAGGAAGGTACACATGGAGGCACAACCAAGTGCTCAAAGAAATTGTACAAGTAGTCTGGGCTAGTACCAACACCACAAAAGGGAGAATCAGGACTCCAAAAGCACCCGCAACATTCTTCACGGCAGGAGGCAGCAAATCATGGCCAAGAACAACAGTGCCACTCGAAACATGCAGGCAGAGTCTGCTGGATGGGGCAGATGACTGGGAGTGCACTGCAGACCTCCCAGAATGGAAGAGTCACCCAGAGATCATCAGCAAGAGTGGCATGAGACCAGACATAGTAGTCCACTCTAAGTCAACCAAGCAGCTGATCATGATCGAGCTCACAGTGCCATATGAGAACAGAATGGAGGCAGCTCAAATCTACAAGACTGAAAAGTATGCTGATCTGGCAAACAGCCTGAGGAGAGAAGGCTATCAGGTCAAAGTCCTCACTGCAGAAATTGGAGCTAGGGGATTTGTAGGAACGTCTGCATACAGCCTCATGAAACAGCTCTCAGTTGCAGGGAAGGAAAAAACCAGAGCCCTGAAAGCAATGGCAGAAGCGGCAGAGAGGTGTTCAAGCTGGATCTGGTCAAGGAGGAACAAAAGTGAACTTCATAAGGCTTAATTTCCCTACAAAATATCAGGTGTCCCTGTGGCTCAGTGTTAAAGCGCGAGTCATTAAGTAGAAAATGAGCATGTCCAGAGGGTCATGGGTTCGAATCCCAGCCATGGCTCGTCCCAAGATGGGGAAAAAAAAAAAGGGGCAGCAGAGGGACATCCGGAGTCATGAACCGGGTGTGGCCCAACCCCCCTAGAGTGTCAGGAGATAAGGGCCGAAACACTTGCTTGAAGGGGCTTCTCTTCTGAGGACTCTCTGCTGCCACGCTCTCCACGAGTTTCTTTCTACTGTGTAGTGACATGTATTAATTTATACCAATTCACATGAATGTATGTTTTGATGGTTCAGGCAGCATAATTATAAAGAAAAGAAATCTAACTCGTGTGTTGCCTGGCTATCCATGTACGTATGTGTGGGTGTGTGTAGAGAATAATTATTACACGCATCCAAACTTCTGAGAACGAGAGTCAGACAACAAAACACGCACCGCACACCATCCGTAACAGTGCTGTAAAGTGATGAATTCTGTGAGTGGTTATTTCCCCAGTATGTGCAGTGAAGTGATGAATTCTGTGAGTGTTATTTCCCCAGTATGTGCAGTGAAGTGATGAATTCTGTGAGTGTTATTTCCTCAGTATGTGCTGTAAAGTGATGAATTCTGTGAGTGTTAGTCCTCAGTATGTGCGGTAAAGCTGATGAATTCTGTGAGTCTGCTATTTTCTCAGTATGTGCTGTAAAGCTGATGAATTCTGTGAGTCTCTGTAATGTGCAGTAAAGCCGATGAATTCTGTAAGTCTTTTATTTCCTCAATATGTGTGGTAAAGCTGATGAATTCTGTGAGTCTTTTATTTCTCAGTATGTGCTGTAAAGCTGATGAATTCTGTGAGTCTCTGTAAGTGCAGTAAAGCCGATGAATTCTGTAAGTCTTTTATTTCCTCAATATGTGTGGAAAGCTGATGAATTCTGTGAGTCTTTTATTTCCTCAATATGTGTGGTAAAGCTGATGAATTCTAGTGAGTCTCTGTATGTGCAGTAAAGCCGATGAATTCTGTAAGTCTTTTATTCCTCAATATGTGCGGTAAAGCCGATGAATTCTGTGAGTCTGCTATTTTCTCAGTATGTGCTATGAAGCCGATGAATTTGCGAGTCCCTTATTTCCTTAGTATGTGCAGTAAGTCTGATTTGAATAGAAAGTCATGTTTTGTTTGTTACCAGCCGCCGTGGTGAAGTGGTTAGCATCGCAGACTCCCGGCTGGGAGGTTGTGGGTTCGAATCCCATCAGAGTCATGTAGGTTTTTCTGCCACGACTGGCTCCCCACCCAGAGTTGAGTTTGCTGCGGACTCATTTGGGAAGACTGGACCACACAGTCGAGTTTCATCCACTTAATGGATGCGTTTCTGAGAGTGTTGCTCAAATTTCCTGACCAACACTGCAGTGCCTGTATCTCTCGGCCTGGTTGACGCCGGGATATATTATGAAAGGAAGCGTAAGTACAGCCCTGTCATGTAAGTCCCAGACTGAAATGGAAATCCGTAGCATCATCTTAATCATCCTCATTCTCATCGATCAGCATAAAAAAATGTCTCAAATTCTGTGGCCCTTCATACCCTGCTTTCATGGTGACCTCAATTTCGATGTCCTCTCCACGTCTGTGGCCTTGGTTTGATTCCGTCGGGGTCACCGGTATCGGCGAGTCCATGGGGGCTGTCGTTGGACGGACGTGGTGGCGACCCTCCGGAGGGAGAGCTCACTCGCGCCGGCTCCGCGACTAAGCAATTATTGTCGTCAGTAGGGGGCTTAGTAGGTGGTGTCCTGCGTATGTTGGATCAGAACAGGCGCCACTGAACACCACCGAGGTGACTCGGCAGCAGTGCAGTGTCTCCTCCGGTGGGTTGCCTCTTGATGACTTGACATTGACTGCTCCCTGTGGATTGCTGGTGCCGGGGCTGTGGCGGGGCCGACCGGCCTGTGGCTGTGGACGGGGTGTCGGAATGAGCGGTGTGGGTGCACTGCCTCTGAGGTGGCGCAGAGGTTGGGACAGCAAAAAAAAAAAAAAGTTTTGTTTTGTTTCTTTCAGTTTCGGTTGAAAGGGAGCTTATACAAGCATTCTTGGACATGCACACATATACGCGCACGAGCACACACACACACACATACACACACACACACACACACACACACACACACACACACACACACACACACACACACACACACACACACAGAGATTCAACGACTTATTTATCCTATAGTCCCATTAGGAACATTTTTAAAATGTAGACAAGAAGACTGACATGGACAAAAGCAAGAAATGCACTGTGCATGTAGCACTGAATAAAGGGCAGTTCACTGGAGTGTAAAGGCTTTCCTGAGTTTCGTGCAACTCCTCACATTGAGCCTCTTCTCACACACCAGAAAGTAGTATGTGAAAAGTATCCATGGGTTTCAATCCAGTGTATGTTCCAGGTCTGAATTTCTTGTGTTCTTAAATCGGTGTGGTTGGAGCGTAACGTTACAAAGTGCAGAGGTTGGAATTAATCGTACACAGTCCCATTTTTGACCCGGCCTGCTGCCATGAATGTGACCACAGTGGTTGGAATCAATCGTACACAGTCCCATTTTTGACCCGGCCTGCTGCCATGAATGTGACCACAGTGGTTGGAATCAATCGTACACAGTCCCATTTTTTACCCGGCCTGCTGCCATGAATGTGACCACAGTGGTTGGAATCAATCGTACACAGTCCCATTTTTGACCCGGCCTGCTGCCATGAATGTGACCACAGTGGTTGGAATCAATCGTACACAGTCCCATTTTTTACCTGGCCTGCTGCCATGAATGTGACCACAGTGGTTGGAATCAATCGTACACAGTCCCATTTTGACCCGGCCTGCTGCCATGAATGTGACCACAGTGGTTGGAATCAATCGTACACAGTCTCATTTTTGACCCGGCCTGCTGCCATGAATGTGACCACAGTGGTTGGAATCAATCGTACACAGTCCCATTTTTGACCCGGCCTGCTGCCATGAATGTGGCTATGGTGGTTGGCTGGGCTGTAAACATCATGGCGTGACATGTTTTTTTTTTGCGTGTTGCAGACATTCTTCCGATCGACATCGCCTTTCTCCTCGCCTATGTCCTTCTTCTCATCATTTCTATCGTCTGTGCTGGTAAGTTTCTAGTTTGTCTGTCTGCCTGTAAGTCTGTTGTCCTTCCTCTCTCTGTGTTCCTGCTCATATTAGAGTCCAACTTCATTTCATTTCTCTTTTTTTTTTTTTTTAAATTTTTAAACAAAAGTGACAAGGGTTACATGAAAAGCAGGAAGTTTGAGCTTTAGGAAATAGAAATGCATTATTCTCTCTCTCTGTGTTGCTCTTTCTCTGTCTGCCTCTGTTTCTGTCTCTGTCTCTCTGTGTCTCTCTCTCTGTCTCTCTGTCTGTCATTCTGTCTGTCATTCTGTCTGTCTGTCTCTGGTATTGTTTTTCTGTGTGTGTGTGTTTTGCAGGCATTTAGTTGTTGTTCTTTGTAATTCAGTGTCTTTGCTTTTCAGGAAAAAAAATTCTGAGATTGAAAAAGAAACTCTGTCCATAATAACCATAACACACATCACAAACAACAGGCAAGGCATGCCCAGATTCTCTGGGATCAATGAAAACAACAACAAAAGCAGTTAAAGAGAGAGAGAGAGAGAGAGAGAGAGAGAGAGAGAGAGAGAGATTGATTGATTGGTTGACTGATGTTTGATCATTATTTACAAGGGTAACAGATAAGCAAATATATCTTTTTTTTTCCTTTACAACCGGCCCTTGTCCTGCTGAGGGACTGAGAGTGACTAGGAGAGAGAGAGAGAGAGAGAGAGAGAGAGAGAGAGAGAGAAGAGAGAGGGTGGTAGGTTTATTCATTAATGTGAGTCAGGGTGGAAGGACAGAAGAGAGTGGGAGCTACAGTTCCTGGGGCCCCTCTCGCCAGTCAGAGGATATCAGTTTGGTGTGAGAGAGAAAAAGAATAGAGGATGATCGTAAGAAGAAAATATTTTCTTTCGGACCTCAGGTCTTTGAAGGTAACATGTATCTGCTGTGTATTGAAGATGAACGGGATTTCAAACAGAGAGAAGCTCGAGCAGAAACTGGATTGTGTCTTTGATGTTCATCTCCATCTTGTTTCCGTCCATTGACATACATGATATGCGGTGTGATTGACCAAATTCTAGAAAATTCGTTCTGATGTCTTTGGTTTTTCATCTCTGTCTTATTTACATCAATTTGCACAGACAACAGGCTATATGATTGATGGTTTTTCATCTCTGTCTTATTTACATTGATTTACACAGACAACAGGCTATATGATTGATGGTTTTTCATCTCTGTCTTATTTACATTGATTTACACAGACAACAGGCTGTATGATTGATGGTTTTTCATCTCTGTCTTATTTACATCGATTTACACAGACAACAGGCTATATGATTGACCAAATTCTGGAAAATGCATTCTGATGTCTTTATTTATGTTTTTTTTTTAAATCTCTGTGTTGTTGACATCAATTGACATATAAAACAGGCTGTTGATTGGCCAGATTCTGGCAGCATCCCTATGACTGGCAGGAAGAACCGTCACGATTCACCAGCCAAGTCTAGAGTTTGTAATACCCCCTCCCTTCTGCAGCATGATCCCTTACCACTTCTTCCACCCTCACGCCTCCCCCCCCCTCCCTCCCTCATTAACCCCCTACCCCCGTGGTCCATTCCTGTTTGGTCTGCGTCTGCTTGATGTGAGGCTGGACATCTGCTGGCAGTGTTCCTGTACAACCGTCAGATGTTGCACACGACGTACCGCATGTACATGGTGTCGCTGTCCCTGTGGCTGTTTGGCTTGCTGCTGCTGTGCATCGCCTGGGGCAGTACACGTCATCGGGCTGGGAGGAGGACCCCACAGAGGTCACAGGTGGGGATCGTTGCTCTGTCCTTGTGTCTTTTGTTTGTGTCGTGCCTTCTGACGTGGACGGTCAGAGAAATACATGTGTACAGTCGAGACATGCCTGTCCTGAAATTTGGGGTGGGTTGGATTTTAAAAAAAAATGCTATTTTTATGAATGAAAAATTTCTGCAGTTTTTCTTGGAACACCCCCCCCCCCCCCCCCCGGCCCCCCCCCCCCCGCCCCCCCCCCCCCCCAACAAAACAAAACAGGATGGATTGCAGGGTGATTAGATAATCTTGAATGGCTGCCTTCTTAATTGGGATGAATTATAGGAAGTGAAAATGCATTGGTTTATAGAGTGATGAGAGGCGTGGTAGGCTTTGCCTCCAAGTAGTATCAGGGCAGCCGGTTGTCAGCTTTGGGCGTGGGTGTGTGCTGGGGGGGGGGGGGGGGGGGGGGTGTAGATAGACAGGAGATGAAATTCCCAAGGTGAAGCTCCATACCTAACCCATCTTCATCAAAGGTTCTGGTGTAAGTAGTAGCGTTGGTGAGCTGTCTTCCTGTCAGCTCCGGTGATAGGTTCTGGTAGGTTAAGGTAGCTCCAAACCTGTCCACCATCATTCCTGTGTTCTGGTTTAAACAGAGCTACCCACCTGTCCATTCTAATCAGAGATTCTTGTTTAATCGACTGGAACCTGTCAACGTGGCACCTGTTCACCCTTGATGTGGATGCTGGTTTAGTTAAGAACTAGTCATTAAAGAACAAGTAGGGATAACTCTTGCTCCCGTGGTGAAATGAATACAGGCCCCTAACTCCAAACGAATGCTGGTTACAACACCCAAATGCCCAAGAGACCTGACAAAGAGAGAGGACACAGAACTGTTCTCCGCCACATTGAAGATTTCCTTTCATAGTCAAGAACTAGTCACATTCATGCCTGTCGACCTTTAGTAAAGATTCTTCTGTATCAAGTCAGTGGAACTAATGAGCTTGACTCCCAATCTGTCCTTGTTATATAGTGTCTCATTCAAGAAGAACTAGACAGCTCCACACCTAAGCACCCATGTGGATTCTGATTGAGAGGAACTGGTTAACTTGACACCAGTCTACCCTTGTGCCGAGTGTGATAAAGTGTAACTCTGTGGATGAGTGGTGAATTGTCTCTCTTTGTGAATACTTTGTTGTGGTGGTTGTGCTTTCCCTTTTATTCCTAGACTTTAAAAGTATAACTTTGTGGGCAAGTGAAGAATTGTCTCTCTTTGTTAATACTTTGTTGTTGTGCTCTCCCTTTTGTTCCTAGACTTTAAAAGTATAACTTTGTGGGCAAGTGAAGAATTGTCTCTCTTTGTGAATACTTTGTTGTTGTTGTTGTTGTTGTTGTTGTTGTTGTGCTCTCCCTTTTATTCCTAGACTTTAAAAGTATAACTTTGTGGGCAAGTGAAGAATTGTCTCTCTTTGTGAATACTTTGTTGTTGTTGTTGTTGTTGTTGTTGTTGTTGTGCTCTCCCTTTTGTTCCTAGACTTTATCCCATCACTGAAATTGTCGTTTGACGAACAAACCAGAGGTCGTAACCGTGGGTTACAGGTCGACTGTTCCAGGCGGCAAGCACAGGAGTGTTTCTGCTGATGCTGATTCTCATGGCCAAAGGTTACACCATCACCAGGGGGCGTTTGACACAGACGTCCACCATCCGCCTGACTTTCTTCTTCTGCATCTATGTCGTTGTTGTCGCCGTCCTGTTCATCTGGGAGGGAGCGGTTAGTGTCCCTTCTGCGCCTATGTCGTTGTTTTCGCCGTCCTGTTCATCTGGGAGGGAGCGGTTAGTGTCTGCTGGGGGATGAGGTGGAGAATGAATCGGTAGCTCCTGGGATGTGTTACTGGGAGTGTGTGTGTGTGTGTGTGTGTGTGTGTGTGTGTGTGTGTGTGTGTGTGTGTGTGTTTTCTTGTGTGTGTGTGTGTGTGTGTGTGTGTGTGTGTGTGTTTTCTTGTGTGTGTGTGCATGTGTGTAAATGTGTGTGTGTGTGTGTGTGTGTGTGTGTGTGTGTGTGTGTGTGTGTGTGTGAGGGTGTTTGTGTGTGGTGTGTGTGCGTGTGTGTGTGTGTGTGTGTATGTGTTTGTGTGTGTGTGTACACGTGTGTGTGCCTGCGTGCATGCATACATGTGTGCAAGTGCTGATGTGCAGGTGTATACCACAGAAAGAAAGTTACGGAGAGAGAAAAAAAAAGCTCAGGGAAGAAGAAAAGAAAAAGAAAAGAAAAAAAAAGGAACTGAAATCTGTAGATTGTTGGCTGCAGTTTTGATGTGTTAGCAGATAACACGTCCTGAAATGTGTGTTAGCAGATAACACGTCCTGAAATGTGTGTTAGCAGATAACACGCCCTGAAATGTAAGGTTACAGTGAGGGGTCAGTCTTCTGTTTAAGAGCAGCCAGTCTTTGTTTTATCTGCCAGGCTGAATGCAGAACAATGACACACTTTGATGTCATGCATCAGCAAGACACTGCAAAAGTGAAAGAGACTGTTGTAAGCAGTACGAACAAATGGTCCTGGTCAAAGTTTGATTAAAAAAAAAAGGGTGGATGATACACCACTCAGTGCTCAGATTCAAGTCAGATCTTTTTTTACCATTTTCAAGGCAAGTTTCAAAAAATCATTTCTGAATGTTGGAGAGGATGGGGGATGCAGGGGTGAGGGGAGCATGCACAGTCGAGACCTCACCGAAATTTCATCGATTTTTGCTTTTGCAGTGTGGAACCCTGTTTTAGCCTGTCTGAACAGTCAGTTTGTCGTTCTGCAAGAATAGAGCCTTGTAAATTGTACATCCTCGGTTCTCTTTGTGTTGAGTGTAAAGACCCACATCAACAACTTGAGATCTTTGCTGTTGGGCAGATTTTCGATGAAGGCCTGGTGCTGTATTTTTACGAGTCTCCGCCGGGCTACGGCCTCGTGACAATGCGTCTGATTGGCTGGTTGTGGTTCCTGTATGCGGTGTTCTTCACGCTGAAGCACTACCTGGACAAGGCCTCTTTCTACATCCCCTTTGTCATCTTTTACACCGTGTGGTGAGGAAGGTGGTGCTCTCTGGCGTGTCTGTATCTGTATGAAGGATAGAGTCGGTGTACATATTAGTCTGAATCTGCATGTGTATGTATAGGTCCATTGGCCTGTTTATCTCTCCATGTATGTATGTATGTATGTATCCACAAAACGAGTTTAGATCTGGGCGTCTTTGTTTCTCTCTGTGTCAAGTTATTTTTTTCTTAACATCCAGAAGTTGTCTATGACTGGATTGATTGCCTACACCAAGTCCTGTTTTCATCCGCTGTGGAGTTATTCAGTATATCTTTCTGTCTATCTGTCCATCTCTCTCTCTCTCTTTCTCTTTCTCACTGTCTCTCTTTCTCTCTGTCTCTCTCACTGTCTCTTTCTCTCTCTGTGTCTTATCTGTCTGTCTGTTTATCCGTCTGCATGTCTGTTTGTCTAACTGTCCATTTTTCTGTCAGTCTGTATCTGTCTGTTTGTCTGACCCTCTGTCTTTTAACTGTCGGTCTGTTGGTCTGTCGGTCAGTCTGTCTGTCTGTCGGTCTGTCTGTCAGTCTGTCGGCCTCCATGTCTTTTCTGTCTTTACAGTGGTGTGTGTGTCATTGGTGTGGATGGATGGGAGAAGCAGTGTGGCAGTAGTGTGTGTGTGTCATTGGTGTGGATGGATGGGAGAAGCAGTGTGGCAGTAGTGTGTGTGTCATTGGTGTGGATGGATGGGAGAAGCAGTGTGGCAGTAGTGTGTGTGTCATTGGTGTGGACGGATGGGAGAAGCAGTGTGGCAGTAGTGTGTGTGTCATTGGTGTGGATGGATGGGAGAAGCAGTGTGGCAGTAGTGTGTGTGTCATTGGTGTGGATGGATGGGAGAAGCAGTGTGGCAGTAGTGTGTGTGTCATTGGTGTGGACGGATGGGAGAAGCAGTGTGGCAGTAGTGTGTGTGTGTGTTCATTGGTGTGGATGGATGGGAGAAGTAGTGTGGCAGTAGTGTGTGTGTCATTGGTGTGGATGGATGGGAGAAGCAGTGTGGCAGTAGTGTGTGTGTCATTGGTGTGGACGGATGGGAGAAGCAGTGTGGCAGTAGTGTGTGTGTGTGTCATTGGTGTGGATGGATGGGAGAAGTAGTGTGGCAGTAGTGTGTGTGTCATTGGTGTGGATGGATGGGAGAAGCAGTGTGGCAGTAGTGTGTGTGTCATTGGTGTGGATGGATGGGAGAAGCAGTGTGGCAGTAGTGTGTGTGTCATTGGTGTGGATGGATGGGAGAAGCAGTGTGGCAGTAGTGTGTGTGTCATTGGTGTGGATGGATGGGAGAAGCAGTGTGGCAGTAGCATTGGATGGTAATTTGCACAGGGTGGGGGAAGGGGGAGGGTCGGGGCTGCCTGAACTGACATTACTGGCAATCTTCCAAATTGTAATTAAAGCAGAGATGTGTGTGTGCGCGCGCATGTGTATGTGTGTGTATGTGTGTGTGTGTGTGCGTGCATGTGTTTATCTTTCAGAGTTTCATAACAGAAGAGGGAGGAGGGAGGGAGAGAGGGGGGGGGGGGACACATTTTCCAAATTTCCATTGGAGTGGGAGCAGAGGGGGAGGGGTGTCCAAGTTCTTATGAAAGCAAAGGGGGGAATGTGGTAGTTCTTATTTTCCCAAATATTCAGGAGAGGTTTCTCTGATCTTCCTAATTCACGTAAAAACCGAGGAAATGGGGGTGGGGGTGGGGGGTGGGAGTGGGGGGTGGGGGGTGGGAGTGGGGGGTGGGGTGGGGTGGGGGGCTGGAGGGGGAGGGACACCAAATGAGGAAATGAGAGCAACATGAGAACTCTGCTGAATGAGGAAATGAGAGCAACATGAGAACACTGCCGAATAAGGAAATGAGAGCAACATGAGAACACTGCCGAATGAGAAAATGAGAACCAACCACTGTCAGAGATAAACACTGTCAGAGATAAACACTGCCAGAGATAAACACTGTCAGAGATAGACACTGTCAGAGATAAACACTGCCAGAGATAAACACTGCCAGAGATAAACACTGCCAGAGATAAACACTGCCAGAGACCTTCCATGGAGGGGACTGGAACCCACAACCTCCCAGCCTGATGCCCATGGCGCTAACCACTACACCACCACGGCTGTGTTTTCTCTTGATATTGAAAAAAAGAAATGTGCATCAAGAAAAAAGGAAACTGTGTGTGTTGTGTCATTTACATTACGAGTTGGTGGGAGAGAACCATACAAAGTCATATCAATGTAGAAATAAAGAGAAGAAAACGGGGCTGGATCGGGTCAACTCGGCGATAGCCTCCGACCAGCATCACAGGACAGTCAGTCAAATGGAGCTCACAGGGGAAAAGGAAAGTGAAGCACTCTCAGCAGAATAGCTTTGCTGCAGGGATTCTGAAATGACGACAGCTGGAATGACACACGCCCAGCAGAACAGATCAGCCTGGAACCGAATCTGCCGTGGGAGGATTGTCTGCCGTGGGAGGGTTGTCTGCCGTGGGAGGGTTGGGAGGGTTGTCTGCCGTGGGAGGGTTGTCTGCCATGGGAGGGTTGTCTGCCATGGGAGGGTTGGGAGGGTTGTCTGCCATGGGAGGGTTGGGAGGGTTGTCTGCCATGGGAGGGTTGTCTGCCATGGGAGGGTTGGGAGGGTTGTCTGCCATGGGAGGGTTGTCTGCCATGGGAGGGTTGTCTGCCATGGGAGGGTTGTCTGCCGTGGGAGGGTTGTCTGCCATGGGAGGGTTGGGAGGGTTGTCTGCCGTGGGAGGGTTGTCTGCCATGGGAGGGTTGGGAGGGTTGTCTGCCATGGGAGGGTTGGGAGGGTTGTCTGCCATGGGAGGGTTGTCTGCCATGGGAGGGTTGTCTGCCGTGGGAGGGTTGTCTGCCATGGGAGGGTTGGGAGGGTTGTCTGCCATGGGAGGGTTGGGAGGGTTGTCTGCCATGGGAGGGTTGTCTGCCATGGGAGGGTTGTCTGCCGTGGGAGGGTTGGGAGGGTTGTCTGCCATGGGAGGGTTGGGAGGGTTGTCTGCCATGGGAGGGTTGTCTGCCATGGGAGGGTTGGGAGGGTTGTCTGCCGTGGGAGGGTTGTCTGCTGTGGGAGGGTTAGGAGGGTTGTCTGCCATGGGAGGGTTGTCTGCCATGGGAGGGTTGTCTGCCGTGGGAGGGTTGTCTGCCATGGGAGGGTTGTCTGCCATGGGAGGGTTGGGAGGGTTGTCTGCCATGGGAGGGTTGTCTGCCATGGGAGGGTTGTCTGCCGTGGGTGGGTTGTCTGCTGTGGGAGGGTTAGGAGGGTTGTCTGCCATGGGAGGGTTGTCTGCCATGGGAGGGTTGTCTGCCGTGGGAGGGTTGTCTGCCATGGGAGGGTTGTCTGCCGTGGGAGGGTTGGGAGGGTTGTCTGCCATGGGAGGGTTGTCTGCCGTGGGAGGGTTGTCTTCCATGGGAGGGTTGTCTGCCGTGGGAGGGTTGGGAGGGTTGTCTGCCATGGGAGGGTTGTCTGCTGTGGGAGGGTTGTCTGCCGTGGGAGGGTTGGGAGGGTTGTCTGCCATGGGAGGGTTGTCTGCCGTGGGAGGGTTGTCTGCCGTGGGAGGGTTAGGAGGGTTGTCTGCCATGGGAGGGTTGTCTGCCATGGGAGGGTTGTCTGCCGTGGGAGGGTTGGGAGGGTTGTCTGCCATGGGAGGGTTGTCTGCCGTGGGAGGTTTGTCTGCCGTGGGAGGGTTGTCTGCCGTGGGAGGGTTGTCTGCCATGGGAGGGTTGTCTGCCGTGGGAGGGTTGTCTGCCGTGGGAGGGTTGTCTGCCATGGGAGGGTTGTCTGCCGTGGGAGGGTTGTCTGCCATGGGAGGGTTGTCTGCCGTGGGAGGTTGGGAGGGTTGTCTGCCATGGGAGGGTTGTCTGCCGTGGGAGGGTTGGGAGGGTTGTCTGCCATGGGAGGGTTGTCTGCCGTGGGAGGGTTGTCTGCCGTGGGAGGGTTGGGAGGGTTGTCTGCCGTGGGAGGGTTGGGAGGGTTGTCTGCCATGGGAGGGTTGGGAGGGTTGTCTGCCGTGGGAGGGTTGTCTGCCATGGGAGGGTTGTCTGCCATGGGAGGGTTGTCTGCCGTGGGAGGGTTGTCTGCCATGGGAGGGTTGTCTGCCGTGGGAGGGTTGGGAGGGTTGTCTGCCATGGGAGGGTTGTCTGCTGTGGGAGGGTTGTCTGCCGTGGGAGGGTTGGGAGGGTTGGGAGGGTTGTCTGCCATGGGAGGGTTGTCTGCCGTGGGAGGGTTGTCTGCCATGGGAGGGTTGTCTGCCGTGGGAGGTTGGGAGGGTTGTCTGCCATGGGAGGGTTGTCTGCCGTGGGAGGGTTGTCTGCCGTGGGAGGGTTAGGAGGGTTGTCTGCCATGGGAGGGTTGTCTGCCATGGGAGGGTTGTCTGCCGTGGGAGGGTTGGGAGGGTTGTCTGCCATGGGAGGGTTGTCTGCCGTGGGAGGGTTGTCTGCTGTGGGAGGGTTGTCTGCCGTGGGAGGGTTAGGAGGGTTGTCTGCCATGGGAGGGTTGTCTGCCATGGGAGGGTTGTCTGCCGTGGGAGGGTTGGGAGGGTTGTCTGCCATGGGAGGGTTGTCTGCCGTGGGAGGGTTGTCTGCCGTGGGAGGGTTGGGAGGGTTGTCTGCCATGGGAGGGTTGTCTGCCATGGGAGGGTTGTCTGCCATGGGAGGGTTGTCTGCCGTGGGAGGTTGGGAGGGTTGTCTGCCATGGGAGGGTTGTCTGCCATGGGAGGGTTGTCTGCCATGGGAGGGTTGTCTGCCATGGGAGGGTTGTCTGCCGTGGGAGGGTTGGGAGGGTTGTCTGCCATGGGAGGGTTGGGAGGGTTGTCTGCCGTGGGAGGGTTGGGAGGGTTGTCTGCCATGGGAGGGTTGGGAGGGTTGTCTGCCGTGGGAGGGTTGTCTGCCGTGGGAGGGTTGGGAGGGTTGTCTGCCGTGGGAGGGTTGTCTGCCGTGGGAGGGTTGGGAGGGTTGTCTGCCATGGGAGGGTTGTCTGCCGTGGGAGGGTTGGGAGGGTTGTCTGCCGTGGGAGGGTTGGGAGGGTTGTCTGCCGTGGGAGGGTTGGGAGGGTTGTCTGCCGTGGGAGGGTTGTCTGCCGTGGGAGGGTTGGGAGGGTTGTCTGCCATGGGAGGGTTGTCTGCCGTGGGAGGGTTGGGAGGGTTGTCTGCCATGGGAGGGTTGTCTGCCATGGGAGGGTTGTCTGCCATGGGAGGATTGTCTGCCGTGGGAGGGTTGTCTGCCATGGGAGGGTTGTCTGCCATGGGAGGGTTGTCTGCCATGGGAGGGTTGTCTGCCGTGGGAGGGTTGTCTGCTGTGGGAGGGTTGTCTGCCATGGGAGGGTTGGGAGGGTTGTCTGCCATGGGAGGGTTGTCTGCTATGGGAGGGTTGTCTGCCATGGGAGGGTTGTCTGCCATGGGAGGGTTGTCTGCCGTGGGAGGGTTTTCTGCCATGGGAGGGTTGTCTGCCGTGGGAGGGTTGTCTGCCGTGGGAGGGTTGTCTGCCATGGGAGGGTTGTCTGCCATGGGAGGGTTGGGAGGGTTGTCTGCCGTGGGAGGGTTGTCTGCCATGGGAGGGTTGTCTGCCATGGGAGGGTTGGGAGGGTTGTCTGCCATGGGAGGGTTGTCTGCCATGGGAGGGTTGTCTGCCATGGGAGGGTGTCCACAGCTCTATACTCCTGAAGGAATGTTCAGGCATGAGTGGAGTGACATTACAGGCTGCCACAGACGGGGCAACAGGTTTCTGACAGGGAGTTGAATTCACTGTGCAGTCTTAGTGTGACACTATGAGCAGGATCAGGTGGAAGGGGAACAGCAAGATCGGCAACGTGGCACAGGAAGTGGGTGGAGCTGAACATGATTGACACAGCTCTTGGTTGTCATGTGACAGGTTCTGGGCGGGGCCATCGGTGATCCTGGTAGCCATTTTCTCCATGCCCAAGTGGAGCCGAGAAAAGACTGTGAACGGAGTTGAGCAGTTTGTGGGTCTGTGCGGCCATCTGTTTTTCCTGGTGAGGTTTTTAAAATTTTGTCCTTCACCTTTTTGCCGATTTTTCTGATTTTTTGTTTTAGAATAACACCAGGTCCATATGAATGTTTGACAGTGGTTTTTGTTTGTTTGTTTGTTTATGTTAGAACCAGTCTTTTCTTACTTTTTAAAGGTTCTTCTCATTGATTCCAGGTATAAGATGCAGGTTGTTGTTGTTGTTGTTTTTTGGTAAGGTCTCCAAGCTCATGTATTTTTTCCTTTTTTATGTTTTTTCGTTTCCTTTCTTTACTTCCTCTATCTTTTTTAATGTAACATTTCCAGGAAATCTAGACCTTTTCTATCCTCTTTTCTTTACTTCCTCTTTCTTTTTAATGTAACATTTTCCAGGAAATCCAGAATGTGCTGCACCACAGCTGTGTCCATGCAGGCAGACATCATAGTGCATTGAAGAGAGGCAGAGTGTCACTCCGCAACTATATCATGTAGTACTATAGTGCTATAGAGTATTTGTTTCAACTTCCCTGTCAACTACATCATGTAGTACTATAGTGCTTTAGGGTATTTGTTTCAACTTCCCTGTCAACTACGTCATGTAGTACTATAGTGCTATAGGGTATTTGTTTCAACTTCCCTGTCAACTACATCATGTAGTACTATAGTGCTTTAGGGTATTTGTTTCAACTTCCCTGTCAACTACATCATGTAGTACTATAGTGCTATAGGGTATTTGTTTTAACTTCCCTGTCAACTACATCATGGAGTACTATAGTGCTTTAGGGTATTTGTTTCAACTTCCCTGTCAACTACATCATGTAGTACTATAGTGCTATAGGGTATTTGTTTCAACTTCCCTGTCAACTACATCATGCAGTACTATAGTGCTATAGGGTATTTGTTTCAACTTCCCTGTCAACTACATCATGTAGTACTATAGTGCTATAGTGTATTTATTTCAACTTTCTGTCTGACACATCACATTGTTATGAAGAGAGACAGATTGTCACTCCACAACTATATCATATAGTGCTGTAGTGCTATAGTGTATTTATTTCAACTTTACTGTCAGACACATCACATTGTTATGAAGAGAGACAGAGTGTCACTCCGCAACTATATCATATAGTGCTGTAGTGCTATAGTGTATTTATTTCAACTCTCCTGTCAGACACAGCACATTGTTATGAAGAGATACAACTGTCACTCAGCAACTAAATTGTATTGTTTTGTGCTAGAGTGTAACTATTCTAACATTCCTGTCAGAGTTGACCTTTCTGTGATGGTTTGAAAGCTGTCCCTGGGGTGTCCCATATGTACAGAGTGAGATAAGATAATGTTGCTTATAGCCCAGCCGACCGCTATGTACAGAGTGTAGTGGTGTGAACACAATGGGTGAGGAATGTGACCATGTTCGTTGGTGTGGTGTATGTAAACCATGTGATCATCATGTTGGTGTGTGGTGTATGTAAACCATGTGATCATCATGTTGGTGTAGTGTATGTAAACCATGTGATCATCATGTTGGTGTGATGTATGTAAACCATGTGATCATCATGTTGGTGTAGTGTATGTAAACCATGTGATCATCATGTTGGTGTAGTGTATGTAAACCATGTGATCATCATGTTGGTGTAGTGTATGTAAACCATGTGATCATCATGTTGGTGTGGTGTATGTAAACCATGTGATCATCATGTTGGGGTGATGTATGTAAACCATGTGATCATCATTTTGGTGTGTGGTGTGTGTAAACCATGTGATCATCATGTTGGTGTGGTGTATGTAAACCATGTGATCATCATGTTGGGGTGATGTATGTAAACCATGTGATCATCATGTTGGTGTGTGGTGTATGTAAACCATGTGATCATCATGTTGGTGTAGTGTATGTAAACCATGTGATCATCATGTTGGTGTAGTGTATGTAAACCATGTGATCATCATGTTGGTGTAGTGTATGTAAACCATGTGATCATTTTGGTGTAGTGTATGTAAACCATGTGATCATTTTGGTGTAGTATATGTAAACCATGTGATCATCATGTTGGTGTAGTATATGTAAACCATATGATCATTTTGGTGTAGTGTATGTAAACCATGTGATCATTTTGGTGTTGTGTATGTAAACCATGTGATCATTTTGGTGTGTGGTGTGTGTAAACCATGTGATCATCATGTTGGTGTGGTGTATGTAAACCATGTGGTCATCATGTTGGTGTGGTGTATGTAAACCATGTGGTCATCATGTTGGTGTAGTGTATGTAAACCATGTGATCATCATGTTGGTGTGGTGTATGTAAAACCATGTGATCATCATGTTGGTGTGGTGTATGTAAACCATGTGGTCATCATGTTAGTGTGATGTATGTAAACCATGTGGTCATCATGTTGGTGTGATGTATGTAAACCATGTGATCAACATGTTGGTGTGATGTATGTAAACCATGTGGTCATCATGTTGGTGTGATGTATGTAAACCATGTGATCAACATGTTGGTGTGATGTATGTAAACCATGTGATCAACATGTTGGTGTGATGTATGTAAACCATGTGATCATCATGTTGGTGTGATGTATGTAAACCATGTGATCATCATGTTGGTGCAGTGCATGTAAACCATGTCATCAACATGTTGGTGTGATGTATGTAAACCATGTGATCATCATGTTGGTGTGATGTATGTAAACCATGTGGTCATTATGTTGGTGTGGTGTATGTAAACCATGTGGTCATCATGTTGGTGTGATGTATGTAAACCATGTGGTCATTATGTTGGTGTGTGGTGTATGTAAACCATGTGATCATCATATTGGTGTACTGTATGTAAACCATTTGATCATCATGTTGGTGTAGTCTATGTAAACCATGTGATCATCATGTTGGTGTAGTGTATGTAAACCATGTGATCATCATGTTGGTGTAGTGTAAGTAAACCATGTGGTCATCATGTTGGTGTAGTGTATGTAAACCATGTGATCATCATGTTGGTGCAGTGTATGTAAACCATGTGATCATCATGTTGGTGTGGTGTATGTAAACCATGTGATCATCATGTTGGTGTGTGGTGTATGTAAACCATGTGATCATCATGTTGGTGTAGTGTATGTAAACCATGTGATCATCATGTTGGTGTGTGGTGTATGTAAACCATGTGATCATCATGTTGGTGTAGTGTATGTAAACCATGTGATCATCATGTTGGTGTAGTGTATGTAAACCATGTGATCATCATGTTAGTGTAGTGTATGTAAACCATGTGATCATTTTGGTGTAGTATATGTAAACCATGTGATCATCATGTTGGTGTAGTGTATGTAAACCATGTGATCATCATGTTGGTGTAGTGTATGTAAACCATGTGATCATTTTGGTGTAGTGTATGTAAACCATGTGATCATCATGTTGGTGTGATGTATGTAAACCATGTGGTCATCATGTTGGTGTGATGTATGTAAACCATGTGGTCATGTTTGTGTGATGTATGTAAACCATGTGATCATCATGTTGGTGTGGTGTATGTAAACCATGTGGTCATGGTTGTGTGATGTATATAAACCATTTGATCATCATGTTGGTGTAGTGTATGTAAACCTTGTGATCATCATGTTGGTGTAGTGTATGTAAACCTTGTGATCATCATGTTGGTGTGTGGTGTATGTAAACCATGTGATCATGTTGGAGTAGTGTATGTAAACCATGTGATCATCATGTTGGTGTGGTGTATGTAAACCATGTGGTCATCATGTTGGTGTAGTGTATGTAAACCATGTGATCATTATGTTGGCGTAGTCCATGTAAACCATGTGGTCATTATGTTGGTGTGATGTATGTAAACCATGTGGTCATTATGTTGGTGTAGTGTATGTAAACCATGTGGTCATCATGTTGGTGTGATGTATGTAAACCATGTGGTCATTATGTTGGTGTAGTGTATGTAAACCATGTGGTCATCATGTTGGTGTAGTGTATGTAAACCATGTGTTCGTCATGTTGGTGTGTGATGTATGTAAACCATGTGGTCATCATGTTGGTGTAGTGTATGTAAACCATGTGGTCATCATGTTGGAGTAGTGTATGTAAACCATGTGTTCATCATGTTGGTGTGTGATGTACAGGGTCGAACTTTAATTAAGGACCACCCCGAAAAAAGGCCCTTTTTAAATTGGCCAAAAATACAAGCAATGCCTTTTTTTGAAGAATTCGACTGGGAAAGGTTTAAGGGGTTAACAGAGTATTCCGCAAAGCTTGCGAAAGCTGTCTTATTTCACGTGCGGCATGCAGGGGGGGGGGGGTTGAAAGTTGCAGATTGTTGTCAAAATTGCTTGTTTTTTAAGCAAGAGTGAACACTGCTTCAAACGGTTTTGCACTGAAATTCCAAATGCACGTGCAAACACCAATGCATCGCAGAGCATTTTACTGACTGGAATGCCCCTAAAAGCAGCCCAACATGCATAATTCTTCATAACACAAAAATGCCTCCAAGACGCAAGCTGTCTGATTTTGACCGGACCCGGGCGATTGCATGGCTGCAGGATCGAGTTGGCGTTCGAGAAGTGGCCAGAAGACTACAAGTGTCCCACTCCGTCATCATTCGGCTGAGAGAACGTTTTCAAGCCACTGGAACTGTCAAAGAGAGACCCCGTCCAGGCCAGCCAAAGAAGACCACTGCAAGAGATGACAGGTTCATCCGCAGACATACTCTTCGGACCAGGACCACCACCTCCAACACCATCAGGCGTCGGCTCCAAGCTGCCACTAACACAGCACGTGTGTGAGATGACCATACGGCGGCGCCTCAATGCTGCCAACCTTCGAGCAAGGCGCCCAGTCCGGAAACCAAAATTGACTGCGGCCCACCGGGCACGTCGCCTGGCCTGGTGCACAGCTCATCGAACATGGACTCAGGCTCAGTGGCAGATGGTGCTTTTCACCGATGAGTCCAAGTTCCAGTTGAAGCCACGAGATGGACGCATTCGGGTGTGGCGGCGTCCCATGGAGCAGCTGGCAGATGACGTCATCCAGGAGGTCGTCGCTTTTGGTGGTGGCTCCGTCATGGTATGGGGGGGGGGGGGGGGGGGGGGGGGGGCATCAGCAGTCACCACAAGACTCCCCTGTACCATGTGGATGGCAACCTGAACGGCCAACGCTACCTGCAGGAGATTTTACGGCCTTTGGTTGTCCAGCACCCCAGCAGATTGGGGCTCAGGCTGTGTTCATGGACGATAATGCCACCCCACATCGTTGTCGAGCCGTGAACACTTTTGTGGTGCAAGCTGGCATCACCAGGATGCCATGGCCGGCAAACAGCTCGGACATGAACCCTATTGAGAACATCTGGGGCGAGCTTGGGAGGAGAGTTCAAGAAAATCACCCTGCTCCGGCAAATCGACAGGAGCTGCTGCACTACCTGCAGCAGGAGTGGGCAAACCTCCCCAGGCACTCATTACAAGAACAGTCAACACCATGAGGCAGCGCTGTGTGGATTGTGTGGCAGCACGAGGGGGCCACACTCGGTTTTGATCAGACTGTAAAGAAACACTCTTTTTGTGAATGTCATTTTGGGGGGTAGTCTCATTCAGGCTCCCTGTCTAATCAGAAAGAATGATTTTTTCGATGAAAGTGACAAAATGTTGTTCACTGATAATGAAATTAAACATTTATAAAGTTTCTGTCGTTTGTCGGTTTTTCTTTCTATGTTTTGTGAGACTGTGTATAAGTGGTCCTTAACTAAAGTTCGACCCTGTATATAAAACCATGTGGTCATCATGTTGGTGTGTGATGTATATAAACCATGTGGTCATCAGGTTGGTGTGGTGTATGTAAACCATGTGATCATCATGTTGGTGTAGTGTATGTAAACCATGTGGTCATCATGGTGGTTTGTGGTGGTCCACAGGTGCTGACGCGGCCATCGGCTGCCAACAGCAACTTTCCTTACCACCTGCGGGTGTCACAGGTAGGTCCTGTCACGATCGTCATCATCGTCAGCATCTGTCGTCCATGTTAACTCCATCGTTACTTCAGTCATCTTTCCATTTGTGGCCATGCTTATCCTCGTTATCATCATCGTCAGCATCTGCATCGGTGTGGTCGATGTTAACTCCATCGTTACCTTTGTCATCTTTCCATTTGTCGCCATGCTTATCCTCGTTATCATCAGCAGCAGCAGCAACAGTTGTCATTGTAATCATAATAATAATAATAATAATGAATACTTATATAGCGCCTATTCTCGGCTAGAGGCCAAGCTCTAAGCGCTTTACAATCAACACTCGTTTACACAACGGGCTGCCTACCTGGGTAGTGCCGACTGAAGAGCTGCCAGCTGGTGCTTCATTCAGTCGTTTCCCGTGTCATCCATTCAGTATCGTTCAATATCGATCATCATTTTCCTTACTTCCCTCATTCTTTCCATTTCTCACGCAGGGTGCATGCTATGTGTAACGTGTCATCCATACCAACGGCCAAACTGGCCTACTCTTCCGAACGTTGGTGATGGGATTTTTTACGTGTATGCAAGATGTAATGCATGCGTTCACACACGGAACCTCGGTTTATAGTCTCATCGCTGTTTGTCTCCCAGTTTAAATATATTCTTCATCTATTGCTTTTTTTTCATGACTCATTTTTACTATGATGATGTGCTGACTGTTTTTTCACATGTTATAAAGATGGGGAATTTTGTACTTTTTGTTTTCAATATTCATTTTCTCTTTTTTTTCTGGTCCCATTGTGGGTTAGAGCAGCACGAAAAAGCCACCTGGCTCATGGTGTGCCTTCATGAATAAAGATTGTGTTTTGTCAGTTTTGTTCTCATTATCATCTTCATTGTCATAATCATTAGCTTCATAGTTTGTTGGTTGGTTGGCCAGTTCATATTACAGTCTGTTCATTGATGGTTTTAGACTCTAGATGAATCATGACAGGAAGGTCAGCAGATGTGATTTCAATAGAAAAAGAAACAGATACATTGTGTTTGTAAAGTCAGTGGATGATTATTGTCACTGCAACAGACTATGAAGGTGATAATAACAAAAGTGCCCAAGAAACCTAAAGCCGGCCTCACAGCACTGCTAAAGAGAGAGCAGCCAGAAGAATGTCAAACTCAGCCTGGACAGACCTGACCCTGGGACCCCTCAGGTCAGACCCTCAGGACATCAACTTACAGCCAAAGGTCTGAAACCTGATCCAGCCGAGGTCCTGGTGATCCAAAACATGTCACCTTCTGCAGACGAGAAGGAACTGCAGAAGGTGATGAGAGTGACCACATAGTTGTGAAGTTTGCACCACAGATGTGGGAAATGACCAACCCATGAGGAACCTTCTTAAAGAAGATGCTGATTCACGTGGGGTGAACAACAGCAGCAAGTGCTGCAGAAGACCAAGGGCACCATCACCAGCCAGCCTTTCCTCATGTCGTCTGATCCAAAGAAGGACATGGAGCTGAAGTCAGTGCCAGCAAGTTTATTCATGGAGCAGTAATGTTCTAGCACTTCAAGCCCTGGCCTTTGTCTCAAAGTCGTTGAGATGACCTTAGCAGAGCTAAGCACAGATGGGGAAGGAAAGAAATGCCACACACTCTGTCTGCAACAGATTCCACCAGCACTGGCACAGCTAGGATATCACGGTTC
>CM031626.1:36498979-36531479 GCA_018398815.1 Conus ventricosus | reverse complement strand
GTACTCTTGATAACAAATTTACAACATGCTAACTCTCTGTATTCATCTAAGGGAAGCATCTGCGCTTCGTAATACATACGAGAAGATGATGCATGCACCGGAAGGCCAAGTGCTAATTTTAATGCCTTGCATTCAATACTTTTAAGCTTTTTCAATAGGTATTTAGGAGCACTAAAGATTACTTCTTGGGCATATGTTATTTTCGACCTCATTAAAGATTTACATAAAGTTATCAATGTGGATGAGTTCTGTCCCCATTTTTCTTTAGAAATAATTTTATGGAAATTTAATGTTTTCCTCGCCTTTGTTAATAAGTATTCAATATGAGTGTTCCATTATAGTTTAGATGTAAAATGGACTCTAGGAATTTAACTTCTGTTACGTATTTAAGAGCCCAATGTAAAAACAGGCAGTTTATCTGGATTATTACCACTATTGAAAAGAATTATATTTGTTTTTTCAATTGACAAGTTTAATCCATTTAACTTCATGTATTCCGCCATCCTATTTAGTTCGTCTCGATAGATCTTTTTGATGAAATTTATATCACGCTGTAGAGTTTTCTTTTTAAGAGCTACTTCCATCCACATGTATATGTCGTCTGCATATTGAACGAGGACTACCTTTTTAGATAACTTATTGTGAGTGTGTGTGTGTGTGTGTGTGTGTGTGTGTGTGTGTGTGTGTGTGTGTGTGTGTGTGTGTGTATGCGTGTGTGTGTGTGTGTGTGTGTGTGTGTCTGTGTCTGTGTGTGTGTGTGTGTGTGTCTGTGTGTGTGTGTGTGTGTGTGTGTGTGAGTGTGTGTGTGTGTGTGTGTGTGTGTGAGTGTGTGTGTGTGTGTGTGTGTGAGTGTGTGTGTGTGTGTGTGTGTGTGTGTGTGTGTCTCTGTGTGTGTGTGTGTGTGTGTGTGTGTGTGTGTGTGTGTGTGTGTGTCTGTGTCTGTGTGTGTGTGTGTGTGTGTGTGTGTGTCTCTGTGTGTGTGTGTGTGTGTGTGTGTGTGTGTGTGTGTGTGTGTGTTGTGTGTGTGATTTTCAGTGGCATCACTTAACAAGTCACTCATTCCAGCACATGCACAGCTGTACGCAGACTTGTTTCATCCATAGGCCCAGCACCGGCAGTCCACAGGGAGCAATCAGTATCAAGTACTCATGAGGCAACCCACCAAAGGAGACACTGCGCTACCACTGAATCACCTTGGTAGTGTTCAGTGGTACAGATTCTGATCCAGCATGCGCAGGACCCCACCTGTTTATCCTTTTACTGACAACAATAATTTCTCAGCCGCAAAACCAGTGCGAGTAACAGCCCCCTTTCCTGAGGAACACTGTGTCATCCAGTGCCAGAAACCCACCCCCCCCCCCCCCTCTCCTGAGGAACACTGTGTCCATCCAGCGACTGTAACACCCCCCTCTCCTGAGGAACACTGTGTCCATCCAGTGCCAGTAACACCCCCGCTCTCCTGAGGAACACTGTGTCATCCAGTGCCAGTAACACCCCCCTCTCCTGAGGAACACTGTGTCCATCCAGTGCCAGTAACACCCCCCTTCTCCTGAGGAACACTGTGTCCATCCAGTGCCAGTAACACCCCCCCCCCTCTCCTGAGGAACACTGTGTCCATCCAGTGCCAGTAACACCCCCCCTCTCCTGAGGAACACTGTGTCCATCCAGCGACTGTAACACTCCCCTCTCCTGAGGAACACTGTCCATCCAGTGCCAGTAACACCCCCCTCTCCTGAGGAACACTGTGTCCATCCAGTGCCAGTAACACCCCCCTCTTCTGAGGAACACTGTGTCCATCCAGTGCCAGTAACACCCCCCTCTCCTGAGGAACACTGTGTCCATCCAGTGCCAGTAACAACCGCCCCCCCCCCCTCTCCTGAGGAACACTGAGTCCATCCAGCGACTGTGCCCATAAACTTGCCAGCTGTGAGCACTGTGAGATGAACCACCAAAAGGTACAGATGCAAAGAGGAAATCAAAACCAAGTCACTAGAAGAGCAGGGCATGGAGGGCCACAGGAGTTGAGACTTTCTGATGCTGATTGATGAAGATGATGACACGGGGTTCCATTGTGGCCAGAATCTACATGACGGGGCTGGATTCTAGGCTTCCTTTCATAATTGATCCCAGTGTCAGCCAGGCCCGAGAGATACAGACACCTGCAGTGCTGGTCAGGAAATTTGAGCAGCCCCCTCGGAGACACACATCCATTAAGCGGACTGTGAAGTGTCAGACTTCTCATTACAGCCCATGGCAAACTCCAAACAGGGTAGGAGCTGATGGAGGCGAAGAAGAAAAAAAAATTCCACAGAAAGATGGTATTGTTGGGAATGGAACCCCTAGCCTCCCAGCCCGCAATCCATGATGCTAATCACTGCGCCATGGCCACTGGTAGAATGTTTCCTATGTTTCTTGTCTTTACCTCACTTGTAGCTCCAAGGTTCATTATTGCTGAGGTTACTCATCTGTATATTCACATAATGTGTTGATCATGTGCATGTTTTTGTGGCTGTTGTGTTTTTGTGTGTGTGTGCATGCACTCGCATGTGTGTGCATTTTGAGAGAGAGAGAGACAGAGTGAGAGAGAGAGGGAGAGAGAGAGAGAGAGAGAGAAGAGAGAGAGAGAGAGAGAGAGAGAGAGAGAGAGAGAGAGAGGAGAGAGAGAGAGAGAGAGAGAGAGAGAGAGAGGAGAGAGAACTGTGTTGGGATTAACAGGTCTGGGAGGGATTGAACCCAGGATGCTGGAACCATTAAACCGGTGCATTAGCTGCTCAGTCCGCTAGCCCTCTGTTTGTCCACCCACCTGCAGTATCAGTTTGTTTGGTAGCATGGGGCCACTTCCACTCACTGCCCTAGGGGCTTCTGAGGCACAGCTCTCCTCCCTTTTAAATCTCCTGCATAAATCTGTCTGTCTGTCTGTCTGTCTGTCTCTCTCTCTCTCTCGTGTACTGTATAAAATTACACTCTATCCCCTCTTTATCTGTGTGTTCTCATTCACAAGTATTTACATTAGGGAAGTATCTCTAAAACAGTCATGAAAACAAAAATTGAAAGAAATGAATGAACATCATCCTTTTTTGTTTTGGTTCATGAAAGTGGCACTCACGTAGTTGCGAAACGTCTAGAGTCAAAACTCAGGAACCAGGGGATGAAAGGGTGGGGGTGGGGGTGGGAGGGGGGGTATAGGAGAGTGGGTGGTGGTGGAGGGGGGTGGGGGGAGGGATGTGGAGTGAAGAGAGGGCAGTTCAAGTTTTGACTTTTTCGATATTTTTAAAAGAAATTTTCATTCAAGGCCCACTTTGTGCCAAATATGAGAAGAGAAGTGGTTGCTCATTCTTTATTTTCATTGTCCTAAATGTTTTTTGTCTTTGCCTGAAGAAGACCCAAGAAGTCGAAATGCATCGTGTTTTGTCCTGTAATCTGTCTCTATTGTCGTGCAGAAGAGATTTTTTTTTAAATTTCGAAGTTCTGTTTTTTGTATGATTGTTTGTTTTTCTAACCAATTTAGGATTGGGGAATGATTTTTAAATTAGGAATTTCCAGACAAATTCAGGAGGGTTGGCAGCTATGTACTACTAATTGTGGCATATGCTATTGCAACAAGCAGTAAATTATGTTCCAGCAGGCAAGGGGTTAAGGGTTAATGATTCGTGCTTGTATCATTTTCTTCCAGACGCAGAAGACACATGAGCTTCCACCCTTGCCCACCACTACAGCATTACCCCCCTTGCAGAGCGACTTTCATTTGCCTCCCTTGCAGAACAGGCCTGTGTTGCCTCCCTTGTCTGGCGCTGAAGATGAAACGGAGGTCAAACAGGCACAGCAGTTGCCTCCTTTGCAGAACAGGCATGTGTTGCCTCCCTTGTCTGGCACTGAAGATGAAACGGAGGTCCAACAGGCACAGCAGTTGCCTCCCTTGCAAGAGAAGGACGGTTAAGTTGGTTCCCCTTTTCCTGACAAGGATGAACAGCTTTTTTTTTTCTATTTCTTTCTTTATTTTCTGTTGTTGTTGTTGTTGTTGTTTGTTTTGGGAGGTGGGTGGATGGGGCTGGGGGGAGGTGGAACACAGGAGGGAAGGAGGTTGGAGGAGGGACTGGGGTTGTTGATTTTATATTATTTGTATTTTTTGAAAAAAAAGGTTGACAACTAATATATCATTATAGATGATTCAGAGTGAAATTCCTTCAAATGTGTGCATGTGAGCGTTTAATTATATATCTATTCATGTATATATACTTGTCAGTAATTATGTATGTACATTATGCATACAAGTTGATATGCATGTATATGTGTATTTATGTGTGTATTTAAGTCTGTAGATTTTGGACATTTTTACCCTAAGTGTACTACAGGTGTATTTTTTCACCAAAATGAGCGCCTTTATTTTTTCTTTTCTTTTTTTCCTAAAAAGTATCTGTACAGTCACTGAAGGGTGGAAGATACAGAATACACCACAATGTATATTACACTTTTGCAGCAACAGTGGAATTGTATGTGTTTCGTGCTGAGGATCTTTTAAACAAATAGAGACTAAAAAAAACAAACAAACCCAACTGACTTGTCATTTTCTGTCAACATAAAATTTTGACCATGTTTTAAGATTCAGCGGACTAACACAAAATGACTAAAACACTCACTTCTTTTACATGATTGAAAAGTTGTAATATAACCTTTTGAAATATCCAGACAGATTTTTCGTAAGCACTGCATGTACATTTCTGAAATTCATTTTTGGTTGAACATTTTGTCTAAATTCTTGAAAAGAAAACGTGTGAAAAGTAAACATGCTTAGCCCTCAGTTAATAAATACACTGCGAAAAACATGATTTTTTTTTTCTCAGCAAATAGAATGTTCCCTTTTTCATAAAAGCATGTTCAGTGTGGGATTCTTTACATGTTACAGGTTCGATTGACTGAAGATTCAAAGTGATGGTTGGAATTGAAGACTGTACCCACTGGTCTTGAAAATGACCGAAATGTTTCCAGATAAACCTTTTGCCAATTCATACACAGCAGTCAGTGTTGATGACCAGGCTGCATCCATTTACCTGCTTTTATGGACCTATAGAAACACTGCCAGCAGGCCAGCCGTTGTACAGTGTATTGTTTATTCACAGAATTCATACACCATTACACAGGTCTTGTGAAAGCAGCTTCATATTCAAATTCAACGATCTGTTTCAAACTTTGTTTGGAAAAAGTTGTCAACGTTTTTGCTAGGGCAGAGTATGAATAATTTTTTAGGGCTGTGAACAGATGGAAGCCAAGAAGTTTGTTAACATTTTTTCTAGGGCAGAGTATGAATAGTTTTTGAGTGCTGTGAACAGACGAAAGTCAAGAAACTAAGTCTTTGCCATAGTCTCACAGCAGGGCAACAAGTGAACTCACTACCCTACATCGTGAACATTAAATCCAGTCCACATATCAAATCAATAAAACGTAGTCCTTTTATTACTCAGTCTCTGATCTGACTCTTTACTTGCTAGGTGTCACTTTGAAAAAAAATGGTGATTCATCTCAGTTCATTGTAATGAGCCAGCAACAATCCACATTGCTTTTTAATTTTTTAAAAATTATGTGTGCCTCAGCAATAATTTTTTAAAATCATCCTTAGAGTGTACATTTCCAAAATGTCTAACTGGTTTTCCTTGAGTGAAAACATGTGTCGTAAACTTGGTAAAATTTTAGGCAGAAAACTGGTATACTCTTGAAATGGGAATCGTCTTCACACTACCATCTTGTTAGGGATAGACAGCAACCCGTAACGCAACATCATGAGAGAAAATTAGTTTTCAGTCGACAGGGAGAGAACTGTGTATAGTTAAAATGGTCAAGCAATGGCCTGTGTTGTTTCCCTTGGATTGAAGGTCGCATGTGCTGAAGAAAAATTCTTTGTCTCACTGAAGTTATAACTGTAGCAAGTCGCAATCACAGTTTTTTGACGGTACCAAAGTTTCGTCATTAAATTCATGCCTGTCTCACTGGCATATTTTGGAAGAAAACCCTTCTCTCTTACTGTTTTTGAAGAAATAATGTTCAGTGACTGTTAACTTTGTTGCTGCATATACAATTTGACATGCTGTCGAAATAGCCTTTAATAAGATGAGATTTCATGTTCAAGACTTAGTGAGAGTCATCATTCATTGGTCAAGTCATTCTTTAGCATGCAGAAAAAAAAAAGAAAAGAAACTCCTGTGTCAGTAGTCCATAGGTGCCATTACCATTCAAGTGCCTCTTAACATGGTGTTTGCTTTCAACATTTGCCATAGTCGTCTTGTTTATTGCAAAACCTGTGTACTGAACACACTGACAACATACAAGAGCACTCTGAGATGACATTGACTCAGCACATGGAAATAACAGAGATGACATTGACTCAGCACATGGAAATAACAGAGATGACATTGACTCAGCACATGGAAATAACAGATGACATTGACTCAGCACATGGAAATAACAGAGATGACATTGACTCAGCACATGGAAATAACAGAGATGACATTGACTCAGCGCATGGAAATAACAGAGATGACATTGACTCAGCGCATGGAAATAACAGAGATGACATTGACTCAGCACATGGAAATAACAGAGATGACATTGACTCAGCCCATGGAAATAACAGAGATGACATTGACTCAGCGCATGGAAGTAACAGAGATGACATTGACTCAGCACATGGAAATAACAGAGATGACATTGACTCAGCACATGGAAATAACAGAGATGACATTGACTCAGCGCATGGAAATAACAGAGATGACATTGACTCAGCACATGGAAATAACAGAGATGACATTGACTCAGCGCATGGAAATAACAGAGATGACATTGACTCAGCACATGGAAATAACAGAGATGACATTGACTCAGCACATGGAAATAACAGAGATGACATTGACTCAGCACATGGAAATAACAGAGATGACATTGACTCAGCGCATGGAAATAACAGAGATGACATTGACTCAGCGCATGGAAATAACAGAGATGACATTGACTCAGCGCATGGAAATAACAGAGATGACATTGACTCAGCACATGGAAATAACAGAGATGACATTGACTCAGCACATGGAAATAACAGAGATGACATTGACTCAGCACATGGAAATAACAGAGATTACATTGACTCAGCGCATGGAAATAACAGAGATGACATTGACTCAGCGCATGGAAATAACAGAGATGACATTGACTCAGCACATGGAAATAACAGAGATGACATTGACTCAGCACATGGAAATAACAGAGCAGCGCATGGAAATAACAGAGATGACATTGACTCAGCACATGGAAATAACAGAGATGACATTGACTCAGCACATAGAAATAACAGAGATGACATTGACTCAGCACATGGAAATAACATGGTGCTTACAATCCAAAGGTGTAACTGCCACAAGAACTTCTTGTGTAGATTCAAAAATGATTTTACATTCACAATATTGAGCGCATTTTAGCTGCATGTATACTGCATTTACTGCAATCATACTGGTAAGCAGCACACTGAGATTACATAGTGGTTACAGTCCATTGGTACGATTTCCATTCAAGAAGCTAACGTCATGGTTACAATCCGTAGATGCAATTTCCATTCAAGAACTTTTTTTCTTTTTTTGCTTTTGTTCTCCACACTGTATTTACACACACACACACACACACACACACACACACACACACACACACACACACACACACACAATGGTTAGTACTGAGTATGCTGGAATCACAGACTGAACAGCAAATAATGCGTGTGCGTCCTGGTTGGACGCTGTGAAAGACATAACATCTGCTGTGTTCCATTGATGACCCACAGAGCTGTTGAACTTCATTTCTGACCCTCTGCTGCCTTGCCATCTTCAGTCATGGCATCATGATAATGCTGATAACGATGATGATCACACGAACTTAGATAAAAATGATGATCACACAAACTTTATATATACTGAGGGAGACAGAGAGTATGTGTGTGTCTTTATGATGTCATTGTATATTTGCTTTTTTTTTCACGGTCTACATGCCCTGCCCTCTGTTTCCAAATGTCAGTCCCATAGCCATAGCTCCTGCTGCTGTGCCCTTGTCTAGCCCTCTTCTCTATCTGCTTTCCCCCATCTCAAGTGGATGACAGTGATGTAGATGTCAGCAGATTTTTGCTCGTTTTCTCTTGGGGTTTCTCCTGGAAACATGTTTTCTAGCTTTTTCTCTGTGGGTAAATGTAGATGTCAGCAGATTTTTGCTCGTTTTCTCTTGGGGTTTCTCCTGGAAACATGTTTTCTAGCTTTTTCTCTGTGGATAAATGTGGTGGGAAAAAGCTCTGCTTTCTTTTTACTCATGATTTCAGTTGGGTGAAGTCTTTTTCTGGCCTTCTGCACTTCCTGTTTGTCTTGATCTTGAAAACAGAACATTGCATGCCATGAATCTATATCGTCTTCCTCTGTGCATACAAGTCACAGACTTGATAGAACTGGAAAGGACAATCCAAGCCGTGGAGATCAGATGCTTCAGGGTAGTTGGCATCTCCTAAACAAGCATGCTCCTGAAGATGAAGTGTGCAGCACCATCAGGCAGTAAGTAAGTCATCACAAGATCTCTTTACCAACGTGAGGCAGTGGTATGGACATGTGACAGGATCAAGCGGACTTTCCAAGATGATCCTCCAATGCAGAATGGACAGGGAAGAGTTCAGGGGGGCAGTGGACAAAGAAGTGGACAGACAGCATTGCTGAATGGACAGGGAAGAGTTCAGGGGGGCAGTGGACAAAGAAGTGGACAGACAGCATTGCTGAATGGACAGGGAAGAGTTCAGGGGGGCAGTGGACAAAGAAGTGGACAGACAGCATTGCTGAATGGACAGGGAAGAGTTCAGGGGGGCAGGTGGACAAAGAAGTGGACAGACAGCATTGCTGAATGGACAGGGAAGAGTTTCGCTGCCAGCCTGGCACTTGCCCCACAACCCATCAGAGGTGGAGACGACCGTCGCGGCTTTCATCATTGCGGTGCCTCTGTGAGGCTGATGGGCTGTGGGCGCAGTGACCTGCAGTGACTGTCTGTGAGCTACCTCATTCATTGTCTTCTTTCCAGACTGGCTCGATCATTTTGTGGTGCCATTGACATCATCGTTTTGTTGTTGTTGTTGTTTTTGTTTTTTGTATGCTTGTGTTGTTTGTTGTTAGTGTCACTGTTGGCTTGACAACCAGAACAATGTGGAGATCACCTCTTGTGTGCGCTGTGCAGCACATTCAAGATCAGTGGGTGCGTTCTGCAGAGTGAATGGACTGTGTGTTGGCAAGATCAGTGAGTACGTTCTGCAGAGTGAATGGACTGTGTGTTGGCAAGATCAGTGAGTATGTTCTGCAGAGTGAATGGACTGTGTGTTGGCAAGATCAGTGAGTATGTTCTGCAGAGTGAATGGACTGTGTGTTGGCAAGATCAGTGAGTATGTTCTGCAGAGTGAATGGACTGTGTGTTGGCAAGATCAGTGAGTACGTTTTGCTGAGTGAATGGGTTGGAGGTCAACAAGATTGGTGAAAACACTTAGTAGGGTGAGTGGATTGCATCATACAAGATCAATGGATACATTTAACTTGTTCACGACGTTGCATGCATATGTGTGTGCCATGCAAGTTCCACAGACGTTGTTTGCGTATGTGTGTGGAGATTTCGCTTTCCCTTCAACACACTGTGCATACACATGACATTTTCATACCTGCTTTAACCATGCTGCCACTTACAGGCGAATGAAAGAAAATTTTGAAACTGACTTCAACAAGAATTTACCTTCATTCTGGTGTATCTTCATGCCACAGGAGAGTTAGGACAGCATCCAGATCATCTTGTATTCTATGTGCAGGAGAAGTGGGTGTATTTAATATTGTGAATGGTTTGTACTTATGCAAGGGCAGTGGGTGTGTTTAATATGGTGAGTGGATTGTTATGTTTGCAAGATTGCTGGATACGTTTTTCAGAATGCATGCAAGATCACAGGGTGCATATACTAGCATGATTAAATTGTATGATTGCACTTTTGGAAGACCACCTTGTCATTTGTTTTCTATGGTTTGTTTTCTATTTGATAGTGAACTTTGGGGAGGGGAATGGGTGGGTTGGCTTTGTTTGTTGCTGAGCACAGGAATATTTAGTGACCTGAACCATCCGTCAAAACAGGTTCGTCTCATCTGTTGAATCCTCCATACTCATTTCCCCCCTTCCCATCCCCTCCCCTTCCCAAACAGGGATCAAAGTGGAATACATCTGGTTCTTGTTCTTGAAGACAGGAGTTGACACAGGTGCTATCTGCCAGCACACAGCCCTGATGTGGCCCTTTGCGGTCGGCTGGGCTATAAGCAACGTTATCTTATCTTATCTTATCTGCCAGCACTACGCTAAAGACAGGGAAGGTGCTCCTTATAGTCTAGTCCTCACCCAGTCTCTCTCATTTTTCTTCTTAATCTTTTAGCTTTGTTTCCTCCCAAAGGGCAGCACGTGGGAGGGCAGTTTCGAGAGCAAAGGGAAAGCAGTGGAGAAAAGAGGGGGAAGGGGTGAGGGCAGTTTCAAGAGCAAAGGGAAAGCAGTGGAGAAAAGAGGGGGGAGGGTGAGGGCAGTTTCGAGAGCAAAGGGAAAGCAGTGGAGAAAAGAGGGGAAGGGGTGAGAAGAGGAAGTCATCCAGGTAAACTGGAAACTTTGGCTTGTACAAGTACTGCAGTATGATTGGTAGACTTGGTGAGAAATGAGGAACATCAAAACGTCTGAACAAATCTTAAATAAATGTTAGGAAACCGCCAAGAGAAACGTGGACAAACAAGTCACAAGACTAAACACGACGCGTTTCGACTTCTTAGGTCTTCTTCAGGCAAGACACAAACAAATTGGACAATGAAAAGGATTCTTATTATGAAGCTTGTAAAAGACCAAACTGTGATTCTAAGTGGCTATCTTCATAATGAGATGGCATATGTTAATTAATCCACCTTTGCCGTTCCGTGTAAATGAATGGCTTGACAGTCACATAGCATGCATGGACAGCTGCACATGTTTTTCAAGGTGATTCTAAGTAAAGTGAAAAATTCGTTCATTTTCATTGTCCTATTTGTTTGTGTCTTGCCTGAAGAAGACCTAAGAGGTCGAAACGCATCATGTTTTGTCTTGTGACTCGTTTGTCCACGTTTCTCTTGGGGGTTCGCTAACATTTATTTAAGATTTGTTTAGATTTCCGCCTGCAGTCGTCTCACTTTGCAACTAGATCAAAACGTCTATTCTTCATTTCTCTGTCCATATCCACAGAAAATATGTCCATCCACCTTTGCCGTCCAGTGTGAATGAATGGATTGACAGTCACATAGCATGCATGGACAGCTGCGCATGTGTTTTTGCAAGGTGAATATGAGAATGAAACTCTCGACATCTCAGTAATGGAAATGAACTGCTCTTCACTGATTCAGTAAGAGAACTAGTAACTTGTTAAAGCATTACAGTTCTGCCCTTTGCTAAATAGCATTGGGAGTTGCTGCTCTTTGTTGAAAGTAAGTGAGAGTGACTGGTCCTTTTTGTTGATAGTTCAGTAAGGTAGAAATATGATCATTGAGTATGAACATTTAGAATTTTTTTTTTAAAAAGAAGGTCTGTTTGCCTTAGGATTATGGGTAATGAAGAGATTACCACTTACGCATATGAACAAACTGCTGTTGATTTATCAGATGCCTTAATGTGTGCATTGATTGTAAAGAACATGTTAAGTTGATGTGAATATGCTTCATCATGATTTGGCAATGCTCTAAAGATGGTTTATTTATTGTTTTTGTCGGTACGTCGCATTGAGAGGTCAAACCAAGGCGCTGTATTCTCATGTAAACAAATCTGTGTTTGTTCTGTTGTTTATTTCAGATTTACACAAAATGACCAAAGCCTACAATCTATGCATGATTTGAATATTTGTTTACTTTTAAAACATCCAAATGTATCATTCATATCTACTTCTTGTTGTCTGCCTTGGCTTAAGGCTGTGTCAGGCTAATTGACATAGGCTGGAACACCAAGGCTACATCAAAATGTTGTTATGCTCTGCATAGTTATGCGGGGATTGTCTTCAGTTGTGACAAGCTCCTAGCATAACATTATCAGTCTCTAAAATCCCCCGAAGTCGGAGTGTGGCTGCCCATGTGGCGGGGTAATCAAAAACGGTCACACACGTAATGTTCTCATCCCCAGCTGATGCATTTGTACCATAGTGTTCAAGTACTTCGGCTGTTTTGGATGATCCCTGGAGTCTTTTAGCCAGGGTACGACAACAACAACAACAACTACTTCTTGTTGTTGTGAATTCCAGCATTTGAACTTAAAAAAAATTTTTGGGATTAAATTCTTGAAACGAAGCAGTGTCAACAATGCATTTGCTTACCTTAGAATGTTTCTGCTATCCGTCATGAAATGGGCTGGTAAGAACTGAATGTAACGTTTCCTTCATCACATAAACATACTCCCTGTTGAATCTTTCACTTATTACAAATTTGATCATCTCTCAACATGAAAATTCATTTCATTCTGCCATCTTTGCGGTAAGAGTGACTTCTGACTTGTCTGAAAACAACAGTACCAGAGAGAAATGTCCAGTTTGTGGGAAAGAATCCTGCGCAGTTGAATGATCAGTCCAATGGTCTCAAAAGTTTCCACTGGATTTAAGCTGGCATGCGCTTAAAAAAGTAAGTATTGTGCATATCATCATTGAGTTATTGATGGAAATGAAAAACGTTTTGACATCTCCACATTGAATTTAACTACTAGCCTTTTTTGTAGCTTTTTTCCTTTTTTTTTTTTTTTAACTGTTACTCAATTTTTTAAATTTTTTTTTCTTAGCTGGGCTTAGGATCCACAGATAATAGCATTTGATGTTACAGGTGTTTCATAATTTTTTTCTCTTCCTTTGTCTGTTTGGAGGTTTTTTTTCTTCTTTTTTTTTTCTGGTGCGTTTAACTTGAATTGTGGTAGTGTTAATTTACCCCTGTATCTTTAGGTTTGAAATTTTGTGCTCATTAGCAAGGACTGATCTGATTTATGCAGCTGACTGTTTTTCACTTTTTCTGATGTGCTTTTACTTTGGTTTTGATTTTACTCATTAGCAATGTATGCTTGACCTCATATACTTCTGAATGTAATCTGGTGGTGTTAAGTTTTACATTTCATTTTATACAAATGGCATGATCTGATATCGCGATCTCTCTTCTCTTGTTTGCTTGTTTTATTTATTTTTTTTGTTTGTTTGTTTCTTTTTAAAATTTTATGACATTCTGGTGTAATCACTAGTAGTACATTTTACACAGTATGTCTCCACCCCCGACCTCCTCACCTTTATGTTCATTCTGACACAGGCTGAGGTCTAGGAAGTACTTTTTTCTGCTTTTTTTTAATCTCTCTTGTTGATGACAGTCTGTTTGTTGAAAATTCACTTTTCTTTCTCACCTAGTTTTGCATTATGTAAGCATTATTTTGCACTGTGTTTTATGTAAACTGATTTGTATTTTTACTTCTTTTCTGTACTCTCTGCAATCTGTTTAAGTTTTCTTTCATAGCATATTTTTACTTTTACTCTCATCATGTCTTACAGTAGATTTGAACAGTATTGAAATAATCTTTTTTGTGTGTAGTAAACAGTTTAATATTAGGTGATGTGTTTTTGGTCATATATGCCTTGTTTAGAAGATGCAGACTATTTGTTTTAATGTCAAGCTGGTGTGTGTGTGTGTGTGTGTGTGTGTGTGTGTGTGTGTGTGTGTGTGTGTGTGTGTATGTGTGTGTGTGTGTGTGTATGTGTGTGTGTGTGTGCGTGTGTGTGTGTGTGTGTGTGTGTGTATGTGTGTGTGTGTGGTGTGTGTGTGTGTCTGTGTGTGTGTGTGTGTGCACTCATTGGCAGAGTACTTGTGGGATTTGCAATGTTCCTGGTGAGGGTTGTTCCTAAGCAATCCTCTGAGCTCTGGAACAGATTTCTAAAAGGTGATTGTCCAGCATCTGAAATGTTTTATTTATATTTCAGCCACAAATCCACTGTGGCTATTTCACCTTTCCAGTCTGGTGCATCACTGTGGCTGTTTCACCTTTCCAGTCTGGTGCATCACTGTGGCTATTTCACCTTTCCAGTCTGGTGCATCACTGTGGCTATTTCACCTTTCCAGTCTGGTGCATCACTGTGGCTATTTCACCTTTCCAGTCTGGTGCATCACTGTGGCTATTTCACCTTTCCAGTCTGGTGCATCACTGTGGCTGTTTCACCTTTCCAGTCTGGTGCATCACTGTGGCTGTTTCACCTTTCCAGTCTGGTGCATCACTGTGGCTATTTCACCTTTCCAGTCTGGTGCATCACGTGGCTATTTCACCCTTCCAGTCTGGTGCATCACTGTGGCTATTTCACCTTTCCAGTCTGGTGCATCACTGTGGCTATTTCACCTTTCCAGTCTGGTGCATCACTTGCCTTGCATGGGATAGACTGCAAGCAGGGCTGTCCACATAGAGGCTTTGTCAAGAAGTTAACAAGATCTCTTGATTTTGCACCAACTAGGAAAACCCCAGAAAACCCAGTAATTAATTTGTGGGATTGTGCAGTAAACTGTGATTTGTTGTGGATTATGCGCACTGCAGAATGTTGAGGGGGCAGTTTTTGTAAGTGCTATTGCTCCATGTTAAAAGGTGGACTGACTCCTGATACATATATTTATGGTAATTTGTGCGTCATAACTCTTAACATGTTTGTCAGCGGGAGTCTTGGATATAATTCGCGTAGTTTAATGTGTGCGTGCAGTCTACAAACATTTGTCTCTGGTAAAATTTGTGTTGTTATTGTAGTCAGAATGGTTGTGGAGTCCTTCGGCTCTAAAGGTGTTATATATATAATATATATATATATATATATATATATATATATATATATAATATATATATATATATATAATAATGAATACTTATATAGCGCCTATTCTCGGCTAGAGGCCAAGCTCTAAGCGCTTTACAATCCACACTCATTTACACAACGGGCTGCCTACCTGGGTAGTGCCAACTGAAGAGCTGCCAGCTGGCGCTTCATTCAGTCGTTTCCCGTGTCATCCAGTCAGTATCATTCAATATCAATCACTCATTTTCCTTTCCTTACTTCCTTCATTCTTTCCATTTCCACGCAGGGTGCATGCTATGTGTAACGTGTCATCCATACCAACGGCCAAACTGGCCTACTCTTCCGAAAGTTGGTGATGGGATTTTACGTGTGTGCAAGATGTTATGCATGCGTTCACACACGGAACCTCGGTTTATAGTCTCATTCGAAGGACTATATCTATATCTTATATATATATATATATATTTGTTGATGATATTAAAAAAGGGTCGAGCACTTTTAAAGTCATTTTAGGCGTTTTAATTATATTCATATATATATATATATATATATATAATATATATATATATATATATATATATAATATATATATATAAAACGAAACTAATGAGAGATTTAAAAAAAGTCTTTTTAGTAATGAAAATATTGAGATCATTTAGCAGGATAAAATGGAAAATATTGATGGCATATTTTTTATAAAGAAATTCTTTATTATCTTTTCTCTGTACTTTAAAAATAAATATGTTATAGCCATATGTAAAAAAAAGCATGATGCACGTCCAAGTGTTGATGATGGGAATGTTCTCAGAATGAAAAAAAGTGCCTCTGCTTTCTGGAAAAATCCTGGTAGAAAATTCCCCTTTATCTGTCATTCTTTTGTCATCTCTCTTCCTTCACTCTAGTCCACAGTATTTTTCCTGTCCTTGTGACCCATTCATGTGTCTTCGCACCAGAAACTTCTGCTGTTTCTCGTTTGTATGTGTATGATTTGTACCATGTCAACTTTTTCCATTGCAGTATGGGGATGAGGTAGTGATGGAGATTGTGCACACTGGACGCACTAACTGTCTACACTGTTATTTGCTCCACAGATAGTTTTTAATGTCTTTTATTGTTTGTTTAGAACACTGTAATGCTTTTTTTTTATATTTTACATTGTGATAGCCCCTGTGTGGCCCTCAGTGATCGTGTAGGTTGTAAGGAAGTCAAACTGAAAACAAAACCTTCGCATAATATGCATATACAATGGTCCCAACTAGCAGCATTTGCTGATATTCAGGATCCCATGTCCATTATTCAAATGTTTTTGTTGTTTTAAAAGATTATATTCTTTTCTGATCGTCATTTTGTTTTGTGTCTTTATAAAGATATAGATTTAGATGTTGTATTTGCTGATACTGCTTTTTGAGCCTTTTATGCACAATACTTATATTTCTTTACTCAACTATGTATTTATACAGTTCTTGGATATTTCCTTTCATACATGTAAACGGCTGTAGAATTGGACTAAATACTATTATTTTTGATACTGCCCTGTTTTCTCTCTCTACACACACACACACACACACACACACACACACACACACACACACACACACACACACACACACACATATATATATATATATATAAATATATATATATATATAATATATATATATATATATATATATATGTGTGTGTGTGTGTGTGTGTGTGTGTGTGTGTGTGTGTGTGTGTGTCTGTGTGTGCATGCATCTATTTATCTATCAATCTACCCATCTGTCAATCAATTCTAGAGAAAGAAAGAGAATAACAAACATATCTATATCTGTATATCTATCTATCAATCTTTCTATCTGTCTACCTATCTATTCAACTATCTATAAAAAATTTCCAGCTAGAATAAACTTTCAGAAATACTTGCCTGTTCAAACAAGTGCCTTTACAATACTAGGCAAGACCATCACTCGGACAATCAAGATGCCGCAACAAAACTTGGCGCTTGTTTGGACACATATGTGCATCATAGGATAGGGCTGGTTTTCATTTTTTTTTTTAACCTTTTCTTGTAGTCTTAATGCAGAGTTTTCTACCTGCCCCCTTGCAAAACAATTTCCCAGTTAGTTGGCTGTAATTTGTAACTTTTGCTACAAAGTACTCAGTGACAAAAGAGATAGAAAAGAATGATTTGCCATCATCTGTGGAGGTTAAACTAGACAGCCAGTGTCCACCATTCTGTTGGCCAGTGCCTTCTGTGTCAGCCAGTCATTTGAACGATACGTAGTGATGATGTCGACGTCATAAATAGCAATTAAAAATGGTAATTCTGTGAGCTGGTTTATGATTTAAGTCGTATTGGCAAGATTGCGCACAACACCAATTTCTCGGCATCAGATGATTAACAATATAGTGGGGAGAGAGAGAGAGAGAGAGAAAAGAGGAGAGAGAGAGAGGAGAGAGGAGGAGGGGAGAGAGATGTGAGGCTATCATTCACCTTTTTTATCGTCAAAAAAAACTGTTTTGCGTTTGCTAAAAAGTTGCTATTGTTGTTATGCCTCTAATCACAAATCGGGCTAAATTTTTTTTTCATATCCCCCCCCCCCAAAAAAAAAATTCATAGTTACTGTTATTGGCTTTTTCTTAAGGTCCTGACTTTTTACTGCTGATTTTGTATTGTTGAAAAAAAATTGTTTTTGAAAGGGGGTGAATAAAATTTCATAGTCAGTATTATGGAAACCGAAAACCAACCTCCTCTGCTAAATTGTTAAAATATATATTTATATATATAATATAATATTATATTATATATATATATATATATATATATATATATATATAAAAATGAGGAAAAGGGAAAGGGGGGTTTTAGGAGAGGCTAGGTGGAGAGAGAGAAGAGAGAGAGGGGAGAGAGAGGGGAGAGGAGAGAGAGAGAGGAGGAGAGAGAGGAAGGGGGGGGGGGATGGGGAGCAGTATGTGTGGGAAAGGGGGGAGGGGTGAGCATGGTATGGAAGGACGTGTGTGTGTGTGTGGTGTGGTGAAGGAAAAGTTTGTTTCAGAATAACTTCTGGAGCGGCTTGAAATAAGATCTGAGAAGGTTGGTGGAGAGGAAAGGCGGGGGGGGGGGGGGGGGGGGGGAGGTGGGGGACTAAAATAAGATCTGGAAGGTTGGTGGAGGGGGAAAGGCGAAGGGGGGGGAGGTGAGGGACTAAAATAAGATCGAGAAGGTTGGTGGGGAGGAGGCGAGGGGGGGGGGGGGGGAGGGGGGGGGGGGGGGGGGGGGTGAGGGACTAAAATAAGATTGAGAAGGTTGGTGGAGGGGGAAACGGGCGGGGGGGGGGGGGGGGGGGGGGAGGTGAGGGACTAAAATAAAATCTGAGAAGGTTGGTGGAGAGGGAAAAGGGGGAGGGGGGGGGGGGGGGAGGGAGAACTAAAATAAGATCTGAGAAGGTTGGTGGGGAGGGAAAAGGGGGAGGGGGGGGGGGGGGGGTGGGGGACTAAAATAAGATCTGAGAAGGTTGGTGGAGAGGGAAAGGCGGAGTGGGGGGGGGGGGGGGGGGGGTGAGGGTCCTAAATAGATCTGAGAAGTTGGTTTGGGGAGGGAAAGGGGGAGGGGGGGGGGGGAGTGTGGAGGGGGGAGTGGGTGAGAGGAAGAAAAAAAAAAAGGGGAGGGAGGTGAGGGGCTAAAGATCTATACATACAAGGCCCATGATAGAAATTAGATAAATGTTATGACTTGGGGGGGGGGGGGGAGGGGAGTAGGAGGTGCACTTTTCGGGGGCAGTTTAACCCCCACCCCCCTCACTATAAAAGTGAAATGCAGGATGTTAATCTCCGGTCTGCTAACCCCCCCCCCCCCCCCCCCCCCCCCCCCCCCCCCCCCCCCCCCCCCCCCCCCCCCCCCCCCCCCCCCCCCCCCCCCCCCACACACACACACACCACCCGTACGTCCCCCTTTCCCTTTTTTCTCTCTTCTTGAAACGCATTAAAGGCCCCAGCCCCATTTCCAGTTAAGTCTTTCATTTGGTGGCAGGTTTCTTTGTATAGGAATATTGCTCTTTGTGTGTTGACTGCTGTAGCGTTGATTTTTTTTCTCCTCTCCATTGTTGATGTCTGTCTATCTGTTTTGAGCGGTCAGTCTGTTTTGTCAATTGTCTGTGTATATATGTATTTATGTTTTCTATCTGTCTGTCTGACTATCTTATCTATCTATCTGTGTCTACCTACCAATTTATTGTCTACTACCTACCTCCCTATCTACCCATCTTTCTATCTGTCTGTCTGTGTGTTATTTATCTATTTACATATATCTGTTTTACATATCTTAGATCTCTTTGGGTGATAGCCAGTTTTCTGTCCTGCAGTGGTCTTTTTTTTTCTTTCCCCCGCTTGAAGTAATTTTGTTTTTACTTATACACAAATGATCTCGTTTCATTTGTATTGAAGGTATATTGCATATTTTATCTGTTGCCTGTCTGTCTCTCTCTGTCCCCCACCCCCTTTCTCCTCTATTTTTTTTCTCTTTGAAAGACAAATTAAGTAAAAAAAAATCCTTGAAAGTATGATGGTATATATGGTTGTTGCATTGCGGACTCGAGTTATTATGAAATATTACCATCACGTCACCACTTCTACTGTAGCAATGACTATACTCCTACTACCCGTGAAATCCGACAGTACAGTACAGACCTATCCAATGAAGACCCATACCTTTAATGATTTGGGTTTTTTTTTTTATTTTACAGGATATTTTTTTTGTGTGTAACACAGCTATAGTGCCTGCCCATCAAAATTTTATTTCAGTTAACGTCCCTTTTTTCCCCGAGTTGTGTGGGAATTCATTTGGAGAGGTCTGCACCACTAGACTGTTCTCTGTGGAGAGAAGCAGGGCCCGAAAAGTCTCCGTGAGGTGAACACGGTATAGGCTTTGCTACCAGGGTGTGGTGCCGATGGTGGATGTGTGCAACAGGTAGAAACACTGCTGGACTGTGCCTGTGGAAAAGCAGTGGATGTGAAACTGGCAGGTGTTGCCTTGGGACTGATCATTATGCAATTGAAACTTGTCTTTTTAGGCGTATGAAGGGAAAAAAGTGAATTTCTGATTCATGTGTGTGTGTTGTGTGTGTGTGTGTGGTGTGTGTGTGTGTGTTTGTGTGTTGTGTGTGTGTGTGTGGGGTGTGTGTGTGTGGTGTGTGTGTGTGTGTGTGTGTTTGCATGCGTGAGAGAAAAAGAGTATCTGGTACTGACGTATCCATCGCAAATGTGTGTTCCAATGTTCATAAGTAAGTGTACCCTCTCTTTTCTCTCTCTCTCTCTCTCTCTCTCTCTCTCTCTCTCTCTCTCTCTCTGTGTGTGTGTGTGTGTGTGTGTGTGTGTGTGTGTGTGTTTGCATGCGTGAGAGAAAGAGAGAGAGTATCTGGTACTGACGTATCCATTGCAAAGGTGTGTTCCAATGTTCATAAGTAAGTGTACCTCTCTCTCTCTCTCTCTCTCTCTCTCTCTCTTCTCTCTCTCTCTCTTTTGTGTGTGTGTGTGTGTGTGTGTAACAATAAGCTGTAGGGAAAAATAAGTGCAGGCTAAGAAACCCTCCATCATTAACCGATGACGTGAAATACAGTATTAATCTGTCTGATAATCTTTAAAATGATACGCAAACCTAATACGTTTACCAGGTCTGTCGGACAAATTAACCGAAGAGCCGATTTAAGTGGAATGAGAGAAAAATTGAATTAAGAAGAAATCAAACAAAAAAAGGAGTAAGGAAGAGTTATACGAAGTGGGTCGGACGTGGTTGGGTGGCAAGTGTTTGTGCTCTTAACGTTTTTGTGTTTTTCTGCGATTCTACCTATGCTGTTCAGCTTAATTTGGCTGTGCATGCTCATGAATCTCTCCAGTAACTTCTTAGTGTGTGATTTTGTGCAAACAGTGCGAAATTAACAAATGCCCGGTCGAAAGATATCCAGTCGATCTGACTCGGTGACCAAGGGGACAGAACCCGTAGAACATGGCGCCGGTTCCGAATTGGATCAAGATGACGAAAATATAACGAAAGATGATGCTCCCTGCATGTTGTGTGCAAAAACACTTGAAGGCAAAGATGTCTGTCTTCAGTGCGATAGGTTGTGATCAGTGGGCGTGTATCAAATGCCTGAAAATTTCTCTGAAGTGTACAAACAGATCGCGAGGCCAGACTTTGGTGGTTCTGTGACCACTGCGTGAAACCAGCGCTTCAGTCAGGGAAAACTGACAAGGCCATTGAGGACGGTGCAACAGCTCCTTGAAGGTGTCGAAACAAGACTTGCCAGTGTGGAAGATGAGATAGCCAAAAGGCTTCAGTGCAGGAAGTTCAAGAGTTGAGTGAGCATGTTGACAGAAAGTGTGAAATCCTAGGCGGTGAAATGAAGGCACTAGAGGCAAAAGTAAACCAACTCTCGCTAATCAATCGGCAGTGGACACCAAATTGGACGAAGCCAAAAGTGAGGTAACCTTTACGGTCACAAAAGATATGAAAGACAAAGAGAAGCGTGTTGACAAATCTCATTCTCTTCAAAGTACCCGTCAGTGAGGCAGGAGAGCCTAATGTACGTAGAAAGGATGATGAAGTTTTCTTTGGAAAACTTTGCAAAGATGGATTGGAGCTGAAGAGAAAGTCAGAGTTCATAAATTGTCCGGCTGGGCAAAAAACTGACTCCCAGAGGCCTATGAAGGTGGACACTTGACAGTGCAGAGCAGTAGATTCTGTGATCAAGAGTGCAAACAAGTGAGCGGCAAAAGCGACTTTAAGAACATCACGATCTCCAAGGATAGGACCCTTTAGAGAGGGAGATAATGCGGGGACTGGTTCGCCTAAAGAAAGAGAAACAGGCAGTCGGATCAGAAACAGGAAAAAAGCACTCTGGCTAGTGAGAGGAGACGAGTAGTGAACATACACAGAGCCAAGCCACTCACGAGTCCACGGCTGGGTAGTGAGAGGAGACAGAGTAGTGAACATACACAGAGCCAAGCCACCTACGAGTCCAAGGCTGGGTAGTGAGAGGAGACAGAGTAGTGAACATACACAGAGCCAAGCCACCTCACGAGTCCACGGCTGGGGTAGTGAGAGGAGACCAGAGTAGTGAACATACACAGAGCCAAGCCACCTCACGAGTCCACGGCTGGGTAGTGAGAGGAGACAGAGTAGTGAACATACACAGAGCCAAGCCACCTCACGAGTCCACGGCTGGGTAGTGAGAGGAGACCAGAGTAGTGAACATACACAGAGCCAAGCCACCTCACGAGTCCAGGGCTGGGTAGTGAGGGGGAGACAGAGTAGTGAACATACACAGAGCCAAGCACCTCACGAGTCCACGGCTGGGTAGTGAGAGGAGACAGAGTAGTGAACATACACAGAGCCAAGCCACCTCACGAGTCCACGGCTGGGTAGTGAGAGGAGACAGAGTAGTGAACATACACAGAGCCAAGCCACCTCACGAGTCACGGCTGGGTAGTGAGAGGAGACAGAGTAGTGAACATACACAGAGCCAAGCCACCTACGAGTCCACGGCTGGGTAGTGAGAGGAGACAGAGTAGTGAACATACACAGAGCCAACCACCTCACGAGTCCACGGCTGGGTAGTGAGAGGAGACAGAGTAGTGAACATACACAGAGCCCCACCTCACGAGTCCACGGCTGGGTAGTGAGAGGAGACAGAGTAATGAACATACACAGAGCCAAGCCACTCACGAGTCCACGGCTGGGTAGTGAGAGGAGACAGAGTAGTGAACATACACAGAGCCAAGCCCCCTCACGAGCCCACGGCTGGGTAGTGAGAGGAGACAGAGTAATGAACATACACAGAGCCAAGCCACCTCACGAGTCCACGGCTGGGTAGTGAGAGGAGACGAGTAGTGAAACATACACAGAGCCAAGCACCTCACGAGTCCACGGCTGGGTAGTGAGAGGAGACAGAGTAGTGAACATACACAGAGCCAAGCCACCTCACGAGTCCACGGCTGGGTAGTGAGAGGAGAAAAGAGTAGTGAACATACACAGAGCCAAGCCACCTCACAAGTCCACGGCTGGGTAGTGAGAGGAGACAGAGTAGTGAACATACACAGAGCCAAGCCCACCTCACAAGTCCACGGCTGGGTAGTGAGAGGAGACAGAGTACGTGAAATACACAGAGCCAAGCCACCACGAGCCCACGGCTGGGTAGTGAGAGGAGACAGGTAGTGAACATACACAGAGCCAAGCCACCTCACGAGTCACCGGCTGGGTAGTGAGAGGAGACAGAGTAGTGAACATACACAGACCCAAGCCACCTCACGAGTCCACGGCTGGGTAGTGAGAGGAGACAGAGTAGTGAACATACATAGAGCCAAGCCCTCACGACGTCCACGGCTGGGTAGTGAGAGGAGACAGAGTAGTGAACATACACAGAGCCAAGCACCTCACGAGTCCACGGTGGGTAGTGAGAGGAGACAGAGTAGTGAACATACACAGAGCCAAGCCCTCACGAGTCACGGCTGGGTAGTGAGAGGAGACAGAGTAGTGAACATACACAGAGCCAAGCACTCACGAGTCCACGGCTGGGTAGTGAGAGGGACAGATGTAGTGAACATACCCCAGAGCAAGCCACTCCGAGTCCACGGTGGGTAGTGAGAGGAGACAGAGTAGTGAACATACCCAGAGCCAAGCCACCTCACGAGTCCACGGCTGGGTAGTGAGAGGAGACAGGTAGTGATACATACACAGAGCCAAGCCACCTCACGAGTCCACGGCTGGGTAGTGAGGGGAGACAGAGTAGTGAACATGCACAGAGCCAACCCACCTCACAACTCCACGGCTGGGTAGTGGAGGAGACAGAGTAGTGAACATGCACAGACCCAAGCCACTCACGAGTCCACGGCTGGGTAGTGAGAGGAGACAGAGTAGTGAACATACACAGAGCCAAGCCACTGGGTAGTGAGAGGAGACAGAGTAGTGAACATGCACAGAGCCAAGCCACCTCCACAAGTCCACGGCTGGGTAGTGAGAGGAGCCGAGTATGAACATGCACAGAGCCAAGCCACCTCACGAGTCCACGGCTGGTAGTGCGAGGGACAGAGTAGTGAACTGCACAGAGCCAAGCCACCTCACGAGTCCACGGCTGGGTAGTGAGAGGAGACAGAGTAGTGAACATGCACAGAGCCAACCACCTCACGAGTCCACGGCTGGGTAGTGAGAGGAGACAGATTTAGTGAACATGCACAGAGCCAAGCCACTCACGAGTCCACGGCGGGTAGTGAGAGGAGACAGAGTAGTGAACATACACAGAGCCAAGCCACCTCACGAGGTCACGGCTGGGTAGTGAGAGGAGACAGAGTAGTGAACATACACAGAGCCAAGCCACCTCACGAGTCCACGGCTGGGTAGTGAGAGGAGACAGAGTAGTGAACATACACAGACCCAAAGCCACCTCACGAGTCCACGGCTGGGTAGTGAGAGGAGACAGAGTAGTGAACATACACAGACCCAAGCCCCTCACGAGTCCACGGCTGGGTAGTGAGAGGAGACAGAGTAGTGAACATACACAGAGCCACGCCACCTCACGAGTCCGGTGGGTAGTGAGAGGAGACAGAGTAGTGAAATACACAGAGCCAGCCACCTCACGAGTCACGGCTGGGGTAGTGAGAGGAGACAGAGTAGTGAACATACACAGAGCCAAGCCACCTCACGAGTCACGGCTGGGTAGTGAGGGGAGACAGAGTAATGAACATACACAGAGCCAAGCACTCACGAGTCCACGGCTGGGTAGTGAGGGGAGACAGAGTAGTGACCATACACAGAGCCAAGCCACCTCACGAGTCTACGGCTGGGTAGTGAGAGGAGACAGAGTAGTGAACATACCACAGAGCCAAGCCAGCTCACGAGTCCATGCTGGGTAGTGAGAGGAGACAGAGTAGTGAACATACACAGAGCCAAGCCACCTCACGAGTCTACGGCTGGGTCGTGAGAGGAGAAGAGTAGTGAACATACACAGAGCCAACCCACCTGACGAGTCACTGTGGGTAGTGAGAGGAGACAGAGTAGTGAACATACACAGAGCCAAGCCACCTCACAAGTCACTGTGGGTAGTGAGAGGAGACAGTGTAGTGAACATACACAGAGCCAAGCCACCTCACAAGTCACTGTGGGTAGTGAGAGGAGACAGAGTAGTAAAACATACACAGAGCCAAGCCCCCTGGGTAGTGAGAGGAGACAGAGTAGTGAACATACCAGGCCATGCCACCTCACAAGTCATGTGGGTAGTGAGAGGAGACAGAGTAGTGAAATACACCAGAGCAAGCCACCTCACGAGTCACTGTGGGTAGTGAGAGGAGACAGAGTAGTGAACATACCAGAGCCAAGCACCTCACGAGTCACTGTGGGTAGTGAGAGGAGACAGAGTAGTGAACATAACAGAGCCAAGCCACCTCACGAGTCACTGTGGGTAGTGAGAGAAGACAGAGTAGTGAACATCACAGAGCCAAGCCACCTCACGAGTCACTGTGGGTGTGAGAGGAGACAGAGTAGTGAACATACACAGAGCCAAGCCACTCACGAGTCACTGTGGGTAGTGAGAGGAGACAGAGTAGTGAACATACACAGAGCAAGCCACCTCACGAGTCACTGTGGGTATTGAGAGGAGACAGAGTAGTGAACATACACAGAGCCAGCCACCTCACGAGTCACTGTGGGTAGTGAGAGGAGACAGAGTAGTGAACATACACAGAGCCAAGCCCTCACGAGTCACTGTGGGTAGTGAGAGGAGACAGAGTAGTGAACATACACAGAGCCAACCCACCTCACGAGTCACTGTGGGTAGTGAGAGGAGACAGAGTAGTGAACATACACAGAGCCAACCCACCTCACGAGTCACTGTGGGTAGTGAGAGGAGACAGAGTAGTGAACATACACAGAGCCAAGCACCTCACGAGTCACTGTGGGTAGTGAGAGGAGACAGAGTAGTGAACATACACAGAGCCAAGCCACCTCACGAGTCACTGTGGGTAGTGGAGGGAGACAGAGTAGTGACATACACAGAGCCAAGCCACCTCAGAGTCACTGTGGGTAGTGAGAGGAGACAGAGTAGTGAACATACACAGAGCAAGCACTCACGAGTCACTGTGGGTAGTGAGAGGAGACAGAGTAGTGAACATACACAGAGCAAGCCACCTCACGAGTCACTGTGGGTAGTAGGGGAGGACAGAGTAGTGAACATACACAGAGCCAAGCCACCTCACGAGTCACTGTGGGTAGTGAGAGGAGACAGAGTAGTGAACATACACAGAGCCAAGCCACCTCACGAGTCACTGTGGGTAGTGAGAGGGGACAGAGTAGTGAACATAACAGAGCCAAGCCACCTCACGAGTCCAGGCTGCGGACGAAGAGGAAACAAGAAAGTAGACAATGACTTCAAAAGTCTGCGCTGTATGTGTACAAATGTAGATCATTTGTTGAATAAACGTTCAGAATTACAGCACCTTCTTGTAAGGAGCAATATGATGTTATTTTGTTGAGTGAAGCTTTGCCAAGAATTTTAGGGATCCAATACAACTTGCTGAACTTCAGGTAGACGATTATGACTGTTTCACAAATTGCTTTAGTGTGGATTCCCCAGAGGTATCATATCTGTGTTAAGAAGTCGTTAAATGCACAACAGGTATCGCTATCCCGAACAAGCAAGTATCTAAGAATCTGTTTGGATTGAAATTCAGCTGAAAGGTGGGGACTCCTTACTTGTAGGGTGTGCCCTTTTAGATCACCCAGTACAGCAAAGAAGAGGACAGTGCATTACACAAGACTGTTCTTGACGTTATCAAAAGTAGACATATGTGCTTTGGCAGGGGACTTTAACCAGCCTGATAATAACATATTGACTGGGAAAGTGAAACATCGTTCATAATCCCGAACACAGAGCTTCAATTTTCATGGAATTTTATATGGATTCGTATCTTTTTCAACATGTGAAGTCGCAACACATTGTCGAAGTGATCAGAGACTACTTTAGTAGATTTGGTGTTCTCCCTGAGGACGAGATGGTGATTGATCTCAAGCATGAATCCCCATAGGCAAAAGCCATCATCATATTTTAACTTTTTCATTAAGTGTTACGTATTATGTGATTCTGTACAGTCTAGTGAGCGCTACAACTACAAAAAAGCAGACTATGATAGTATGAAAAAGGTGTAGAAGAGAATGATCTTGTATCTCTATTAGAGACAAAAAACGTACAAGAAGCTGGGACTGTATCTTAGGGACTGTAAAGGCTGCTGTGATAAATGTGTACCCAATGTAAGACTGGCAAAACAACGGAGAGACGCAAACCTGTGTGGTGGAATGACAGGCTATGCGTAAGATTCGTAAGAAGCAGACGATACCAGCGGTACCTCCAGACGCATGACGGCAAGGACTTTTTGGAGTACTCTAAAGCGAGTAATCAGGCCAAGGGTGCTGCCGCAAGGCGATTAGGAACATGAGAAGAATGTGGCTAGGGACGCAAAGAAAACCCCCAAGCATTTTTTGCATATGCCAAGTCCCAAAACCAAAGTTAGTGAGGGCATTGGAGACTTGTTGGGTGATCATGGCAACCGTGTATCAGATGATAAAGGCAAAGCAGACATTCTAAATTCCTTTTTCTGTAATGTCTTCACAAGGGAACGGACTGACGATATACCAGAGGCAGAGAAAAAAGATGTAGGTGACTTTTGAGTGAAGTGTCTTTTTCAAAAGAGACAGTGCTAAAGAAATTGAGAAACTTAAATCCCTCCAAGTCTCCTGGACCTGATGGATTGCACCCATGTGTTCTTAAGGAACTAGGTGAACAGTTAGCAGAGCCATTAGCCATACTATTTGAGAAGTCCCTCTCTGAGGGCAAATTACCCAGTGTTTGGAAAGATGCGAATGTTACACCTCTTTTTAAGAAAGGGGAAAATGTAAGGCTAGTAACTACCGCCCTGTGTCACTGACGTGTGTGCTATGTAAGCTTATGGAATCCATCATTAGGGATAGACTTGTTGAATATCTTGAAGAAAACGAACTTCTGTCTCGTCATCAGCACGGCTTCATATCGAAGCGGTCCTGTACTAGTAACTTGCTTGCAGCACTGGACAAGTGGACTGAGTATCTAAGCTACACACAAAGAGTTAAGGATCACTTTCACAAACATTCATAACTGTCAAAATAAGAAAGTCAATGCGTTGAAGTTTAGCCAACATTTAATTCCATTCTTTAGTGATAACGATACACAATTGCCTTCAATCTCGAGCAATCGTTTGGTGTGTACATTTGATTAAAGTGGGTACGTATCCAAATTTGATTTCCCAATGTCATTGAAATCACAAGACAGGGCATACTGATGCTCCCAAAAGCTCAGTAATGCGTGTAACCACCATGGCTGTTCAGGCACTCGACGCAGCGAGTCCTCATCGAGTTGACCAGGTTGGTGAAGATCCTCTGTGGAAGCGCCTGCCACTCAGCCTGCAGCATCTGGTAGAGGTGTTGGGCATCCCTGGGAGGGGGGTGGCTCCTCACTTTGCGATCCAGCTCATCCCAGAGGTTCTCAATCGGGTTGAGATCGGGACTGCATGCTGGCCACTCCATTCTGTTGACTCCAGACTGCTGCAGGAAGTCGTTGACCACCCTTGCCCTGTGGGGGCGAGCGTTGTCATCCTGGTAGACAGCCCTCGGTCCCATCTGCTGCAGTGTAGGCACAGCCACCGGTCGAAGGATCTCATCCCGGTATCGGATGCCAGTCAGGTTACCTGTACATGATACAAGGGTGTTCTGTGGTGAAGGCTGAAGGCCCCCCAGACCATTACAGAACCTCCACCAAAGACCACCTTTTCTTGGACAGTGGCGTCAATAAAGCGTTGCCCTGGGCGCCTCCAGACCCTCAGTCGGCCGTCGTTGCGGTGAAGGGTGAAGCGTGATTCATCACTGAACAGGACCTGGGACCATTGCTGACGTGTCCACCTCACGTGACGTGCGCAGAAGGCGCAGCGTGCTGCCCTATGGGCTGGAGTTAAGCGTGGTCGTACTGCTGGGCGACGAGAACGGAGATTAAACCCATGTAGGCGGTTCCGTGTGGTCTGCTGGCTGATGTTGATGTTAGTAGCCACCCTGAACTGCCTTTGAATGATGCTGGAAGAGGCTGTTCTTGTCTGCAGGGCTTGTCGTTCAATGAGACGATCGTCACGTGGGGTTGTCTTCTTCGGTCGACCAGATCTGCGTCTTTCATGGACAATCCCAGTGGCTGTGAAGTGTTGAATCAGTCGGACAATGACCGAGATGGACACATGAAGTCACCTGGCCACTTCTCGCTTGGGAACACCATCTTGGAACCATGCAACAGCTCGTCCCCTATCCAACTCGCTTAATTTTCGTCGTGGAGGCATTGTCAGATCAGGCCTACTACTGGTGGAATGTCTTCTTATAAAGCCAAGCGAGTGACAGCATCTCACACATAAACAGCAGTGCTTGCACGTGCATAATGGTTTTTCTATCTGGCAAGTGCAATGTGTTCAGGCAGAACGGTCCAAAACAAGGTCATTTTTCGCAAGTTTCCGCTTTTCCGTTTGCGGCCCAGCTCAGTAGTAGAGAATCCCGTGCAATTTTCGCACTAACACAACATCGCCCACTTACAGCTGAACAAGAATTCATGACAATTTGGCTGGACTAAGAAATAAATAACAGTAGCGAACTGAGTTTATTAAGCACCTGTTTTCACATACCGATCCTTAACTTTTTGTGCGTAGTATCCCAGTGGATGCCATTTATTTAGATTTCTCCAATGCGTTCGACAGTGTGCCCCATCTCCGCCTACTTGAGAAGCTAGAGTCATTTGGTGTTAACTCGTTTGTGTTAAAATGGATTCAGGATTTTCTGATAGGCAGGAGGCAGAGAGTACATGTCAAAGACAATTTTTCTGAGTGGTCACCAGTGGCAAGCGGTGTACCGCAAGGCAGTTGTCTCGGGCCCGTTTTGTTCGTCGTTTATATCACTGACGTGCCAAGTGTTGTGCAATCGCTTTGTGAGCTGTACGCTGACGATACAAAAGTTTTCTCTCGTGTAGACAAAGATGAGTTCACAACTCAGCTCCAGTCGGATCTGGACAGTCTTGTAGCATGGGCTGACACATGGCAGCTTCGTTTCAATGCGGATAAATGCCACGTACTCCATTTGGGTCACAGTAACCCCCACCATACATACTGCATGAAGAAACACGACTCAGATGATGTAGTGATGCTGGAGGCCTCTGAGGTTGAAAAAGATCTGGGTGTTTTAGTAGACAATAAACTCAAGTTTCCTGGTCACATTCAAGGTAAAGTTAACAAGGCAAATTGACTTGTAGGTCTCATTCGTAGATCATACACGTACTTAGACAAGGACAGCTTCAAGATGCTTTTTGTCGCACTAGTGCATCCACACTTAGAATTTGGCAACGTAGCATGGTCGCCCAGACAGCGGGGCGATAAAAACTTGATAGAAAGTGTGCTAAGGCGTGCGTCAAAAAATGTGCCTTGTCTGAAAGATATGAACAAAGACTGAAAAAGCTTAACCTCCCTAGTATGGAATATAGACGGATCAGAGGAGATCTTATTGAGGTGTACAAATACACACATGGTTTTTATTCAGTCAACCAGGACCTACTTCAGTTGGACACATCTGGCGTTACCAGGGGCCACCAATTCAAACTATACAAGCAAAGATGCAGTCTGAGCCTACGACAGAACTTTTTCACATTCGGAGTTGTGGATAGGTGGAACGCCCTGCCATCATCAGTTGTTGCCTCTCCATCACTACAGGCCTTCAAAACAGACTTGACTCGCATATGGCAGACAACAAATTTGCTGTGAGACTGGAGCAGTGATCTTGCCACCCACACTACTAAACCCACCCACTAACTGCAAAGTGTAGTTGAAGAAATCGGCAAAATTGTGGATAGTGTTTCGATCAGGTGAAAGGCCTAGTACAGGCATACTAGTTCCTGAACCTGATATGATATGATATGATGATATGATTTTAATTGTTTACATTTTCCACTCTTCACCTAAGATATAGACAGAGGAAAAATAAAGATGCTAGCGACAGTCTGTATACGAAATTTGAAAAGTGGAAAAAAGTTTCTTGGCCACTTATTTGTATCATGCATGAACATTTAGTCGGCCAAGCAAGTTCAACAGAAATAACACTGAACTGGGTGGTACACTCGGGAAAATTATGGTAGGCGGTAATTACCCCGATTGAAAACCACGTTAGATTTGTTCCGTAAGATGTGCTTCACCACTGCTGATAATCTAAGAGAGAGAGAGAGAGAGAGAGAGAGAGAGAGAGAGAGAGAGAGAGAGAGAGAGAGAGAGAGAGAGAGAGAAACTCAAAAATCAAACACAGTTTAATTGCAAAGGCCACCGACCTATCTGCAATAAGGTCAAGAGCGAAAGTAGAACACACACGCGCCCGGCACGTATACTGAAAATTATGAAAGAAAATATTTGCATACCCTGAAATTACTCAGGCATTTTTGTGTTAACTGACAACAGTTCCTCTCTTCGTTTTAGTGCTTTGAAAATGAACACAGCTACAGAGCGAGTTACAGTTCTGTTTTCATTTTGCAGTAAAACAAGCAATGACACTTGATGAACATTTCTAATATGAGGCAAAATATATTTATTTCTTAAATCTTTATAGGATGGACAAACAATAAAAAAAGTGTATTTCGTCCTCGATTTGATTACAGAATGGACAATTTTTGGAGTTTAGTGTATATCTTTGATGGACATTCAAATCACCAATACAAAGTCGAAATCTCACGAACGCTTTGCGAAATTTAGGAATTGTTATATCAGTTAAATATTTTTCAGCTGCGCTGCCATAAGGGGGGGAGGGGGGAGGGAAGAGAGAGAGAGAGAGGAGAGAGAGAGAGAGAGAGGAGGAGAGAGAGAGAGAGAGAGAGAGAAACCACTGCCATCCTCCTAGTCAGTTCACGTTGTTTAGAGCATTGATTACTCCTCCTTTGGAGTATGGAAACAACGTACCACAGGCCTAAGAGGCAGTCTGCTACATTGGAAAGGGTTCAAAGAACAGAGACGAAGATTGGTTTACTCAGTTATGTAAGGCAGTATACTCATCAAGAGATAATGGGTGAGGTGGGTTGATCTTTAAAGGCAAGACGAGTGGGGGGGGGGGGGGGGACTTAGCTTAGTCTTCAAAGTCTACAAATGTTTAATTAAAACCTTCGCATCCACCATGGGTACAATTGCACCCATACTTTCACTCGGTGTTTCGTATTTCAATTATTATTCATACAATCATGCTGAAATTGTATAACTTTGTTGATGAATATCCAAGCATATGCTGTCCAAAAAGTGATGCAATTTCATCCCTAAATTAATAAACAAATGAACAAAACAACATAACATCGTATTACCAGTCATTATCAGTCATTAATTGTCTTTTTCGACACTATAAAATCTAATATTTACAACAAGAAACAGTAGTGATAAAATCTTCAAGAAATGCTGCTATATTTACTTGAGAAAATTGACATTTAATAACAGAATAAGCAACTTGCGGAATAAACTCACTTGGAATCCGGTAAAATGCACCCAAATGTGAAGATCATGCTAAAAAAATTCTGCTGA
>CM031626.1:36408979-36491479 GCA_018398815.1 Conus ventricosus | reverse complement strand
TTTCTGTTAAGCCTGCATGGGATTTGTGTCAAGACACTAACTTCAAGATAACACATGAAGGAGTGTCTCTTAAGGAAACAGACGTACTTGTTGGATACAAGAACAGAAAATTGACTGACGAAAATACAAAAGTGATTAATCACATTATGCTGATTACAAAAAAGAATCATCAGCAAATAAGAATAAGATATACTAGTTAATATTCTTGATCTGCTGGAAATGGAAACCGAATTTTAAGAAACGGTTCCCCGGTGTGTAATCCTTGCACGCATGCAAACGTGCAAACACACGTACATGTCTGCGCCTACTTGTTAGCAAACATACACATACATTTCCATTTCACCTGAGGAATTTAGCTATGGTTTAAAGGACTGTGTCTACTCGGAATCGTCCTCAGAAAAAGGAGCGTGAATAAGCTGAATAAAACACTTAGGATCAGTTTTGTGTGCCACTTCTGTTGCGATTGCTTTTGTCCGATATACATGGCTGCCTTCGAGTACAGATTGTGATGCATTCTCTCTGTAACAATTGAACTTTTTGTCATTTGGACTGTAATGAAGCTAACTGTCTTCATGATTTTTTTGAAAATTATCAATTGTTTCTAGTTAATCACTGTTAATTTTAGATGATCTATTTCATCACAGACAGAATTGACCTTGTCATGACAGATGTGATGACTATAGAAAATTCAAAATTACCTGAAGCATTAATCAAAATTGGAATTTACAGGTATGTAAAAAGTGCATGGACATAGAGTTGGTATTTCTGATATCAACTTTCATCGTCTCAAAAGCAGATTTGAATATGAACAAGTAATCTCATGCTGACTGTGCAGAGAGCAAAAGAAAATGGAATTCATTTTGTTTTCTTGTTAGGAGCTTAGAAAAAAACAACAATTACTTAATTCTAAACAAACAACCCTCGTAATTTCATCCCCCAAACCATGAAAATTGTCGGTGATGTCTGTTTTTGTCCAGGAATGTTGACACTATTTTAAGAATAGCACCAATGTGCTCTGAAAATTAGAAAAGGCCACATGCTGCAGTATCTTAGCTTGCGCACAGTTGTAATGTGTTCATTGTGTTTCTTGCGCGATCTGGGATGCTTGATGTGGTTTTCGGTCAATGGTTACGAACATTCCTTAAAATGAATTCGATAACATCTCACTTTTTATGCCACCCAGTGCAGTAAAGGTGTTCGCTTTCGTCGAATAAAGTTATTCATGTCCGTAAATGAAAGAAAAATCCAACTTGTCACGTATGTTTGTTCGTAACTCATTTTCAGCTGCATCTTCATATATTTCTTCATAGAGCTGATAGTTTTATGGGACAGGCCTATGGCAGGCATGGAGTTTACAATCTGTTTAGCTAAGACACTTTCTATTTCAGATGCATAGGTGGTGTGGAACCAGGCTGAAAATAATGACGATACTGCTTGCGAGTTCGTTTGCCAACAGGTGATTGACTTTTTTTCTTGCTCTTTGGTTTGTGTTTGATTGACGCTGGTGCAGCGTGGACACACAACCAGACAGACAAGGAAAGAGAGTTACCCCTTGTAATATCATAAGTGAAATTTTACACAACATGAAACACTTTTCCATGTTTCTTCATGCTATTTTCAACACACACACCTTTTCCAGAAAGAATGACAAGGCCCCATGGACTCGCAGTGATTTCTATTCGTTCAAGATGGCCTCAAACAATGCCACCAAAGCTCCCTTTATCATTTAAAATGCCCTGGTATTCACGGACCTACAATGACGTTTTCATTCTTTGGTTTGGCCTCAAAGGATGCCATAGATATCCTTTATTATAGAAAATGCCCTGGTCCTCACGGACTTACAGTGCAGTTTTCATTCTTTGGTTTGGCCTCAAAGGATACCATAGATATCCATTATTATAGAAAATGCCCTGGTCCTCACGGACTTACAGTGCAGTTTTCATTCTTTGGTTTGCCCTCAACAACGCCACAAAAATCTCACTTATTTTGAAGCGATCTCACGTCGAATTGCTTACGACGAATTGAAAATATAAATAAAAATCAGTATTAGTGGTTCATGTCTAACCCAGTTTACAAAGACGTCTTTATCTACAACACTATGAATCTTCTTTTTTAATCGTTGTTGTCACAAAACATTGGGCGCGACACATTTGTGCAAACAACTGTCTGCTTGATTATCATAATGAAACGTAGTGGAATGGCATCCATCAAAAGTTGAGCTTTGGTGTCTTTCATACATAAATGATATGTCAGCTGCTAAGTCTCAAATGGTAAGCCTTCTTTCACGACTAAACATTTAAAAACTGATTGAGAACCAACACAAACAAGGACACTAAAGTGATTGAGAACCAACACAAACAAGGATACCACAGATTCTCATTGTCAATTGAATCAGAACATTTAAAGCCATAAAATAGTATGCTGCAAGTTCTAAAAAATGGCTGTCCGTTTCCTCAGTAACAGGATTTTTTTGTTTGTTTTAAAATCCGATATCACAAAAGCAGACCCTGCATTAGTATCATACAGAACAGAAGCGTCAGTGTGACCTTTCAAACGATTGTTACATTTTTCTCCCAAACCAGTTCTGACTGATGCTGTTGCTACATGCAGACAAACTGCTTTCATTGTTTTTCGGTCTTCAGTTTAACGTCTTTGTTGTTTCAGACTACAAATTGCTTAATTTATAAAAAGAGACAAACAGAGTACAGGACAAGAGGCAATGCATTTCGACCTCTTGGGTCTTCTTCAGGCGGAAACAAATAACATTTGGGACAGTGAAAACAAAGAACGAGAATGTCGTGCCCGACCGGTTTAGGATAGGACCTACCCTCTCATACAGAAGGAGTCAGGAACTCACAGAGAAAGTTTAACACCGCATAGAACATTTTAATAACTAATTGGTAACACATAACAAACAACAAAATATAATTAAAAACATATATGGATAAGCGATGATACGAGGGATATGAAATGAGAGTAATCAGAATGAAATGAACGCTGGAGGTGACACCGAGACCTGTTGCTCAGTTGCAATAATAACAATGATAACAAAAGAAGGGCAATGGTGACAAAATGTTACAGTAATGATTGCATGGGGGATGAAAATCAAATTACAGCACCCAAATAGCAATGCCAGTGCATACATTAACCATACACCAATAGAACACCCAATATGTCCAACTTCAGCAGAGCACAAAACTTGATTTAGGAACTGACGCTGCTTAATGGTTTATATATAATAGACCGGCCAGTATAGGTAGCTCTCGATTCTGGTCACACACTGTACTGACAAAAATCACGTAGCTGTGGTTCCTCCCCCCACATCACATTCACAAATTGCTGATGTCACAAGGATATGCACAGACAATGGGATGATGATCTCCCTTGACTACCCGCACCATAAGCGTAGAACGGTAATGAAGGGCAGAATCAAGAGAGGGCGATGGATGATGGTGGGTGATCGTTTACGATGCGACGATCTCCCCTTGCCACCCGGGAACGTCCCACTAGTCCAAGGGTTCACTAGTCCGAGGGTTCACTAGTCAGAGGGTTAGAGTTAGGGTTAGGGTTAGGGTAGTCTGAGGGTTCACTAGTCCGAGGGTTAGGGTTAGGGTTAGGGTTAGGGTAAGGGTTAGGGTTAGGGTTAGGGTTAGAACCCTACCCTCGAACTAGTAAACCCTCGGACTAGTGAACCCTCGGACTAGTGAACCCTACCCTTGCCACCCTTAACCACAGGCAGTAGAACGGTGCCGTAGGAAGGGCAAGGCTAGGGGGAATGATGAAGAAGCAGAAGGAAGAATCACTCCAATCTGAGTGATGAAGGTGCAGGCAGGGCGAGGAAGATTCCACCTCTCCCCTCTGCGGAATGCCACCGGACGACCCAACAGCAACCTGGATGTAGAAGTGCTGATCAGCAACAGCTACTCTGGTGACGCGTTCCCGTTTGCCTGGCTCGGGTCCGCAGTCTGGCGGCGAGATGCTGGCCGCCATTTGCCATCCCAGACAGTAAATTCACGCACAGTAAACGTCAGGCCTGAAGTGAAACGCCCAGGGTTAAAAACTTCACTCCTAATATAAACAAATAAACCTTTCAGCTCTTATTCAACATTGTTCTTCTTATATCCTTTCTCACACAATTCACTTCCAAACTCACACAAAATGAAATCAGGGTCCTGGTAATACCACGGCCAAACATAAACCTTCACATTAAAAACTCACAAAACCATTATCCAGAACACAGCACATTCCAGTACCAAATCAGTTATACAGATCTAAATAACAAAATAGATGAAACATGACTGTAAAATAATGAATGAAAGGATGATCGAAATTAAAGGCAAATGAAAAACGAGCATAAAAAATAAATCAAACCCCACCAACACCTTCCCCCCTCGCTTCCATTCCCCCTTTTCCACCCAAGTTTTCCCCCTCCCTCCCCTTACCACAAAACACAAACTGCACAGAATGCACGAACAACTATCACTATCACAAAAAACAACAACTTCTATACTACAAAAAAAATACTTACATGGAAGGCACCACTTCCCCTGATGACTGTGCAAACCCCACACAAAAGTGTGGCAAAGATTACAAAACAGTTACTACCATACGGCACACCCAACAGGATGTCACACGTCCGAGCTCATCATTGCATCTGACAAATCCTGGGGCCTCTCCAGTTCACCACACACGGAGCGCCGCCGCGGGATGAACATGGCGCGGACTGCACAAAATTTCAACAGTACACTAGGCCTAGGCCTAACCCCGCGGCACGCTACTCAGCACAACACACACACAGCGCTATGAAAACTCTCCCAGATCTAACATAGATCCAAGATAAAAATTAATGTGTGTCGCAACAGAGAAACCACTTAGGCCTATCTTCTCATGTTCGCCACGAGATCAAAATGGACCCAAGAGGGCAAAATCCATTGCGTCTCGTTCTGTGCTCTTATCTGTTTGTCTGTGTCCTTGGTGGTAACTAACCCCTCTTTTTCTAAATTTTGCTTAATTTTCCGCCCTCAGTCACTCCGTTTTGAAACTTACAAATTGCTGTCTTTTGCATTTGTTTCCCAGGGAGGTACAGCAGGTACAGACGATATTTCCGCTGCCACAACAGAGAATACTATTCTATAACTAACATGATGAATGAAATCTTGATCTGAAACCATTTCTGACCTTTCTGTATTGCCAAAACAACAACAGCAACAACAAAGACAACGACAACAGCAATAGCAACAACATCAGAATAACAGAGAAATCAAACACGATGCCAAATGAATAACTTTTGTACGGTTCATTGGAGTGTCTATTACTCTTTCGTAATTCATGTATGCATTCTGAAGACTTCATTTCATCAATCAAATTTTCAGAAGCATGTGGATCCTCTTCTATGCAATTTAACGTCAGGGACTTAAGGTTTGTCGTTATGTTTTGTATAATTTCACACAGTGTTGTTCTTTTAAATGCCCTTCAACGTTTGTTCTAGCTGTATAAAGTTCTAAATGCTAAGAAATGACACATTTTCATTCAGCTAGATAAATACAGTTGCTTTTTTTGAAACTCGAGAAAAGTTCGAGTGAGAGGGAGATGAAAGTGGGTGAATATAGGAAACAAGAGAGAGAGAGAGAGGAGAGAGAGGAGAGAGAGAGAGAGAGAGAGAAAGAGAGAGAATTCTTTAGACTTCAGACTTCAGATGGTTTATTGTTCAGACATTATATCGATACGATCGAGTGAGTTTTATGGAAGTATCATTCCAGGGCTTTGTTCGGTGACGTGGTTATACACACAATGCATTAGAAAACAATATCTCTGTCTCTGTCTCTCTCTCTCTCTCTCTCTCTCTCTCTCTCTCTCTCTCTCTCTCTCTCTCTCTCTCTCTCTCTCTCAACGGGAAAAAGTAACACGTGAGAGCGCGAGCCCTCATATACAGTCATATGCACGCAACAAGCCCACCTACACACAATCAAATAAGGTTCTTAAGAATTGTCAAATAATGAAAGATAATAGGCCAGCAACCCGCAAAAAAAAGGGGAAAAAAAGACAACAATTCAGACAATGAATTTATCCATAGTCGTGATCCAACATGCTGCTGCAAAGTTTAAATGCATAGAAATAACCTTAACCAGATTTGACAATGGATTAGTGGCATTAAGAGTAGATAATGTTTGCGTTCTGTAGGACAACAAATTGAAATCTGATAGATATTTGTTTCGTAGGTCGCCATAAAGCTTTGAAGCCCAGCTTTGTTTAGCACAGTGTGAATTATTGCTTAAATTCCTTCAGAAAACCTTCTCTGATTTCCACACCTGTGAGTACCATACATGTCCAAAACCATTGACACACAACATTCTTCTGACTTTAGTGGCCCACGTTTCCTTTCCTCTTTCGTCCATTTCTTTCAGCACTTGGTAAGCCATGTTGGAAAATCTGGTTTCAGGTAGTACTGAAGCACTGAAGCTTGAACAAAAAGAGGAAGTTGACCAGGTTCACCAAACACCATTTGATTTGGTGTATGGACAGCTACATTCAACAACTGTTTACACACAATTAGATATACATTTTCTGTCTTGTCTATTTCATCAGTACCCCAAATATCCAACACATACAACAGTGTCAATCTGGACATCAAAGAACTGAAAAATATTTTTGGGTTAGCACAATTGATTTTTCACGTTGCTCTAATTATGTCAACAAGACATTGCTTTGGTAACCATGTCTTTGACAGACAATTTGCGGCTCAGGCCAGCAGCGAAGTCGAGGCCAAGGTACATGTAAACGTTCACTACTTCAACATCTTCAGTTCCGTTATTCCATTTTTCATCTTTTGACATTGGCCTCCATTTCTGAACACTCCTGGTTTTGTTTGACTCAGGTAGCCTTTCAGTCCAAGTTCTGCAGATATTACAAATACATTGTTTAGCTGTGTTTGAAGGCCACTCGGGCTGGACGAAAACAAAGCAACATCAGCTGAAAAAATAACTCAGTAGTGTCTGGTCTAAGCTGGAAGCCATGCTTACCATCATTGATTATATAAGCAGCTAATTCTTTCTTGATAAAAGAAAAAAAAATGTTGGAGAAGTCAAACAGCCCTACTTAAGTCCTTGAAGTCATTACAAATAGTCAGTATAAGTCAGTGTCTCTTACGAAAAAATTGACGGAGTTGTGCATTGCTTGAAGTGCTACCACCAATTACTATCTTTAATGAATATTCCAAAGTACATGTCTCTTGACTGTGTCGAATGCTTTGAGAGAGAGAGAGAGAGAGAGAGAGAGAGAAAAGAGAGAGAGAGAGAGGGAGAGAGAGAGAGAGAGAGAGAGAGAGAGAGAGAGAGAGAGAGAGAGATGACACGATAGTTTTCTTCTTTCATTCGTTTCCAGTCTTTGTATCTTTGGTTGGTTATTGTTTATGCCACCCCTCAATTCCTGGTAATGCTTGTGCGCACACAATTCACTGCGTGTGTGTGTGTGTGTGTGTGTGTTGTGTGTGTGTGTGTGTGTGTGTGTGTGTGTGTGTGTGTGTGTGTGTGTGTGTGTGTGAGTGTGTGTGTGTGTGTGTGTGTGTGTGTGTGTGTGTGTGTGTGTGTGTGTGTGAGTGTGTGTGTGTGTGTGTGTGTGTGTGTGTGTGTGTGTGTGTGTGTGTGTGTGTGTGTGTAATGTAATGTAATGTAAAAGGATATTTATAGAGCGCTTTACCTCGCAAGAGCCCAAAGCGCATATTACAGAAAAACATGATAAAAATTATAATTCTAATTCAAAGCGCGCGCGCGCACACACACACACACACACACACACACACACACACACACACACACACACACACACAGACACACACAACACACACACACCGCCGGGGGGGGGGGGGGGGGGGACTCTCACACGCAGACAGACGCAGGAGCGCGTTCAACACCAGCAAACACGCGCACAGTGGTAACTGGATATCGTTAATCAGTCCGAGGGAAAAGATGTGTCTTTAGGGAGGTTTTAAAAGTCTCTAAAGAGTCCGTGTTACGCAATGAAGAAGGGAGACTATTCCACAGAGCAGGTGCCTGGTAAGAGAAAGATCGTTGGCCTGAAGTTTTCAGGCGAGCGGAGGGAAGCCGAAGCAGACGAGAATCGGTGGATGAGCGTAAGTTGCGAGACGGAACATAGAGATGGAGGAGGTCAGAGAGGTAGGAGGGAGCCAGATTATTCAGTGATTTGAAAACCAGGAGGAGAACTTTAAAGTCAATGCGAGACTGAATTGGGAGCCAGTGTAAGGAAGACAGAATTGGTGATATGTGATCAGATCTACAGGAGCGGGAGATCAGACGGGCGGCATTGTTCTGAACTTTTTGAAGTTTAGAGATGAGCGTTAAGGGACAACCGGCAAGGAGGGAGTTACAATAGTCGAGCCGAGACAGGACAAAAGCACAGATTAGAGTCTTCAGAGCATTTTGAGTAAGAAAGCGGCGAACTGAGCTCATTTTACGAAGTTCAAGGTAGCAGGACTTGCACACATTAGAGATATGTTGTTTGAAAGAGAGAGTTTGGTCGAGTGTAACGCCGAGGTTACGAACAGACACTGATAGATTTATTTCATTTCCATCAACATTTATAGAACTAGGGAGAGAATGAGTTCTAAAAGTGTGTTTCGAAGCAATGAGGATTATTTTAGTTTTGTCTGCGTTAAGTTGTAGCTTGTTATTGTGCATCCATGATTTAACATCGGTAATGCATGCTTGAGAAGAGGAGATTATTTCATGAAGCTGACTGATATCGGCAGAGATATACAGCTGGTTGTCATCTGAAAAGCTATGGTGAAGGAGAGAGTGTTGGCTGATAATGGCCGAGAGAGGCTGGGTGTACAGCACAAACAAAACCGGTCCCAGGACAGATCCCTGAGGAACACCAAACTGAAGTGCTCTTGCTGGAGACTTAACACCTTTCACTGAAACAGTTTGCGTGCGATCAGAGAGATATGAAGAGAACCAGGAAAGGACAGAACCAGAAAGACCAAAAGAAGTGTTGAGTCTTGAGAGAAGAATGGAGTGATCTATTGTATCAAAAGCAGCAGACAAATCTAAGAGAGAGAGAAGAGAAACTTTGTTTTCATCAACAGCTGTGAGGAGATCGTTTGCTATCTTAAGGAGCGGTGTCTCGGTGCTATGGCCAGCCCGGTAGGCTGACTGGTTAGAGTACAAGAGATTGTTTACAGAGAGATGTTCAGACAGTTGGGCGAGAACAACTTTTTCAATCAGTTTGGAAAGAAATGGGAGATTAGAGACAGGTCTGTAGTTCTTGAGATTTTCAGGATCTAAGTTTTGCTTCTTCAGGAGAGGTCTGACAACTGCAGATTTGAACAGAGTGGGAAAACAACCTGATTGCAAAGAGTCATTGATAATGGATGTAAAGTATGGGAGGAGATCGTCAAGACAGCAGGTAAGAAGGGATGAGGGGAGAGGGTCAAGTTCACATGTTTTGACAGTGACTTGCTTCAAGATTTTCCGGACCTCTTCTACCGACACAGAGTGGAATTCAGACCACTGAGTGCCGGAGAAGGAAGGATCAGGAACAGCAGGGGAAGGAGCAGCATGAGAGTCCAGATTATGACGAATAGTGGCTATTTTACTATAGAAGAAATCAGAGAAACGCTGGGGGAGTTCTGTCACAGGGATTGAGGAGGGCAGAGGTGTGGACTTTGATTTGCCAAGCAGAGTATTGGTTACAGTAAACAGTTGTCGGGATGTTCTACAGGCTAGGATTTTGGCACTGTAAAAACAGCATTTGGCGCTGTCCAGAATGTTAGTAACTAGCTTATTGGCAGTACTATGAATATGTAGTCCAGATTTGAGCTAGCAACGCTCTGCCTGGCGCCGTTCTCGCTTAGCCTGTAGCAGCTGAGGTCCGACAGAGGTGAACCAGGGTGAGGGAGGCCGGCTGGAGATCTGGCGGCGGGTGGCTGGGGCGTGCTGATCTAGAAGACGGGACAGAAGCTGGTGGAGCTGGTCAGCTGACAGGTGTGAAGAGGCCTCCAGTCTGGCCCGAAGATCAGATTTGAAGGTGACGGTGTTGACATCGGCGATCTTCCTGGCCTCCACGTACACAGGAAGATGTGAAGGGCGTGAGAGGCGGAACTGGGCCACAACACAGTAGTGGTCGGAAAAGTCCAGAGTGAAATCTGGGGCTGTGGAATGCAGCACGTTGTCGTCACGCCGGCAGATGACAAGGTCAAGGGTGTGGCCTTTCTGGTGAGTCGGGAAGGTGACAGCCTGGTGCAGACCAAAATCGTCCAGCAGACCGGCGAAGCGAAGCGCTAGGGAGTCAGTGGGGACGTTGACGTGAACATTAAAGTCACCAACGATGACAGGACAGCCACTGATTGTATTGCAGTGTTCCAGGAAGGACGGAAACTCTTCAATGAAAAGAGCATCAGACAGTTTGTTCTTTTGGTTGGGGGGAGGACGGTAGATGCAGAAAAGTTGAAGACAGTGCTAACGTAGGGTGACAGACAGATGGGCAAGTTCAAAGGAGGAATGCTGGAACGGGAAGGTGGTGGTGGAGGTGTGGTGGGAGCACAGAGTGTCACGCACGCACGACGAAAGCGATGCCTCCGCCGCGGGAGGAGCGAGGACAGGAGATAGTTCTATACCCTGTGTGTGTGTGTGTGTGTGTGTGTGTGTGTGTGTGTGTGTGTGTGTGTGTGTGTGTGTGTGTGTGTGTTATTGATCTTTGCTCCACTGTCATTCTTGCAGGTACACAAACACTTTCTTGTGGGAGAGTAGTGCTGTGGTTTTCTTTCTGACTAAAAAAACAGAAGTTTGGAGTAAAAGATACCAGGGAGACTGTATTGACTGGGAAACCACGAAGCACACTTTCTCTGTAACTCAGTGTGACGAACTGGGCGGATTTGTAGGTTATGTATGTGAATTCCCTCCCCTTTCAGATCACCTCCACACCAACACACCTGTCACGCTTCCTGCCCAAAGCGACAGGAAAACGCCAAGTGTTCATCTGGAAATCTGCCCCATGCAGCACCTGACTCACCAATTGCTGGCCTGTGATGTGAAGAGTCAGTGCAGGGGACTGGAGAACACGGAGACATGGTACAGGGCGACTTGCAGTATGTCCCAGGGACTGACACAGCCCTACTTTTATTGTGACATATCTGGGGAGTTCGTGCCTTACAGTCTGGTGTGTGATTTTCGACAGGATTGTGTAGACAGACGTGACGAAGACTTCTGCGAGTATTCTGCATGCAAGGAGGGCATGATGGATTGTGGACAGGGACAGGTTGGGGCTTTGATGTTTGTGTGAGAACCTCTTTCCTGTTATAAAACTGTCTTTCTACACATCCCACAGTCTCTAAGTTCAGAGAGAAGATGCTAGCGTGCGCATACACAGACAGACAGACAGACAGACAGACAGACACACACACACACACACACACACACACGCGCGCGCGCGCACACGCATACACACATCCACCTATCTCTCTCTCTTGTACCTATCTCTCTATCTATATTTCTATGTATTTATCTAATTATCTGCCTGCCTGCCTGCCTGTCTGTCGCTCTCTCTCTCTCTCTCTCTCTATATATATATATATAGAGAGAGAGACAGACAAAGAGATGGAGATAGATAGGCAGAGACAAAGACAGAGAGAAACAGACAGACAGACAGAGAAGTGTAAATCCTCATACTGAATGTGTTCTTTGAATTCAAACTGTTTTCTAACAATTATAAGTTCTCATTTTGATGGTTTTGCTACTGTCTGTCAAGCTCTATTTCATGTAATGATGATAGGTTTTCAGAATCAGAGACATTCTGTTTTGTCTGAATTTGTTATTTCATTTACGAATATTCATTTATTCAAAGACATAGGATTGTCAAAATTCTTGTTGTCTTCTGTTCAGTGTGTAGACGTGGAGAAAAACGTAATGGGTTGATGGACTGTGTGACAAACTATGATGAGACAGACTGTAAAGCTGGAAATGATATAATTTATGAAACAAGACCCCCGGCTGTGGTCAATTTCGATATACCCGGGGGATTCACCATGACCCCTCTACCAGGAAACAACACGCAGTGCCCAGAGACCCATTTCCAGTGTCACGATGATGGCGTTTGTCTCCCTGTCTACGTCAGGTGCAATGACATGTTCGACTGTCCGGGACATGAGGATGAAGTTGATTGTAAGAATTACAAAACGTGCCCAGGATTTTATGGATGTTGCCAATACCTACAGCTTTCCCACATTTCCGTGATTTCCTTACAGCAATGAGTTCGTTTTGCTGTGAAGAACTTTTCAGACGGGCAGTGGTAAATTTAGCAGAATGATGAATACCCTAAACAGGGTGTAGTTCTATGCATATTAATAGTTTGGCTATTAAGGTATTGACATATGAAATAAGGCAGGGAGAGAGAGAGCGAGAGAGAGATAGAGAGAGAGAGAGATAGAGAGAGACAGAGACAGACAGACAGATTGTTGTAACTTTTGTGTGTGATATATATATATATATATATATATATATATATATATATATATATTGAATTATAAACAAAGCTTGCTCTTATGTCTTAGATTGAAGAAATAGGGGGAGATACGCATTCATATCTGCAGTGGTAGATGATTCTGCCTAACTAACAGTATGTGCATGAGTGGGTGAAGGGGAAAAATAAAATAAAATAAATGCTTCTCAAAATGAGCCTTCAGCAAGCTTATATTCTCCAAGGGGGAGACATCCTCCCACAGGGAGGGAAACTCACCAACATACAACTCCCGGTCACACACCGACACTTCGAAACCTGGTTGTCTCCCCTCAGTGACCGCGGAAAGTGGCAATTTGACTCCCCTGCCTTTCCAGCCCCAAGAAGAATGCAATCCCAGAAAAGACTGGTGTGCAATACCGCAGTATGTCTGCCGAGTTTTCAAAAAACCAACCAAAGGTGCCATCCAAGAAAATCATGAAAGAGCAAAACAAGCTACATTTTCTTGTGAAAAGTAGAAAATATAAAAAAGATATCCTCTTAAGACACAAGTGCTGAGGGCCAGTTCTTGGAATGAATCCGCAAGGGACTAAAATACAACAAACTAATAAATTCCAAGGATAAGTACCGAGCACCGTTCCAGCAACTTACAGATCAGCTTGGTGTGGCAATGACTGCAAGAAATATTGAATTATAAACAAAGTTTGCTCTTATGTCTTAGATTGAAGAAATAGGGGGAGATACGCATTCATATCTGCAGTGGTAGATGATTCTGCCTAACAGTATGTGCATGAGTGGGTGAAGGGGAAAAATAAAATAAATGCTTCTCAAAATGAGCCTTCAGCAAGCTTATATTCTCCAAGGGGGAGACATCCTCCCACAGGGAGGGAAACTCACCAACATACAACTCCCGGTCACACACCGACACTTCGAAACCTGGTTGTCTCCCCTCAGTGACCGCGGAAAGTGGCAATTCGACTCCCCTGCCTTTCCAGCCCCAAGAAGAATGCAATCCCAGAAAAGGCTGGTGTGCAATATCGCAGTATGTCTGCCGAGTTTTCAAAAAACCAACCAAAGGTGCCATCCAAGAAGCAAAAGAAAATCATGAAAGAGCAAAACAAGCTACATTTTCTTGTGAAAAGTAGAAAATATAAAAAGATATCCTTTTAAGACACAAGTGCTGAGGGCCAATTCTTGGAATGAATCCGCAAGGGACTAAAATACAACAAACTAATAAATTCCAAGGATAAGTACCGAGCACCGTTCCAGCAACTTACAGAGCAGCTTGGTGTTGCAATGACTGCAAGAAATATTGAATTATAAACAAAGCTTGCTCTTATGTCTTAGATTGAAGAAATAGGGGGAGATACGCATTCATATCTGCAGTGGTGGATGATTCTGCCAAACTAACAGTATGTGCATGAGTGGGTGAAGGGGAAAAATAAAATAAATGCTTCTCAAAATGAGTCTTCAGCAAGCTTATATTCTCCAAGGGGGAGACATCCTCCCACAGGGAGGGAAACTCACCAACATACAACTCCCTGTGGGAGGATGTCTCCCCCTTGGAGAATATAAGCTTGCTGAAGGCTCATTTTGAGAAGCATTTATTTTATTTTTCCCCTTCACCCACTCATGCACATACTGTTAGTTAGGCAGAATCATCCACCACTGCAGATATGAATGCGTATCTCCCCCTATTTCTTCAATCTAAGACAAGAGCAAGCTTTGTTTATAATTCAATATTTCTTGCAGTCATTGCCACACCAAGCTGCTCAGTAAGTTGCTGGAACGGTGCTCGGTACTTATCCTTGGAATTTATTAGTTTGTTGTATATATATATATATATATATATATATATATATATATATATATATATATATATATATATATATATATATATATATATATATATATATATATATATGTTAGCCTGCACTTGTTTTCCCCCACTACATAATTGTTCAGCATTATATATATATATATATATATATTATATATATATATATATATATATATATATATATATATATATATATATATATAAGAGAGAGAGAGAGAGAGGAGAGAGAGAGAGAGAGAGAGAGAGAGAGAGAGAGACAAAATTCTTTATTCTTTATTTTCGAGGATAATAGATAAGCACTAACGTGCTTTTTTACATCCAGTCCTCGCCCTGAGTAGGGACTACAACATGCAGTGAAATCAATTAATGTAAGAAATCAAAGAAGCAAGCAAAGCGGTCATGTAATCATAGAGGAACATCAAATGAAAATAGAAGATAAATGAAAACAAAACAAAAAATAAGAATAACAATAAACAAAACAACAACTAAAAAATGATAATAACAAAGAGAGAGAGAGAGAGAGAGAGAGAGAGAGAGAGAGAGAGAGAGAGAGAGAGAGAGAGAGAGAGAGAGAGAGAGAGAGAGAGAGAGATTGACGACAGTGACATTAACACTTTATTTTACCTATGAAAGTATCGGCTTAGTTAGCCATTTTTAATACTTGCCATTACTAACATTTGCTGCTACTATTCTCTTCTCTTCTATTTTATTGGAGAGAGAGAGAGAGAGAGAGAGAGAGAGAGAGAGAGAGAGAGAGAGAGAGAGAGAGAGAGAGAGAGAGAGAGATTGTTGTAACGTGTTCATTCGTTGTTTTGTGTGTGGTTTGTTTGATTATTTGTTTGTTTACACGCATGTTGGTTTGTTTGTTTGGAATGGGATTTTTTCTATGTAGTGAAAGGTCTAAAGGGACATGCTACGACCAGTTTGGTGTTCATTATACTGACACTTATTTCCCACCACACCCAGTCTGCTCGCTCAGGAAATGGACAGTCACTAGTGACTTCTGTTCACCTGTCACTGTGTCACATGCAGTGTGCCTACAATGTGCATGCAAGGCTGATCTTCCGACGGTTGAGTCCGAGAAAATATCACACAAAGATGCCCACGTGAAAACAAACTCACGGACACAAGAGCTTGTAGCACAACGAATTGTTGATTAATTTAAAGTATAAATCAACCATTTTGACTCTTCTCTCTTATTCTCATTCGCTTCTTTGTCTTTCCGGATTAATCGATGCCTATACTCGTACCAAAGGGAAAAAGACATTGTGACAGAAAGATTTGATCTTTTTTGTCTTTGAAGACGCTCCCTTGTTCTCAGAAAAATGTACTGTTGATAACAAGTTACTATATACATGAAACAAATCTGTCGCACTTGAGTCCTTGAATGATGAACTCAAGAGCATTTAACTCATTACCACTACCCCAAGCTCTTAAGTCACTGTGCTGCAGAGTCGTGTTTGTCAATCATAAACGCAGAAAGGAAACAAAAGCCCGTTTTGTTTACACGAATTCAGTCTTGAAGACTATGTGTTCTTCACTGAATGTTATCATACTCATACTACCTTTTTCTTTTCCTTTATCTTTTGCTATAGGCTGTCTTGTTTACATTCGAATGTTTGCTCCAAGAAGAAATGTTTCAAACTCTTGCCCCTGTGTATTGCACTGTCATGGCTACTACGGCTGAAGGCGCAAACATTACGAGAGCGTCTTCACTGTCAAACACAAATAACTATGAAGGGAATTAACTCTCCATACACTTGGCATACACCACCGTTTCAATTGCCTTATCTAATATTTCAAATGAACACTATTCAACTCTTAAACTATGCCAAAACTAAATCTCACAAACAGTTTTTTTTTCAAAAGGTTATACATGCATAAATATTTATTTAAAAAAACAACGTTTCCCCTTGTTTCACTTTCTACAGTGATACACGAACTGTCCATAAGCATTTAGCTGGTACACAACACTTGAACCTCTCTCTTTATATGCGTATCACTTTCAGGAAAGTTCCACAGTATTTCACCATTGTCTCTGTTAGTTTTAATGTTCACAGTGTCTGGTGGTTGCTCTGCTTTGAACCTGAATCTGTCTTTTTACACTGATTTTTCGGTCCGTTTCCTCCATTTGTTTTGTAGACACTCTCTGACACCAGCACAGATATCTCCCTCGTCTTCCCCACCCCTACCCCCTCACTGCTTTAAAGTCAACCCATGCACAGCGGACAACCTCAAAGTCATCAGTCAACAGGTGTAAAGTCAACCCATGCACAGCGGACAACCTCAAAGTCATCAGTCAACAGGTGTAAAGTCAACCCATGCACAGCGGACAACCTCAAAGTCATCAGTCAACAGGTGTAAAGTCAACCCATGCACAGCGGACAACCTCAAAGTCATCAGTCAACAGGTGTAAAGTCAACCCATGCACAGCGGACAACCTCAAAGTCATCAGTCAACAGGTGTAAAGTCAACCCATGCACAGCAGACAACCTCAAAGTCATCAGTCAACAGGTGTAAAGTCAACCCATGCACAGCGGACAACCTCAAAGTCATCAGTCAACAGGTGTAAAGTCAACCCATGCACAGCGGACAACCTCAAAGTCATCAGTCAACAGGTGTAAAGTCAACCCATGCACAGCGGACAATCTCACAGTCATCAGTCAACAGGTGTAAAGTCAACCCATGCACAGCGGACAACCTCAAAGTCATCAGTCAACAGGTGTAAAGTCAACCCATGCACAGCGGACAACCTCAAAGTCATCAGTCAACAGGTGTAAAGTCAACCCATGCACAGCGGACAACCTCACAGTCATCAGTCAACAGGTGTAAAGTCAACCCATGCACAGCGGACAACCTCACAGTCATCAGTCAACAGGTATTGCCAGCACTACTGTGCAGACCCTCCATCAGCGAATCTGATTCCTTGGTCCAGGCACTGGCGGGACTGTGTACATCAGTGAGCAGGAGAGGAACGCAGCTGAAACATGTTAGTTTACGTCGAATTGTTCTCCTGTTGTTGTTGTTGTTTTCTATCCTTCACTTAGCCTCTCTACATCAACACAGACGACAGTGAATAAAAAACATTGAAAACATAAAGTCCTCCTGCTTTTGGTTCTTAAAGTTTTTCAAACAATATTGAAAACAAAAATACCCAAACTTGAAAAACAACAAAACACGTATTCAAAATTTCAATTACTGGGGGCCCAATAACTAATTTTTCATCTGAGCCTGAAGACGAAAAGCGCTGTAACAGACTGCGAAAAGCTGAGAACACCTCATCTCCAAAAGCGATTCAAACCAGACTGGGCAGAGTCATCTAAAACTGCATCTGAGGTGTGTGCTCGTTGAACACGCATCACGTGAAGTGAATGAGTGGGGTGTGCCCGTTGAACACGCATCACGTGAAGTGAATGAGTGGGGTGTGCCCGTTGAACACGCATCACGTGAAGTGAATGAGTGGGGTGTGCCCGTTGAACACGCATCACGTGAAGTGAATGAGTGGGGTGTGCCTGTTGAACACGCATCACGTGAAGTGAATGAGTGGGGTGTGCCCGTTGAACACGCATCACGTGAAGTGAATGAGTGGGAATGACAGTGCAGTTGCCCAAGTCACGTTTGTGTGTATGTGAGTGTGTGTGTGTGTGTGTGTGTGTGTGTGTGTGTGTGTGTGTGTGTGTGTGTGTGTGTGTGTGTGTGTGTGGCGTGAGTGAGGGGTGTGTGTGTGGGGGGGTGGGGGTGGGGGTGAGTGTGAGTGTGTGTTAGTGCATGCATGAGCATGTGTGTGTGTGTGTGTGTGTGTGAATGCCAAATTTCTATGTTTATCCATTAATTTCAATGTAGTGACCATAAACTTAGGATAAAAGTTGGACGAAGATTTAGACTCACAGTTGAAGAACGGCTTTGTAGAAAACGCAATGAATATGAGATGGGAAACGAGTTTAGTTTTGTTATGATTTGCCCCATATATACAGAGCAAAATTCATACATTTGATATACAACTGGTTTTAAACCAGTTTATAATGTTTTGTAGATTAGTCACTGATGGAAAGAAAACATGTTTAAACGTCAGTACATAAACTTTTACAAGATTAAACGAAGCCTTTTGCTTTGTTTGTGTTGACATCGAGTATCTGCTCGTTTTATCGTTCGATCTTTGTGGTAACAGTAAACAGCATAGTGTTTACTGTTCTGCTTCCGTGTATCTGTACAGCGCAGGCCTCCAAGGGTGGTACAGGACTGCTCTAAAGGCAGGTGAAGACAGTGCTTCTCTGGGTCCTCCCCAGCACCTTCGGGTGTTTCTTTTTCTTCTTTGCCTTAACTAGGCTGACCCTGGAGAAAGGTCCAGTGACGGTGAGGAAAGACCCACTGACCACAGGGAAAGTCCTGTTGACAGTGGGAAAGACTACAACTTTGGATTCTCTCTTGAGGGCACATAAGACCGTATGGTGAAAGCTTGGCTGTGTCTGGAGTGGCACCGTCTTCATCTATCCGTGGGCAGGGGTGGTTGGGTCTGTGGGGTGTGCTCGGCAGCTGGAGGGTGGTGTTTTTCGCCGGTGGGCTCTGCAGTCATGAAATACGGGCTGGTACACCCATGGGGATGCTACTTTAAGGCTGTTATGAGCTGCATCCTGTAGTCTAATTTACCTCTGTTCAGGAGCAGTTATGTCCCTTGATATCTTAATGGAGTGTCCTGTGCGTGTCTGTACCCATAGTCAACACAGCGCAGGCCTCCAAGGGTGGTACAGGACTGCTCTAAAGGCAGGTGAAGACAGTGCTTCTCTGAGTCCTCCCCAGCACCTTCGGGTGTTTCTTTTTCTTCTGCTTCCGTGTATCTGTACAGTTTTTGTTCTTTATTTTTCATTTTGAGTCCTCCATATTCCCAATGGGATTTTTGGATAGACAGTTTTTTTTAAAAACGGGTTTGTTGTGTGTGTGGTGTGTGTGTTGTGTGGGGTGTGTGGTGTGTGTGTGTGTGTGTGTGTTGGGTTTTGTGTGTTGTGTGTGTTTTTGGGGGGTGTGTGTTGATGCCATTTTTTTCTGCTCTTTTCAGAGGGCAAAAAGCAGAGTGGAAAATGTATATCCAAAAGGGAAAGTATGAAGAAATAACTAATAGTTAAATAGAGCAGCTGCAGCGGGCAATACCCAGCAGAAAAGCAGCAGAGCAGTAGTAGTCGTAGAAATTCTAATCGCTTAAAAAGACTTCACTTTTGGATAAAAACCGAACTTGAATATTTCAACAGACTTTGGGGCCCCTGGAATATCAAAATGCACTTTGCCATTTTGGGGTGTAGGTTTGTCTTATAAAGGACTTTCCACAATCTATTTTGGGCCCCTAAAACTATGATTCAAAGGGGTATTAAAATTTTTTCATGCAGGAAATTTTAGAGCAGGCGCACACGAACATGATCAGCCTGAAACCCGAAGCAAAATTTAGAAACAAAAAAAAATGAAAAATAAAATGATCGAAAACCCTCAAAAATTCAAAATGAAAACCGGGGGGTTTTCGTGTCTTTTGCCTTAGATCCTGCTCTGAATCGACAAAAAATTTTTGCCGGTGCACAGGGGGTTTTTTTTAAAACGTTTATATTTTGTTAAACCGGGGTTTTGGGGGGGAAAAAGTCGGGGAATTTTCCCCATTTGAGAGGGGGGGGTTTGGGCCTTTCTCTCCCTTTTCTCTCTCTCTCTCTCTCTCTCTCTCTCTCTCCCCCCTTTAAACCAACCCCCCCCCCCCGCCCCCTTTTCCTCTTCTCTCTCTTCCTCTCTCTCCCCACTCCACTCTCTCTCTTTTCCCCCTCTCTCCTCTCTCTCCCCTCCCCACACACACACACACACGCAAAACACGTACCATACCACAAACATTTTTCTCTGTTGCTGTCTCGGACTCTCTCTCTTTTTCTCTCTCTTTCTCTCTCCCCTTTTCTCTCTCTCTTCCTTTTCTCTCTCTCTCTCGGGGGTGACGAGGTCACGAAGTGGAAAAGTAAAGTTGTTGTGCTTGCCTTTCTACGTCTGTTTTATCCGGGCTAAAAAGTGGAACGTCCCCTGAAAATTTTTGAAAAGGGTTGTGTCAACTGTCAGGGCCTTCGGAAAATTTTAAAGGTTCAAAACCGGATGGGGTGCTTTTTGCGGCGGGTGTATGTCCCAATTAGGGACAAAAGCGGGAAAAATTTTTAAAGCCCCCCATGAGAGTGTCCGTTTTTTGTTGAAGACAGGGAAGATGGTGTCCCCCCTTGGATGTTACTCTCCCTGCTGTTCAAAGGGGAAATTTTGGGGGGGCGGCTTTGGGGTTGACGTCGAGCTGAACCCAGGCCCTGGCTTAAGGCCCGCTTGCGTCATTTCCCGCCCCCGGCAGTGGGGTTTCTGCACGACAAAGACAGCGTTGGGGGCCCAAGGAGCTCCCCCGGGTCTTCTACGTTTTTTCCGTCGGCCCCCTCCACAAAACTTTTGGGGGCCTCACTGGGGGAAGTAAAGGGCCCCCTTTGAACAGTCAAAAAACGGGAAAGTTTGACCAAATTGGGGGTTTAAATTTTAACGACCTGAAAAATGTGTGTTTGTTTTTGAAGGAGGGAGGGTGTCCCCTCTAAGACAAGAAATTTTGACCTAAAAGCGGGAAAACCCGAATATTAAAGTTTGAAAATGATAAATTTTTTTCTGCAAAAGTAAAAAGTTTTGGGAAAACAGAAAAAGGGATGATCTGGAGAGTAGGTAAAAAAGAGGAAAAAATTTTTAATCACCCAGGGTACCCCACGCTTTAAGAACGAGAGTTTCCCGGGACTGTGAGACAAGGTGAAAGAAATTTTGACGGGAAAAACTAGAATTTGGGGATGTTTTCTGTTTGATAGGGGCCAAAGGGCCTTAATGAAAAAACCAGAGTCTCCAAATTAAATTCCCCGGGTTGAAATTTTTTTAAAAATTTAAGGACAGGATTTTACGTGCTAAAAAAAATTTAAAAAGGGGAACTGGCTTTTTTCGGGAGGATTTTTCCCCCCCCAGAATTAGGGGTTTCGGGAAAAAAATTTTTTCCCCACATCTAAAGTCGTCGGTCAAAAGGAAAAAAAAAAGTTTTAAAGGTATATGTTTCACCCTGTGATCGGGGGGAAAAAGTTTGGGCTGGTTTGGTTTAGTGAAAACCCTTTTTTTAATTTAGATAGGGGTGTGGCCCCCCCAATGACATAAAAACACCCTTTGCCCAAAAGATTCACGGGGTAAAAAAGTAAGTTGTCCCCGTTTCTTTGGGACATTTTATCTGTTCCACAGGAAGGCCTGAAAGACAGGGTTTGAACTGGTTATTTTTAAAAAAAAACAGTAACGCAGATCCCGTGCATTTGTGAGGGGGGTTTTGAAAGAGTTGGATGTGAGCGGGGGCCCAATGTTGATATGTTTGGGGGAAAAAGAAATTTTTGTATGGGGCCGGGTATTCCATGTGCCCATATATTATAACTCAAAAGGGGTTTTCCTCTCCTGAAGAGATTGTGGGGAGGTAGTAAATTTTATAAACAATGTATCTTTTTTTACTTTGGGAAAATAAAATGGGGATTGTTTAATAAAGTAGCAGAGGGGGATTTCATCCAATTTGTTTTTTCTTTCCCGATGTGGTCTTTTTTTTAGGGGGAAAAACTTTTGCAGAAAAGTTTGAATCGAGTTTTTTTAAAAGGGATCATGATATATTTGTAAAGTCGGCCCTTTAAAACTTACAAAACATGGAAGTTTCGGGGGGAATAATTTGTTGGTAGGGAAAAGGGTTTTTAAGTTCCGTATGTTTTTCTGTAAACTGTAAAAGTCCATTCAAATTTATTTTTTGCTTGATAAAGATTTTTTTGGGATTTATTTAAAACGGTTCTACTAGTTTTTGCGAAATTTTCCCGCCTAAAAATTTGCCCCCGAAAAACTTTTTAAAAAGGGTTTTCGATAATGGCATTGACTTGTTAGAAAAATTGCATTGTAAAAAAAGATGATTCATTAGGTGATTTTGTTTATAATGCTAGGGGTTTACTTTAATGCGGGGAAACGCGAATCTTGTCCGGAAAAACTATTTGTGATCGTGAGTAGAGAACGGGGGAAATGTGTGTTCGGGCTCAAAAACCCCCGCTCTCAACAACTTTCGAGCGGAAATAAATGACGCCAGAAAACACTTTTTCTTGTTCTCTAACAAGAAAAAATTTTAACAATAAATTTTAAAAAATGATAATCCATAAACACTTTTTCAAAAACCCAAAAACAAAACCGATTATCTCAAAAAAACATACTGTGTAGGGTTATCTTTTTTTAAAACTAATTTACTAAATTTTGCTTGTTTTTTAAAAACTAAGTTATTTTTTTTTGACTTTAAAATTTCCCCCACATTTAAATTCTGATAATTTCCCTAAAAAAATTTTTGGTATAACAGAAAGGCGACACGGGGCCGGTTGGGAAAATTTTTAAAGAGCCCCCCTTTTAGGCTGAAACCTGATCACTTAATTTAGGCCCTAGCGAGACAAGGGCCCTTGGGTTCCACTTTGAACACAGCGCCAGTCAATTATTTGCCCAATGACGACAACCCCCAAACGTGCGTTCCCTTGTTTAACCAAAAAATCAATAAAAAAAACGCCTTGCGACCGGGCTTGCGGCGCATTTTGGTTAGGTTAATTTTGAAAACATTTTTCCCCCCTTCAGCAAAATGTTCTTAAACATTCTCGACCCCCACGTCGACATACCACGTCGGGCGCCGTCGGCAAGCCCGGGTTTTTTGGGCCATTTTTTTCCCCGGACGGCCGGGCAAAAGAAGGTTGTTTATGGCTGTGCCCCCGGTTTTTGGAGCCCCCCCCTTTTTGTGGAAAAAAGTGATTAAAACTTTAAAAATTTTGGGTTTGGGAAATTGGGAAAAAACTGTAGTGTGGGGGACATATTTTGCGGGGGGTGCGTTTTTAAATATCTAATATCTTTCAAAATGGAAAAGCGACAGTTTGAAAGTTTTCTCAGAATACCAAGAATTGGGAAACGAAAAAATTTTTGAATCCCTTGGCGCCTACAACTGGATTGGGGTTAGAACTCAAAAAATTTTTACATTGCCCCGAAAAATTCTTTTTTTTAAATGTGGACTGTTTTTTGGGTTATCAGTTTGGGGAAAAAGCAAAAAAAAGTGTTTCAAAAATCAAAAACAAAGAAGCAGTCGGGGGCTTCCTTTGTTAAAGGAAAAGTTTAATTCATGTTCTTAAAGCAAAAAGGATTTTTTTGCTGTAAAAGGGCCTTTTACCACTTTCCTATTTTTTCTTTAAACGGGGAAAATGATTTTTTGAGTTTTAAACTGAACAAACCCAAAAAATTCAAACCTACATGTTTGAGAATGAAAAAAATTCAGAAAGTTTTGGAAATCTGAAGTCTGATTGCTTTAAAGTTTGGGCGGCTGAAAAAAAACCTTTGGGATCCAAACCCGGTATCTAAAAATGGGTTTTTACGTCACCGGGCCCAACGCCCTGTTTCCTTTTTTTGGGAAAAAACCGTTCGGATCCGAAGGGTTTTTCAAAAATTAGATTTTACGTCCCCCTGTTTTTTAATTTGGGGGAAACTAAACAAAACCTTTCCGGATCCAAACGGTTTTCTAAAAAAAACCTTCCCTTTCCCCCGCTTAAAAACCCCTGTTTCACCGTCCGGGAATTTTTCTGATTTTTTACTACTGGCGATTAGAGCCCCAAAAAAAGGCTTGGCTACACCCGTAACTGCCTGTAACTCTCCCAAAGCCATTCCCAAGCCGGGTTTGAAAAAAGGGGGGGTAACCCCTTTCCACCTCCACCCAACGCACGCACTTCCCCACCCCCACCCCATGCACCCCACACCCCCACCCCACCCCCCCCTGCCCCCCCCCAAACCCCACGCATGCACACCCCCTCCCCCCACCTCTTTTTTTTAATAAAGTCACCCCCAAGTTCTTAAAAAGTTTTAATTAAGTTTCTTAATTAATTTACTTCAAGTTTTTAATTATTTTCTTGATCAAATCCCCTTAATTTCTTACTAAAATTTAGCCTAAGAATAACAAAGTCACCCTTTAAGTAAAAACCAATTTCTTATTCGGGTTTATCTTATAATTATTAAAAAAAATACAAATCTAGGGTTTTTATTTAAAATTTAGTAGATTTTCTAATATAGTCACACACCCCCAAAAAAAACGCGTCATAAACTGAGAATATCTTCCCGGGCGTTTTGGCGCGAGATCGGCAGCATAGATTTTAAATTTGAATTCTTACATCCTAAGCAACCGAAATTGATTACAATTCGGGCTATGGAAATGTTTTTTATAGACTCCAGTCCTTTTTTTTTGGGACTCCATCTTTTAAAATTTACCCCCATGATCAATTTTTATAAAAAAAAAATTAAAAATTTAAAGGGTTCTTAAAATATTTTTAAACATTTCAAATGGATAAAAAACGATTTTTTTATTGTGGGGGTTTTTGGGGCCCTTTTTTTTTGTCTTCTGTATTTAGTGGTTGAGGTTGTTTTAAAACTTCTTTGGTTCTTGTTGCCATTTTTTTAATATTTTAAAAAACTTTAAAAACCACACCCCCAGCAGCATTAAAAAAAAACCCCTTTCATCGCTGGGGGATTCTTGCTCAGCACCCCTTGCGCAAGATTGGGCACCAAAGACCCTTAATGAATTTCTTACATCCTAAGCAACTGCTTTAAATTCCCAATTCGGGTTAGGTAAATGTCTTTTATAGACCCCATGTCTTTATTTTTTTGACCCCCTAAATTTAAATAATACGCCATGATCTAATTTTTATTAAAAAAATTTAAAATTAAGTTTTTAAAAATTTTATTACTTTCCCCAAATGGATCAAAACGACCCTTTTGTTGTTGGGGGTTTTTGGGGCATGTTTTTGTCTTCTGTATTTGGGGTTTCCGGTTGTTTTAAACTGTTTTGGGTTTTCTTGTTGCCATTGTTTTATATTTTATAACAGTAAAAACCCGCCCCCAGCAGCAGCAAGGGCGCCAAAAATGGAAAACAGTTTTAATTTCAATATTCCATAAAGATTTGGGGGCTGTGGGGCCTTGAATCACAGGGAAATTTTTTATACCCTGGCATTGAATAAAACTTGTCTGGCGTTGGGGGTTTTATTATGAGTTATATTCTGTGATTGTAACTGTAATTTTTTTTGTTGTTCCACTCTCCCTAATTTTTTTCCCTGCTTTAAAAAGCCCAGGATGCTTTTCACGGGTCTCCACCTGATTCAGTGTTTTCTGATTTCTGGCTTGGTTATTTTTCTCCCCCTTTGATTCATTGTTTTCTGTTTCCCGGCTGATTTTCGGGCTCGGTCTTTTTTAAAGGGGAAAAAAAAAATTTCTTTTTATGTTTTAAAAGTAATTAATTTCCCAGTTTAAATTGGGATAACAATGTTCCAATTTTGTATATAGATCGCTTCCTAGAGACTCTAATGATTTTGTTAAAAAACGGGATCCTCCTTTAAAATCAACATAAAGTCTTGTAGAATCAAGGGGAGAAATTTACTGATATTTTTATTTGTACAAACTAAGAACCGTTTGCCCGCCCTTTTTTCCCCAAATTCTAGACCCTAGCTGCGTTTCTCCCTGTTGTGATACTTTAAAAATTTTTTGTGGCGAAAACCCTTTTGGTTTCTTTTCTAGCTAATTCTTTTCCCTAGGAACGTTTTTTTTTTTTTCCACACCCCGCCAAAGAATACAGCCTTTTTTTTTTGGGGCAAATATTTTGGGGTCATAAACTTCTTCATTTGGAAGTCCAAGCCGGTTTAAAGCCCGCTTGTACTCTAGCAGATACGCTTTTTCCATTTTTTTTCTATTAAAAAAAAATTTAATTTTTTTTTTTAAAATGAGACCAAAAAAAAACCCTGTTCCCAAACCCTTTTATCCCCTCAGGCCTGTTAGGGGGTCTAAGGTAGGATACCCGTGTTTGGGTAAAAGCTTTTTAAAAAAATTAAGCCAGCAGATTTTGGGAAAACCCAAGACTTTGAGGTTTTAAAGCAAAACTGATTGCGTTATTTCAGATTCGTTCTACAAAAGTTTTTTCTAGTTAAGAAAGGAAAATAATTCCAGAGAATTTTAAATTTATGAAAAAAAATAAAATTTAAAAAAAATGGCTTCACTGAAATGATGATAGGGGGTGTGTGTAATTTTTGGGCGCTTGTTTTTAAGCGGGAAGAAATTTACCTTTTTAGTAAAACTACGGGACGACGGCGAGAGAAAAAGACATAACAAAGCTATGGAAAAACAAAGCAGTTTTGACAAGACGCCTATGAAAAGCAGGGGAATTGAGCATTTTAGTTTTATTAAAAAACACACTGAAAAAACGGGGACATGCGGCTTACCATTTAAAGATGTTGATAAGCAAAAAAAGAAAAATTATCTTGAAACGGGGAAAAACCAATCGAGCCTTTCCCCCCCCAAAATTCAGTGACTTTTTTTAACCCATCAGAAGAACAAAAAAGAAAAAAATCGCGTTTATTGTTTTGGGCATAAAACGGGTGTGAAATTTTGTTGCGCTTAATATTGGCTGAATAAAAAATGAACAAAATCTTTTTATTCACCAAAAGGATATTGGAAGGGAATAACAGCAATCAAAAAGCTAAGCAAACCCGGGGGGTGTCGTAACAAACACCAAAGGGGAATGGTTATCTAAACAAGCGATTTGGAAAAATTTAAATTTTCCTGCCCCCAAAAAAAAATTTACAGAACCCCCACTTTGTAAAAAAAATACCGAACGAAAACCCTCAAATGGACCTTCTATATTTACCCCATTACGATCAGACAAAAAAGATTTAAGTAGAAACTTACATTCTTTTGACGTCCTTCAAGACACAAAGAGGGCTGAGCCTTTTAACCCAAAAAAGGGGTTGCCTCGCTGTTGTGTTGCCATACAACAAAATAAACCAACGGGGCCCCCTTTAACTTATCCTCGCGATTAAAGTCGATGATGGAAAAAAATTTTAAAAGGGTCGGTGAATCAATTATTTTTAAAAACATGATTTACCATTAAAAGAGGCACCCCAGGAGTTCACAGATCACAGGCTTTTTTTAAAACTTTAACAAACTTTAGCCGAAAGCCCTTTTTTTTTACCATATCACAGAGAGCTTTTTTGACAATTCTCGCAACACAGAATGGGTTAGAAGACTCCCCTCATTTCAAACGCGCAATGAAAATGAAAAATTTTAAAAGGGGAAAAAACCCCATTACATGCAATCAAAAAAAAAAACAATAAATGTTTCTGAAGTTTCCGGGTTTCATCAGCAAACAAATTCCCCATTTGTTTAAAAGTAAGGTACCTTATTTTACCGGGGGAAGCAAAAGGGGGGCCCCACCCCATTAGGGAAAACCAAATCCATTTTGGAGTGTTGACCCATATAAATAAAAAAAATTTTTAAAAATAATCCGCCCGTTTATTTTTTCCCGAGAAACGACACAACAAAAAAAAACCGGCTCCTAAAAAGATCTTTTGTGAAGGAAAAAACGCAGATAATCCCCCCAAGACACGTTCCGCTTTAATTAATTGACGGTTCCCCCAATGCCTATGCATAAAAAAACTCGGGATTAAAAAAACACACTTTTTGTTTTTTTTTTCAAACTTTGCTTCTTTGTTCCAAACCCGGGTTGTTTTTGATCTCATTTTGATTAGATCGCATTTTTAAACGTTGTCATATAAAAAATTCTTTTTGGTTCAAACAATGTTTTCTTTGTGGGGTTGTCGGGTGATATGTTTGAATGCACAACACTGCAAATTTTCCCTTTTTTGCTTTAAAAAGGTTTTCTCCTGGCTCAAAATACTGTACTTTTTCGCCCTTTAAAACCAAAAAAACCCCTTAATCCCCTTTTCCCAAGAAAATTCTTCCTTCATTTTTCCCTAAAACCTTCTTTTTTAGAAATTAAAATGTAAACCATTTTTAGGGTAATCAATTTTTCATCCCATCCGAATCCCCTTTTTTCCTACTTCAAATTCCATTTTTTTTATAGATGTCTTCAGTAGGATATCTATAACAAAACAATCTGAATCTGTGTAAAGTACTCTGGACCCTGGATAAAAGGGTTTAAATTATCATAAAAAAACCAAACATTAAAAGTTTTTGTAATTTCAAAAAACTTTTAAACCCAAAAAATACGGGTTTGCCCAAATTTTGATTTTTCTTTTTTTTCCCTTTAAATTTTTTAACCAAAAAGCGTTTCATGAAATCTTCTGAAGTCCTGATAATTGGGGGTTTGGGAAGCCCATTTTTAATTGCTTTTTTTTCTTTTTGGTTTAAACCAAATTCTGCATCTTTGCGCTTGTGCGGTTTTTCCATAGTTTTTTCCGGGAAACAGCTTTTTTTCATCACTTAAAAAAAAGTCTTTTTCTAAAACATCTGTGGTTTTAGTTCTGAGATCAGGTTTTTCATGATGTTTTGGTTTTTCATAAAACCTGTTCTTGACCCAAAAGCAATTTACATGAACGCTTTCAATTTAAAAAACCAGGGTTTTAAAAAAAAAGAAAGAAGTCTGTAATGACAGACAAAAATTTTTTTTGCCTCGAAGATTGGCAAAATTTTTGGGGCGGTTCGTTTTTGCCACCCTTTAGGCTTTCTGCTGCCAATGGAAAAGCTTTAATGCAGGTCAGGAGCTCATGAGGAAAATTCAAAGGGTAAAACTTCTAGAATAAAACCCCCACGCATTTTTGGCCCCGGGGGCGCCAAACTGCTAAAACCACTTTAATCTCTTTGAAATTTTTTGGGAAATTTTTGGGCTGTGAAAATTTTTAAAAGTTACGAAAATGGAAGCGTTTGCGCCATACCCAACCATACAGATTGTTTGCGCTAAATACATGAGATATTTTAGCCCTTTTTTACTCGGTTTAATAATGCCCCAAGTATTTTTTGGGTTTCCCTTTAAACAGAAATGATGCGACACCATACTAAATTCCCTTTCCCGCAATCCTTTTAAATCATCTGAATAAATTGGGAAGGTCAGCCCAATAAATCAATCTGTATCCAAAAATTTTTAAGAAAGCATCCCAACTCACCCCGGGGGTGGAAATGTTATGCCGGGATCCGGCTAAAAATTTTTTCATCCGGGTCTTTTATAATTTTCAAAGACGCCCCGCCAACAAATTTTTACAAAAACCCCATCAATTTATAAAACCTGATAGTCTCCCATCTTTTTAACACTCTATTTTTCTGCCAGGGCATCTTGGAAATGCTGGTAATCAGACCCCATAAAGTCCTTTCCTCTAAGACTAAAAAAAAAACGCGCCTTTGGGGCGGAAGTTTATCTTGGGCCCAAACCTTTCCCAACTGTTCATGTACTCAAAAGGGGTTTAAACCCCCCCCTTTTCTAACAAGAGTTGGGCCAAAATATTTTTTTTTAAAATTGGGCAGGGCCTTTAAGGCATGGGAAAGTAAATCTAATGATCCCTTTCGGGTTTTGAAAAGGTATAAAAAAAAGTTATTTAAAGTGAAACAAAAGTACTTTTCTAAATACTGTGAAAAGCATGCTCCCCCTGAAGGCTTTGGGGTTACGCTTGCATTATAAGGTGGGAGTCATCCCCCTGCAAGTTGTGAAAGAAGAGGGGCGCTTCCATGTCTTTGGTTCAAACTTTAGTTGAAATTCCCTTACTTGCGCAGCTCCTCTGAACTTTCCGTTTAATTGCCCATGGTCTTTTAACTTTTGGGATTGGTTTTTCTCACTGGGGCCCTTTTAAACCCAAACAAATCCAACAGGGAGGGGCCCGGGAGTCATACTGTTTTTTTGGTTTTTCAGGCGTCATCAGATTTCAGAAAAATTCAGATTATTAGAAAAAATCATTACGCACTTGTTTGCAGCGCTGAAAAATTTTTCTGCCGCTTTTTGGGCCTCTGTATAATTCTGGCTTAAAAAAGAGCGCCACCCCGACCTGAAACGATGAAAGCAAATGAAAAAATCTGATGATTACTCACAAAGGCTTTTTTTTGGAATTTTCTGGGGGGTTTGGGGCCCCTATAAGGAACAATAAGTGATTCAAAGTTTTGCGTAAAAAAAAACCCATATGGAGAATTTTGCAGTTTTTTCCAGTTTTTAAAAACTAACTTTAATCCGGGGGGGGGCGTAGTTGTTCTGTTTTTCAGTCAACTGGGCCGTTTACAATGTTTCTTATGTTCGCTCGGGTTTTGGGGCAATGGAATTTTGTTAAACTTTTTCCTGGCAAAAACTTTTTTGCCAAAATTTTTTGTAGAAGGGGCCAATAATCTATCTTTGTGCTTTAAAAATGCGAAATTTTCCCGGTACCCCCGCTGGGAAAACACATGTAGTAAGAAACCCGGGATTTTTGTCGGGTTTTCGCCAATCGATGGACTTTTTTTGGCCCCCTTTTAATAGGTTGTAGATTGTTTCCCTTCATCCCATGTTAGAAAAAAAACATTTTATTGGTTTTTTTTTTGTTCTTAAAAACTGAAAATTTTGGTCATACCAACAGGAAAGGAAATTCCACTAAAGTTAAAACATTGATGAAAGGGTGATATTTAGACACTCTCTCTGCTTTTTTTTGCGAAATAATGAAAGCCTTGCGAGAACACACCACAAAAAACATTTTTGTTGTCCCGAAATTTTTTATGTTTAGAAATGCTCTTTTTGCAACTAATGCTGGGGGTAGGGAATTTTAAGCCCTTTCCAACCAAACCGGGCGCATACTTACCTTTTTTTTAAACTAAAACTCTAAGAATTCCCCCCTCGACCAACCAGAGCCTCTCATTTTGGCTTTTCAGCGGGCCAAACAAACTGTGTAAGCCTGGGCTGCCCAACCAGGGGGTTTAAATCAAAAATTAGAAAGAAAAGTTGTTTTTTAGTTTTGGAAACCCCGATTCTGATTTTCTTCCCTTTAAATTTTTCTTTTGCGATTTAAAAAAAGCTAAAAATTACTTTAACTGGGGGGTCATTGTTAGTTTTTTCTTGGAACCCTTTTAGAAATAGGGATGACCAATGCTTGCCCGTAAAGCTTGGGTGGGTTAATGAAATTCTAAATCAATATCCTTCCCCGTGCTCTTGGGGAAAAAATTTTTTTCATTGCTTCCAAAAAATTTAAACTGGCCCTTTAAAAATCTTTTTCCCTGCGATTTCTTTTCCCAACTCAAATATTTAATTTTTAAAAAAAAAAAAATAAAATTTAAACAATAAACCCTTGGTCTTTTTTTTGCTTTAAATCATAAAAATAAAAATATAAACACCCCTTTGGGGTTGTTAAAAATTTTAAATGTTTAGACAGGTTTTAATTTTTTTCGTTTACTTTTTTTAAAAATTTCCCTTTTTTTTCTTTCTCATTTTTGGCTTTTTGAGAAAAACTTGTCCTTGCCCTTTCCCTTTTAAGATCAAACCCATTGTCCCTTTTTTTTTTCATCAAAATCGGCCTGTAAAAGATTAAATTCTTCAACGTGATGTTTTTAGTTAGCCAGGCTTTTTTTATAATCAGCCCTTTAAAGGGAAATAAAATTTTTTCTGTTTAGTTGAACTTTCTGTGTGCTTTTGGGGGTTTAGTTTTTAAATTTTTTTCTAGCTCACCTACAGGGTAATGAAACAACCCGTCCAAAGGAAACCCAAAGGGGCAAACCGCCTAGAGGGAAAGCTGCGGGTCGATTTTGCCCCCTTTCTAAAAACCAAAAACTTTTTCCCTTCCGATACAGCACTTATAGTCCCATGCTCCCCGTATTAACATAAAATAAAAAGCATTTTAAAGGGCCCGCAAATACCCCCGTTGGTTTTTTTCTGTAATTTTTAAAGGTCTTGCTCAGTTTTTGGGTTTCATTTGTGTAATGTATTTTTTAATTGAAGTTTTTTTCTTCGCAAGCCGCCGAGACGACCCCCGGGGTCAATGGGTTTCCTTTTTATAACAAACAGAGACGACCCGGAGTCGTTGTTTCCTGTATCTCTTCTTTAGGTTTCTTTTGGTAAACCCCCAAAAAGACATGCCTTTTTTTTTTAAAAAAAAAAAAAATAATTTTGTAACTATACTTTCTAAAATGCTTTCTCGAATAATTTAGCTGCGCATCATAAATTAAAAAAAGCGTATTTTTTTGGTTTATCACTCTCTTTTTCCTTTTTTCAAATTTTAAAGTTATTACGTTTGTAACCTTTCTCCCCCTTCCAAAGTAACTTTTTAAACCTCGGTTTGACCTTAGGTTCCCAAACCATAAGCCGTTTTTTCCCTTGTTTTAAAAAATAAAACGAGTCTAAAATTGTGGGAAAATGTGATCTTTAAAACACAAAGGGCCCACTGTTGGATTTTTTTACACCTCCCGCCTCCCAAAAAAGTTTTCTTATTTGTCCCAAAAAAAAAAAAAAAGGGGTTTTAAACCCCCCTAGCGTAGTTTTTATTAGGAAATAAACCCCCAATTTTACATTGACTTTTTTTATTTTTGGATTAATAAAAATTTTTAGGGGGGTCTTTTTGAATGGTTCTTCCCTCTTCGGCCCCCAGCAAAAAAATTTCCTTTAAAAAATTCTGCTGGACCACTAAAACTAAAAATTTCCCTATAGTGTCCCGCCCGGGTTTTTTGGGTATGTTGAAAAGAGGGTGCACCCCTTCGAATATATGGTAAATTTTTTCCCTTTATTGATGCTCAATCCCCTTCCCCAAAAAAAAGGGGGGTTGCTAACAACGTCAAAATCTAACGAGTTTTTCAGAAATGTGTACTTTTTTTTTTTGGTGTCTGGTTTATTAAAAAACACGTTTGTATTCATTAAAAATTATTCATAGACAAACTGTCTTTTAAAAGCTCTTTGAAAATATTTTGGCCCCATGAAATTTTAAACAAAAACCCAAAAACTAAGGGAATGGAAAAAACGATTACCTAAAGGATTTAAATTACAGCTAAAGCCCTTTTTTCTGCTTTTAGCATCTGGTGCAATTCCCGCCCATTCATTTTTTAAATGCTTCTTCATTTTCAATTTTTGAAAAGCAAGTTTGGCCCTTTTTTTCCCGGGGGGCCATAGAAACAGAATAGTTTTAAAAAAATGTCTGCATTGTGTAAGGAAAAAAACTTCTTTTCCCCCAATTTTTTCAGAAATTTTTTTTTAAAAGATTGCCCGTCCTAGAAATTTTGGGCAAAATGTCCTGGTTGGGTCCGTTGTTTAATCGAGTTCTATTTTGAAAGTAAACGTTTTGAGCCTTGGGACAATCAATTCCCTCCGCTCCTAGGTCGGAAAAACTGACATAAGAATTTGATCTGCATAATAGAAATGGATTATTTTTGGGAAAATAAAAATTCCGTTTATTTTCCCTGCGGGGGCAAGGGGGGGTTTCAGTTTCTATTCGGGTTGAGAATCGAGGCCCTATACTTTTGACAAAAATTTTAAAAAAAAAAAAAAAAAAGGTTTTAAATTTTTTAAAAAAAAATGGCAGGGATTGAAGGTTTTTGGAAATTTGATATTCCTGATCTTGGAGCCGAAAATGGGGTGATTCTCCTTGGGAAGGGGGATCGCTCAGGGGTCTCAAATTTCATGAAAAATTAGAGGGGGCGCAAAAAGGGGTGAAATTAAAAGAAAGTAAGGTCAGAACATTAAAACCAAATTTTTAAAACAAAAAAAAACCCGAAAAAATATATACCAAGATGATTTTTTAAAATAAAAAAAATAAAACCCTTTTGTTTTTTAAAAAAAGACAAAGGAGGGAATGTTTTCCCCTTACAAATAAACGGGAAATCATCCCAAAAATTTTTTAAGTATGGGGACGTTTTTTTTTAAAGGCCCCATGCAACGAGCTAAATTTGCCTTTGGGTTTACAACCAAAATTAAAAACCCCAAGAAAGGCCCAAACATCTAAACACGCTAAAAACTCCCAACAGATAACCAAATTCAAAACTAGAACCCAAAAATTTAAAAGTCCAAAAGCAGACAGAAAATAAAAAACAATAAAGCAGAACTAAATGAAGAAGAAGAAACAGCATTTAAAACTATGCACGAACCCCCCGCTGCCCCCCGCAGGAAAAACAGGAGCCCCATAAAGAATTAAAAGTCCCTTGATCGTACTTTAAAACCCCTTTAGAAAGGGGGAATTAAAAAAACCAAATTTTGCAAATGACTCAACTAGATAAGGAATAGAAAAAAAAAAAAAAAACTTTGCTGAGGCTAACGAGGCCAACTTAGGGAGTGATGTTAAAGAAAGAATTTGAACAAAGACCCACATGAAAAATAAAGAAAAAAGATCAGCAAGACTAGAAGCGGGCTACTAACCGAGAAGAATTACGACTTTCCCAAGTTAGCAGAATAAGAGAAAAATATTCAAAGAATTTTATATGAAGACACAACCCCTAGCAGGGAAAGAAAACGAACACTGTTTTTGAGAGGGAAAGGGGTCCCCATTAGCAAGGGGTTATAAAAAGGCCCTTAGGTTTGCAATAAATACACTAGTGATGGTATTACAGGCGGGGGGGGATCAAAAGGGTTTAGTGCCTCCCCCCATCGCCTCCACCTGATAAATCAGGGTTAAAAAAAAAACTTGATCATCTTGCGATTTTTTTAAAAAAAAATTAGCCCGGTAAAGCTTTTAACTCTTTACCAGGTATATTAGGGATATCGTTAGTTTGGGTTTTGTCTACTCAAAACAAAGTAGTTTTGGGTTTTTGGCCAGCAATTTTGGGCATTGTTCTCTTAATATTTGGGGGTTTAAAATTTTTTTTTTTAAAAAAAGCCGGAAATCCAGGCCAGTTAACCAAAAAAAAGCGCTTTTTTTTCATATTTATGGGGCCCTTTCTTTTTTTTTCGGTCTTTAAAAGGTCTTTGGGCTTTTGGAACCCCGGGGGTTGGATGACTTAAACTTGGGGGGTGATAGTGTTTTTTTAATTTTTTTTTCAAAATCACTGCCCAGAAATTTTTGTCGTTTTTTCCGACCCCTTTTGTTCAATTTCCGCCTTTAAAGAAATTTTATTTTTGGGAGTTTAATTAAAAATTTTTTCCCACCTGGATCTGAGGTCAGAAGGTAGCATTTAAACCCGTGTCAACAGCAAAGTTCCCACTTTTGATCTTGGGGTATTGTAAAACAAGTGGTACCTTTTTAAACTTTCCCAAAACCCTCAACTGCAGAAAATTTAAAGGGGGTCCCCCTAAATTTGGGTAAGTATTTTTTTTGTGGGATCAAAGGGCCCGTAGAAGAATCATTTTTGCTCGATCTGTTTTGCTTTCGAACCTAGCAAACAAACCCAAAATAAGTCGAACGATTCGTTTTTTCTTTCTTTTCCTGCTGTAGTTAAACCCCCAATTTGCTAAGATAAATGTTTTTCCTGCGTTTTTTTGCCTTGCTCTATGGGCCCAGGGGAACACCGGGGGCCTGAAAAGAAAGATTTGTTTAAAGGGGGATTCCATTCCCTTTGGTTATACTTTTTTTTGCACGCCCCACAAAAAAAGGGGTGCCTAAGCCAGATTAAGAACCAACTTTTGTTTTAAAAATCTGTCTTAACATTTTTAAAATTGAATTCCCTTACAAATTTCCTTTTAAAAGCCTTCATGTCTATTCTTTTGCTGAATGGATTTTAAAAATTTTTTATTTGGGGAATGGCGCTTTCGTTTAGTCAAAATCCCTGAAGGGGTAATAGGGAAAAAAAAAACTGTTTCACTGCCCCCACCCCAAAAGGGTCAGGATGATTTTGTGATCAGCATAGACACTCCCCCCCAGTTGATTTTCGCAAAACAAAGCAAAGTTTTAACTGGTTTTTGACAAAAAAATGCAAAACGGAAAACTTTAAAACCCCACTTTCGCGATGTGCTTTTTTAATAGGAGGGTTTTAAATATCGTTTAATGGAGACTCAACCTTTTTTTTAAAAAATGACAGTCTGGGGGCACAGGGGAATGAAAGGAATCAGTTTTTTATAAAATTTTTTGAATTTTAGTGGGGGCCCCAAAAGAATTTTTTTGCATCAGTTTTATTTAAAACGAAATCAAATTTTTTTTTCGTTTAAAAAAAAGTTTTTAAAAAATAACAATCAAACCGTCCTTCGTTTTTTTGAACAAAGCTATTGATACAATTCGGAAAACCCAAAAAAATCGAAATCCCTTAAAAATTTTTACCCAAAATCCCTATGGTTTAAATAAAAAGCGGGAAACCCCAAAAAGAATAATAAGATTTGAAAAATGGCAAGGGGAAAAAACTTAATTAGCCATTTTTTAAAAAATTATGGTTATTACGGGTTTTGCCCCACTAAAAGAAGGGAATTTATAAATTTTTACATCACTCTCAAACTTAAAAATGCCAAAAAAAAAAAACAATATTAAAAATTCAAACCTTGGGGAAAAAGCCCCATTAAATTTTTTGATAAAAACAGCTAAAAAGTTAGGCTTTAAGCTAAAAACCCAGGAAACTCAAAGATTTAAATTTTTACACCAAAACACAAATACTTATGAGGGGGAAAGTCCGCTCAATCTTGCATTACATTCCCTTACTCTATGTTCATTTGGACGAAACTAAGCAAATGATGAAAACTTACATGATGGAAGGGCCCCCAACCCGTTTTTTAAAAACCTTCCCCTCAGGGAAAGCTGCATATTTCGAATTTTGAAATTATACAATTCCCTAATTTTCCAGTTTTTTAAAAAATTTGTTTTTGGGAGGGGTTTGGGGCATTTAATAAAAGATCACAGGGCAAAACAGGAAAAAATTGTAAAATTGTTTATAACCTGCACATTTTTTTGGAAATAAAATTAAAAAAGTTGTACTAAAAAATTTTCGCGGGGGCCCAAAAAAAAACCAGGAGTTACATTTGCGCCCTTTAAAGGGGTAAACCTTTTGAAAATTTAAAAAACCTTGCAGACGTTTTCGGACTTTGAACAGAACGGTTTAGATAGGCCTTTGTAGGTTTTGAGTAACTAAAGAAGGTGATTATAAACGCAAAGAGGGTTTGGGGACAGCAAAAAAATTTCCCCAAACAAAAAACAGCGGCAAACTAGAACAAATAATGTTGGCCCCGGGGTTTTAATTTTTTTTTAAAAAAGTTCGAAAACCCCGGGCCTCCCCAAAAGGCATTGGGAAACCCAAATTTAAAAAGGGACATAAAATTTGAATTTATAACCCCATTTACCCTTTTTTGGCCGTCAAAAAATTTTTAGAAAGCATTCAAATCTGGGCCCCTTTACATGTAAGTCTTTATGGGCCGCGAAAATGTCGGAAAAAGATTGAAATAAAAAACCCTATGGGAAAAAAAAAAGTAAAATCCTCCACAGAAAAAAACGGTTTTGAAAAAATGCTTTATTTCAAAATTCCCGTTTATTCCGCAAATGAAAATTTGGGGAAAACGTTCACAATGAAATTTTAAATTTTGTCTTAAAAGATAAGGAGGGGGGAAAGGGGTTTTTGGGCGTTAGTGGCGCCTTTTTAAAGGAAATTTTAATTTGCTGGCAAAAAATTAGGGCTTTTACAAATCTTAAAGTTACTGTCGTCATTCTTTACAATGGGGAGGATATTAAAGGGCATAACAACAACAAAAAAACAATATTAGTCTAAATAGAAACAAACTTACGCACGAATTGGGTTAATCTTTTCACATTAGACCTTAGGATTTTATTATACTGAAAAAAGTTTTGGCGAGAGCATGATAAAAACAATAACTGGATTAGATTAAGTTTTATTTTTAAAACATGGAGCAGTTAAACTTTAAAGACAAAGACCTCATTGTTCATTGATTTTTCGGGCAAACTGGTTTTTGGGGAAAAAAAATTCCTCGACCCGTTTCAACATTTTTTCGTTTATAATTTTGATTATATTGTGATTTTCTGCCCAACAATTAAAGGAAACCCAAACAAATCACAATAGAAAATTTATTTGGAAAGATTATAAAATATTTTTTTTGTTTTTATCCCAGCAATAAAAATGAGTGGGAAAAATTTTGAACCTTTTTTTTATATTTTTTGAGGGAAGCAAACGCCCATTTAAATTATAATGACTTTCAGCGGAAAAAAGACATAGTTTTTAAAAAAAAAAAAAACTTTTTTTAAAAAAGCCTTTAGTGGAAAAAAATCTGGGAAAATTTTGTGGATTTTATGCAAAAATATAACTCGGGTTTTTAAAAAACTTTAAGAAAAGTAAAGGGCTGTGTTTTTAAATTTCCCCTAAAGACAGAGATGCCCCCTTTATTAATTTTTGCGTGAAAATTTAAGTATTGAAAATGACCCGGAAAAAAAGCCCGGATTAAAAAAAAAAAATTAAAATCTGAAAAATTTGTAAAATTGTATTTAAAAGGATAATCCTACACAGTATGTTTGTTTGTAAAATAAAACGTTATTTTTTGGTTATTGAAAGAAATGTGTGATGGGTTATCAAAAGAACAGTAAAATGTGTGTTCTGGAGTCAACCGTCAAAACTGGTTTTTAGGCGGTTTTACCCCGAACACACAAATTTTTTCCCGTTTTTCCTTGAGTTAACCGTTTGTCACAATAGCAAGAACAGTTTCCGAAATTGTGAAAGTTTCCCAAAACAAAGTGGGGGAACTTAAAATTTGGGAAAAAAAATTCGAATATGTTACTGTATGGATTGCAAAAATTAAAAAGGGGTAAGGATGGGACTCAGAGGGTAATTCACATACTTTTCGACACAGGGAAATTAGTGTGAATGATTTTTTTCTAGTATCTGTACACCTTTTTGAGTTTTTGTGTGACAAGTTTAAATTTTAAAAATTTTTTTGGAAAATTTGGGAAACTGACCCCCCTACCCCTTTTGTTATGTAAAATTTAAAAAAAAGTGACAAGATGTGTTTCAACCCCAAAATCATATGCTGAAAGTGCCCCGTTTAATTTTTTAAATATTGTTTTGGGGGCCCAAATTTTTTCTCACAATTCTCCCTTTTTCCATTAGTACAAAAAAAAGGGGGCGAAAAAGTTATCAGGTAGGGGAAAACTTTATACATGTCGGGGTCAATGAAGCTGCAATAAATCAATTTAATATTCCCTTGAAAGAAAAAGCAAAAAACATGGGGAAAAAAAGAATACCCGCAAATAAAAACCCTCACACAGAAAAAAAGGTATGACTAGAAAAGGAAAAAAGTCTAAAAAACCCAAAAAGGTTAGATTTTTTTAGAATATTTAGGAAAACGCACGTAAGAAAACAGGTTCCATTTTTGTATTGCAAGGCGTGAATACAAGAACTTGAATAAGAGGGAAAAAAGAAGGAGTAAAAAGACCGATTGGGTTAAAAAAATTGGTGAATTCAAAACCAAAAGTCAAAAATCTTTTTTGGAAAAACTTTTTAAAAATTCAAGAAAAAAGATCAAAAACCTTTAAAAAACATTTCTATGTATGAAAGGGATGAACATTTTAGAAATTTGTGGGAAAAAGTTGGGTTATGAAATGACAGTATGGAGGAAAATTTGATTTTAAGAGAAAAGGAAAAAAAAGTGTAAAATTTCATGACAGACCAAAAAATTTAAGGGAAAAGATATGCTTGTATAAGGAAATTTAAAAATGGGAAATCTGCTGGGGCCCAAAGGAAAATTTGGGGGAATTTTTTTAAAATTCTAGTGAATATAAATTTTAGTTCTTTGTAAAGCTGTTTTTAAATTTTCTGTTTTTATTCTGGAAAATATCCTGACAGCTGGAGATAAACTTTTGATTTTAAACCTTTTTTTTAAGAAAGGGGGGTCAATAAATTTTGAACAATTATGGGGGTTTTCATTTTAGTAATATTTGTAGTAAATTTTATAGGGTTTGTTATTTAATAGAAAAATTTGGGGAGTGGGTTCATTTAACAATATAAAGGTGAACATCGGGGGGGTTCCAAAAAAAAGGTTACTCAAAAAATTGACCCTTTTTTCACTTTACCTGCGATTCAAAAAAAGTTTGTAAGTAATCAAAAAAATTTTATGTTGCAATTTTTTGGGGTTTGAAAAGGCCTTTTATTTTATCCCCTCGTAAACTTTTATGGCCCAATTTTTTATGAAAAATGGAATTAAAAGGGAAATTAAATCGAAGTGGGAAAGAGCATTTTAAAAAAGAATAAAAGCCCAAAAATAAGGGTCGGACAAAAATCCTGTTTGCTTTATGTGTTTTTCGAGGGGTTTAAGGGAGGGTTAAGTTTTAGCCCAAAATTGTTTCTTTAAATTTATAAAGAACTTTTCATTTGAAATAATTGAAAAGGGAAAAAAAGGGGGTAAATTTTTATGTTATAGAAAAGGGTTTTTTCCCGCTTTTTGCCCATTACATTTTATTACCGTCCCCCAACGGTAAAATTTTGGGGCCCCCGCGACCCAAATAAATAGTTTTTCATTCAGCACAAAAAAGACTTTGGGAAATTTAAAAATTTTAAAATGATTTAAAACTAATATTATTTTTATTTCGGAAGGGAGGGTACTTAGCGCAGACTGAGAGATGGACTTACGGGAAGAAAAAAAAAAGTCGTTGGGGTTTTAAAGCGTATAAAAAATTTGGGGAAAATAATTCACCCAAAAAAACCTTGTTTTAATTTTGCATTCCAAGATATTGTAAAAAAGAAAACCCAAAAAAGCAGAATAGCTTTTCCTTCACATTTTGGGATAAATTAGATTTTTAAACCCCATTTTTGTGTTTTTTCAAAGGGTTTTTACTCCCCAAACAAACCAAAATTTTTCAGTTTTGGAGCTGAGATCTGGGGGTTTTTGAATAAGGGGTAATTATAGAGAAAAGTTTATTTATTAATTAAAGCGTTTTTTTAAAAAATTGGGCATCAGAACTCCTAATGGGCATGGTTTTTGGTGGGAAAAAGGAAGGTATCCCAAATTTTTCTAAAAATCATAGTAAAATGCATTAAAAAATTTGGTTTTAAGCTGAAAACCGAAAAGGTGAAAATAGGAACCTTTTAAAGCACACAGAAAGTTGTTGTTTTTAGAAAAATAATGGTAAAAAAAACATGGGCTTCCAAGGAAAAACAGTGTTTAAATTCTTATGGGTTTGGATTTTTTTGGGATTAAACCCGGGTGTTCGGGGGCGTATCTAGGGTTTTTCTGAAAAGTTTTAAAGATAGGATTAATTTATTTTTAGAAGGGCAGGACTTGGGATGAAAATGTCAACCCTTTAGCGATGATTCAAAACAATACCCGACATTTCCCAAAACAAATCAAAGTTAGAAACCCCTGTTTTTACCTTTAAAAAAGAATCAATAATTATGAGCACATTGGCTAAATTTAGATTTTGGGTCTCTTGGGCATTTCCTGCCATTTGTTTAAGATATTCCAACCCTGCCGGGAAATCGAATTTTTATTGCCGTTTTTGGGTTTAGCAAGGGAAGATGAAAATTTTAAAGTTTTGTTTTTGTTGCCCGCATACCTAATCTCAGAATATAATTTATCCACCAAAAAATTTTTTTACCCACCCCTGTCTTTCAGGTTAGTATTTTCTGTTGTCGACAAGAAAAAAACATTTTCCTCTCCAATTTGGCTGAAAATGTATATGAAGCAAGAAAAGATTGGTCTGCTACCAAAAATTTCATCTAACGATGGGAATTTTAATTTTTTCTCATGAATTTTTTACATTGTTTTTTTTATGGTACCTTTAATTTTTATTTATTGTGTTCAATTGTATGCCCCCTCAGAATGGGGCCTTGGGCCCTTTAAAATGATTAAACATTGTATTGTATTCGTATTCTCTCTCTCTCTCTCTCCTCCCCTCTCTCTCTCTCCCCTTCTCTCCTCTCTCTCTCTCTCTCCCTCGTGGGCTCTCTCTGTTCGAACCCCACACACACACAACAACACCAACACACACACCCCACCCACACCACACACAAACACACACAACACACAACAAAATACATGACCACCCTCAGACACACATTTTGCAACACACAACACACACCCCACACCCCAAAACACACACACACACACACACCCACACACACACACACCACACCACCAAAACACACACACCCCAACACACAAACACATACTGGTTTTTGTGTGCCTACTATTAAATCAGATCTCGAGATTGTCATGCATCAACTGCCTCAGTTATTGTTCCATTTTCTGTCAGCACTCATCTTGTGTTGGATTGACCTCACAACTTTGTCTTCTGAGTCCTCGGGCATGGCGTGCACACTTGTGGCTCCCGCTCTGCAGTCCTCAAGGATGGATTTCAGCTTGACTCCAAGTGTTTGGCGACAGTAGACACACTGTCAGTGAAAACAGACACGACATGCTGGTTTTGCTTCCGCTGTGCCAGTGCTAATGCTGCACATCACGAATCGCCAGAGGAGCCTCAGTATCAGCATGGACCACGGACACCAGATCTTGGTTTTGACCCTGAGGACACGTTGGTATGTGATCTGCAGGCTTTCCTTCGCAATTGCATGGTTTCTTTTGCCGTTTGTATCCCTTTGAAGGAGTCTTCATACCATTTGGCAAGGATTTTGACTGGTACTTCATCTCATCTCTGTGGGAATGATTCAGTCGACAAAAGCGAACGTAACTATTTCGGTTGATCATAAATTCAACAGGACAGCTACGCTATTTCTTCATTATAAATTCAACAGGACAGCTACGCTATTTCTTCATTATAAATTCAACAGGACAGCTACGCTGTTTCTTCATTATAAATTCAACAGGACAGCTACGCTATTTCTTCATTATAAATTCAACAGCACAGCTACGCTATTTCTTCATTATAAATTCAACAGGACAGCTACGCTATTTCTTCATTATAAATTCAACAGGACAGGTACGCTATTTTGTTATTATAAATTCAAGAGGACAGCTACGTTATTTTTTCATTATAAATTCAACAGGACAGCTACGCTATTTCTTCAGAATGAAACTCATCCTGGGTAAGGCAACTGATTTGTCTAACTGCTTCCATATTGTGTGGGGAAAAAAATCGTCTAACTGCTTCCATATTGTGTGGGAAACAATTCGTCTAACTGCTTCCATAGTGTGTGGGAAACAATTTATCTAACTGCTTCCATAGTGTGTGGGAAACAATTCGTCTAACTGCTTCCATAGTGTGTGGGAAACAATTCGTCTAACTGCTTCCATAGTGTGTGGGAAACAATTTGTCTAACTGCTTCCATAGTGTGTGGAAAACAATTTGTCTAACTGCTTCCATAGTGTGTGGGAAGCAATTCGTCTAACTGCTTCCATTGTGTTTGTGAAGCAATTCGTCTAACTGCTTCCATAGTGTGTGGGAAGCAGTTCGAGGGATTGTTGAATCATCTTGTGTGGAACCGAACATGCAATTGCTATATCGAGCCACGTCATTTCGGGTCCTTTTATTTTCTGTCATAGTTCTTTCAGATTGCCTCTCAAAACGCGGAATTTTCTACAGTTCCAGACGATCCCGGGATGCCTTGTTTGCCTTGTCTGAAACGTCCAAGTACTTATTTGCCGTAAGGTACTCAGTCAGTCTATTTGCCGTGACAGGGAAGATTTCTTCTCCAATGTTTACACTTAATACCTGTTGATGTCACTCAAGTTTTGCTCTTATTGAATGTACACTGTATCAGCTGTCATCCATTGGTCACTCATCTTTTAGGTCTTCCATGCTGATCTTGTCAGTTTGTGAAGCCACTCTGAGATACTGGGACTTGTCGTTCACAGCCGACAGTGTATTCCTTTAGATCCAAATGACTATCTGGCTTTCTTAACCACTTGCTTTATCTCTTCTGGTGCTAGTGGCTTGTCACTGAACTTTTTCTCAGCGCTGCAGGTGGCATCAAGCCATGGGATTCAAGTGATGTTTCAGTCAGAGGGCAGAAACATGTCTTGGAGAGACGTAGCTCAGGGATGTCTTATGTCCACTGTCACAGACCATGATTTCAGCTGCTTGAATATTGTTCTGCCTAACCGAAAGAACTATTTAAAGAATCGATTCTCTTATTTTTTCATCTCTCTTTTTCTTGCTGGTTCTAATTTGCTGGGGCACTTTGTAGAGCTTTCAGGGTTTTATTTCCCTGAGGTTCGCTAGCTCTCTGTCTCTTCTCAGATTCTGAGACAGCCTTCAGACAAATATTTCGACACTGAACTCCGTAGGCTCTTAAGGGGTGAGCCACATCCAGGCCTACTATATGCCCTTTTGCTGTTAGAAATATTTCTGGCGCTGCTAGGATGAAAATCTGCACCTCCTGGATGATTGGGCGTCTCAAGATGTGCTTTTTGTAGTTGATGAATAACCCAGTGTACGCTATAAGACACCTGTCTTAAGTTGAAAAACACGCCTCAGTGAAGTTCAGTTTTCTTCCTCCTCTTACGTGTCCAGCGGCAACTATTTCTAGCTACCTGTGCAACTGTCTTCAGGGTTTAGGTCCCCTTCTCCCCTGCAGTTGTGAGCATTTTCATGGATTCAAAGACCGATGAGTCTACAAACCTTCATGACCTGACTTCTTTTTTAAAAATAGGGACACATAAAGAAAGTATTTCACTGGACAACAGCGACAGTATTTACAAACATCAAACAAAGTCATGTAACATGTCACATAGTGTCCTCATAGATATATCAAGACATTTAGAGAAAACACGCTACATAAACATTTTTCAGTCATATTGTTCCATTTGATTCCCTTCATGAGCTGACTCTGGTTGAAAGACAGATCCATGGAGCTGTTGGCTTTAATGGCATACTACTACTCTTGTAGATGGGAGCTTGGCTTTAATGGCATACTACTATTCTTGTAGATGGGAGTTTGGCTTTAATGGCATACTACTACTCTTGTAGATTGGAGCTTGCTTCATTCAATTTTCATGCCGACTTCAATCAGGGTCAGTTGTTTTGATGAACTTAACTGAAGTGCAGCGTCTGGTCTCTTGCCACTCTTCCTGGCGATCCCTGGGCGATCTCGCCATTCTTGCCATTCTGGAAGATCTGCTGTACACTTGCACTCTCCCAGTCATCCTCTCAATCTCGTAAAACTCCCTTCCATACTCGTGACATCACAGCTGTTTCAGACCATGTTCTATGGCTTCCTATCGTATCGTCGTTGCTGGAGCATCTGGTGGCGTTGTGTCTCCCCTGACAGGGCTAACCACGTGAATGATATACGTCTAAACAACATTTTATAATGTTTAGTCCAGGATAAAGATGAAATGACCATTACAAACTTTTTGGCGTTGACAGGGCTAACCACATGAATGATATACGTCTAAACAACATTTTATAATGTTTAGTTCAGAATAAAGATGTAATCACCATTACACACTTTTTGGCGTCGACAGGACTGACCACATGAATGATATACGTCTAAACAACATTTTATAATGTTAAGTCCAGAATAAACATGAAATGACCATTACACACTTTTTGGCGTTGACAGGGCTAACCACATGAATGATATACGTCTAAACAACATTTTATAATGTTTAGTCCAGAATAAAGATGAAATCACCATTACACACTTTTTGGCGTTGACAGGACTGACCACATGAATGATATACGTCTAAACAACATTTTATAATGATGATGAAATGACCATTACAAACTTTTTGGCGTTGACTGCTCCCAAGAAGTAAAGACATTTGCAGTTAGACCTTTTGTGCATCTGTGAGACTGTAGACCTTTTGTGCATCTGTGAGACTGATGGAATCCTAATATCCAACAGAGATTATAGTATAGTTGCTGTTGTTGGTTGAGCTAGAAAGCTCAACTGAACTACAGTGACTTAGCTTCGTTATCATTATCATTAATGCTATTACTAGTGTTAGTATGATTATCATCATCATCATCATTATTATTGCTATTTTTAGAATCATTGTCATTATTATTATTATCTTTATTATTATTATTATTATTATTATTATTATTATTATTATTATTATTATTATTATTATTATTATTAATATTATTACTGTTGTTGTTATTGTTATTATTACTATTATCATTGCTATTATCATTATTACTTTTATCATTATTTTCATCATCATCACTATCATCTTCTTCATCATTACCACCACAACCACTATCATCATAAAGAACATTTAAACCCCTATTCAACTTGAATGCCCTGGGCATTTGCATTACACTAGAAAACAGATCGAAGGACAAACTAAATGAACAAGTACAACAGGGAAAAAAAAATCTCTCCACAGCCAAACGCCCACTCCTCGTTCATGAGCACCTTTCTCCAGCCCTTCTGTCTGACACCCACCCTCCATCCACCCCGTACTTCTCACACAAAGACAATGCCAGATAAATAAACACAGACGTCCAAATGTGTATAATATTCCCCCAAAACAACACCAGCGCATATTTGTAAATATCAGTCAGGCTGGAAGAGCAAACTTTCCGAGTCTGATGACAGGGAGGACAGAGAGGTGGAGTATATGAGTTAATGCAGGAGCTTATTCCAAATGAAAAGAATTGACAGTCAGAGGAACGGTACCAAATGTTTCAATATGAACAAAAGGAATTTGGAAGAGACCAGATGCGAATGGATGAAGTGTTAACTGTTTAGCTGTTCACGTAACAGCTTTTGTAAACGCAGCTCTTTTGCTTTGCGCCGTTTCTCCAGTATCAAGTTCAACGTGTAGAGGAACGGATTGAGTGCTGAATTGAGTGGCAATACAAAAATGGCCATTCCGACGTTGACCTCCCCTGGAATGACGACTCCGGCTGCAGCAAGAGCCCCACACAGACCAACAGGAAACCAGCAGAGAAAATCAGAGACTGCAACAGCCAGGAGACGTTGTGCAATCGTTACTTCCTTGGATTGTGTACTCTCCATGCTCACGTCTAGGGTCTTTGTCAGCTGATTAGATATAGCATTGCTCCGCACTGAGCAGTAAATGAGGAACTGACCCACACCAATTAAGAGAAAGAGGATTAGGTTGCAGACGATCATGATACTGAATGCGTAAATCTGACCAGGGAAGTCAGCTCTGGTGACAGGCAGTGGAATACAGATTCCTGTCTGGTGATAAAACTCCCAGTGTGAAGTCACAGGAAGCAGAGGCACCAATGCCAGTGTAAGTCCCAATGCCCAAATGATGACACAAGCTGTGTGAGCTGATCTGGCTCTGAACCGGATTTGACTGAAAGGAAAACGGAGCACAAGGAAGCGATCCACAGTGATGCAACAGATAAGGAATGCCGATACTTCAGATGATAACAAGGAAAAGAACCCTGCAATACTACAAGCTGGACTCTGTTTCCATTTGGTTTCATTCCATACATAGCTACCTGTATAGATCCAGTCTGCGACACCAATGAAGACTAAATAACCTCCCATTAAAAAATCAGAAGCACAGAGATAAAGAACAAAAATGGCAAAACCACTCTTTGCGTTCTTTGATAAAAGGTAGATGCGACAGACAAAACCACAAATATTTCCCAGAACCGCAAGCACAGCAAATGTTACAAGAGCAAAGCGATAAGCAATAGACTTCAGTAAGTCATCACATGATGAAATTTCATCGGATGGGGCCACACATTCGCCTCGGAATTTCTCTGGTAAAACAACGGGACAACATATTTTGAAGTTGTCTGCAAGAACATGCATTAGATGTTTCATTTGTTTCAAGAAATCTGGTGTGAAGTGAGTTACAGGACAACTCCGTAAGTTGAGATTCTGAAGATAAGGAAACAAGTGTTGTCCCTGCAATGCCTTTGTGTTAGTCCATGATAAATCTAAAACTTGTAAGTTGGGCATAAAAGCTGACATGGTAGTCATTTCAAGAACTTTTGCTTGAACATGGGAAACATTTAAGATCACCAGTGATGGATGTGCATATTGTTTTCGGACATGAGAAAAGCCATCAGACATAGGATTACCTGCTAGATTCAGTCTCCGCAGTTGAGGCATTCCTGCAAAATGACTGAAGTTGACGGATTGAAGCTGATTCATACTTAGATCCAAACTATGAAGATTCGGTAAAACGACATGCATCAACTTCCTCCATCCACATGCCTGTGCACCCAAGTGGATCAGCATGATGTTCTGAGTTACGTCACTCATACGTATTCCGCTACGTGAGGCTTCAAGGTAGCGTAATTGTGGAAAAGAGCTAATAAGTATAGTGTGGTTGCAGGAGAAAGCGAAACCATAACAAACGCATGGCACAGGGCATCTGATGTTGCACATCAGTTCATCGTCATACAGTGGACACTGTGGCAGACCATCACACACGTGATTCACGTGCAGACAGACTGTTTTGTGACTGCCACGACATCGATAATATCCTGGGCACGTCTTGTAATTCTTACAGTCAGCTTCGTCCTCATGCCCCGGACAGTCGTTCATGTCATTACACCTGACGTAGACAGGCAGACAATAACCATCGTTGTGGCACTGAAAATGAGTTTCTGGGCACTGCGTGTGGTTTTCTGGCAGGGGAGTCACAGTGAATGTGTCACGCGTGTCAAAGTTGATCACTGCAGGGGGACTTATTCTAGTATATTGATAATCTCCTTCAAAACAAACTTCGTCGACGCTTGTCATGCAGTCGTAGAAGTCATCACATTTTTTCTCAAAATGTACACACTGAGCTCAACACACACACACACACACACACACACACGCACGCACGCACGCACGCACGCACGCACGCACGCACGCACGCACGCACGCACGCACGCACGCACGCACGCACGCACGCACGCACGCACGCACGCACGCACACACACACACACACACACACACACACACACACACACACTGAGTGTAAGGAGTACAGTGAAGCACACACCAAAGGCGCTGAGTGATGAATACATTTGGGTGTACAGCAGAGGCAAAATTGATTAGTTCAGCAAAATGCTTATGAAAACCAGATTGGACATGTCTGAAGTTTGATACATATTGAAATTCTAGAGCGATATGATTGTACAGCCCACCTCCACCAGATTGGACATGTCTGAAGTTTGATTGAAATTCTAGAGCGATATGATTGTACAGCCTACCTCCACCAGATTGGACATGTCTGAAGTTTGATTGAAATTCTAGAGGGATATGATTGTACAGCCCACCTCCACCAGATTGGACATGTCTGAAGTTTGATTGAAATTCTAGAGGGATATGATTGTACAGCCTACCTCCACCAGATTAGACATGTCTGAAGTTTGATTGAAATTCTAGAGGGATATGATTGTACAGCCCACCTCCAGAATACGCCAGATCAGATCTGTGATAAAATGCCAAAGGAAGGTTTCATGTGAATGTTGACAGTCATTGAATATAAACGCAAAGAAAGGTTTCATATGAATGTTGACAGTCATTGAATATAAACATATTTGTCAAGGAAAACAGAAGATCAATATGGGGTGTTGTATGCATAAAAAGTCCTGGAGTCCTTATTGTAGAGAAGTTTCGATTTAGCAGAAGAATGCCTGTCGACTTGTGGACAGAATGTACCAGAGAGGATGATTTACATTTGGCTAATTTGACAGCTCTTTCATCAATAATCAACGATTTAAGAGAGGATGATTTACATTTGGCTAATTTGACAGCTCTTTCATCAATAATCAACGATTTAAGAGAGGATGATTTACATTTGGCTAATTTGACAGCTCTTTCATCAATAATCAACGATTTAAGAGAGGATGATTTACATTTGGCTAATTTGACAGCTCTTTCATCAATAATCAACGATTTAAGAGAGGATGATTTACATTTGGCTAATTTGACAGCTCTTTCATCAATAATCAACGATTTAAGCTGATTACTGCCAGCTGAATCCTGTAGTGTTGAAACAAAATCAATGATAAGCTGAATATAAACGTGACAAAAATTCGAGTGTTTAAGTTTAACAGAGAGAGAGAGAGAGAGAGAGAGAGAGAGAGAGAGAGAGAGAGAGAGAGAGAGAGAGAGAGAGAGAGAGAGAGAGAGAGAGAGAGAGAGAGAGAGAGAGGTGTGCGCATACACGCGCACTTGCGCGTGCACGCATGTGTGTGTGTGTGTGTGTGTGTGTGTGTGTGTGTGTGTGTGTGTGTGTGTGTGTGTGTGTGTGTGTGTATGTGTGTGTGTGTGTGTGTGTGTGTGTGTGTGTGTGTGTGTGTGTGTGTGTGTGTGTGTGTGAACAATTAGAGTTCCCAGGTGTTTGTGAAATGAAAATTAATTCTTCACAGAGCGTGGCATTAAAATCCACAGAACGAAAAAGGGGTGTGTGGAGACTGATGATTGAACAGAGGGAGAAAACCAGTGTGGGTGGTAATCTGGTGATGGTCACAGGTCCATGAAGTTTCAAGAATACGCTGATGTTGTATGATTGTTACATTACACCTCCAGGGAGACGTTTAGAACTAGATATACTACGCAATCTCGTTATCAGAGCAGGTTTATTCATTGCTTCCATTTACATGTGAAGCAGTCCGTCGCTAAAGATTTAATGTGCTTGTCTATGACACCGGTGATTGTACGTTCGAACCGCTAGTGGGCCGACTTCTTCAAACCTTCGATGTCCACCCAGCAGTAAACGAACACCTGCCACAGTTCAGGGAATGTTAAAGATGGTGGAAGGAGAAAGAAGGAGCCACGGACAGAGTAGGCCTCTTATAATTCACAGCATAGACTATGACATTTTAACCAACTACCCTTTTTGCACTCCCAGTTCTTATAATGCAGGGAGTACTTTACAATGGGAACGAAGAAATGCTGTCTGTCTGTCTGTGTGTCTGTCCATGGTCAGAATGTGTTCCACTCGCTCCAGACAAAACTTCCGGGCCGATCTTTATGGAAAGTTGTAGGTATGTTCATTATGGGTCACGGATGATGCACGATGTTTCATTTTATCAGAATAACCGTTACTAACGGCTGTAACGGCCCAAAACGGTTTTTTCGTCTTTATGGAATAACTCGGTGATGAAATACATTATGACGCATGTTTAATTGTGACGTCAAATACATTATGACGCATGTTTGATGGTGACGTTTCTCAGGAAGATAAACTGGAAGCACGTTTATATGCTTTGCATCTTGTTTATTCTTATTGATGGCGCAGTGGACATGGTTTTATTGCATCTCTATGACGCATGTTTATTTTTATTGATGGCGCAGTGGACATGGTTTTATTGCATCTCTATGACGCATGTTTATTTTTATTGATGGCGCAGTGGACATGGTTTTATTGCAGTGGACATGGTTTTATTGCAGTTTAATTGCAGTGGACATGGTTTTATTGCAGTTTTATTGCAGTGGACATGGTTTTATTGCAGTTTTATTGCAGTGGACATGGTTCTAGTGCAGTGGACATGGTTCTAGTGCAGTGGACATGGTTTTATTGCAGCGGACATGGTTTTATTGCAGTGGACATGGTTTTATTGCAGTGGACATGGTTTTATTGCAGTGGACATGGTTTTATTGCAGTGGACATGGTTCTATTGCAGTGGACATGGTTTTATTGCAGTGGACATGGTTTTATTGCAGTGGACATGGTGTTATTGCAGTGGACATGGTGTTATTGCAGTGGACATGGTTCTATTGCAGTGGACATGGTTCTATTGCAGTGGACATGGTTCTATTGCAGTGGACATGGTTTTATTGCAGTGGACATGGTTTTATTGCAGTGGACATGGTGTTATTGCAGTGGACATGGTGTTATTGCAGTGGACATGGTGCTATTGCAGTGGACATGGTTCTATTGCAGTGGGCATGGTTCTATTGCAGTGGACATGGTGTTATTGCAGTGGACATGGTGTTATTGCAGTGGACATGGTTCTATTGCAGTGGACATGGTGTTATTGCAGTGGACATGGTTCTATTGCAGTGGACATGGTTCTATTGCAGTGGACATGGTTCTATTGCAGTGGACATGGTTTTATTGCAGTGGACATGGTTCTATTGCAGTGGACATGGTTCTATTGCAGTGGACATGGTTCTATTGCAGTGGACATGGTTCTATTGCAGTGGACATGGTTCTATTGCAGTGGACATGGTTCTATTGCAGTGGACATGGTGTTATTGCAGTGGACATGGTTCTATTGCAGTGGACATGGTTCTATTGCAGTGGACATGGTTCTATTGCAGTGGACATGGTTCTATTGCAGTGGACATGGTTCTATTGCAGTGGACATGGTTCTATTGCAGTGGACATGGTTCTATTGCATCTCTATGACGCACGTAACTAAGCAAAGCAATGAGAAAAATAAAAAAGAAAAACTGAAACAGCTGGCTGCCAAGGGAGGCGACTGCAGGCGGCAATCAAAGCCAATTTGACATGTAATTAACAAGGAACCGCCAAGAACACGTAGACAAACGAATCACAACACAAAACACGACGCGTTTCGACAACTTAGGTCTTCTTCAGGCAAGTTACAAAACACTCAGGACAACTAACACGAACGAGTAATCACTTATCTTCATTCACTTCAGCGCAGGATGGGCGCTGCGTATCTTGCCTGAAGAAGACCTACGAGGTCGAACCGCGTCGTGTCTTGTCTTGTGAATCGTTTGTCTTTGTTTTCTTGGCGGTTCGCTTTTAAATACATTCAAAATTTGAAACAGCCAATTAACATGCCGTTCTGGTTTATGTATGGACGCATCAGTCTATGATTGATGCATGTTGTGCAATTAGCATTATGCATGGCTTCACGAGGAGCTACAGCCTCATACAATTTTGCAGTCAAACTTTCAAATAACGGCTAGTTTAGACATACCAAAGTGCGCGCGCGCGCGCGCGCGTGTGTGTGTATGTATGTGTGTGTGTGTGTGTGTGTGTGTGTGTGTGTGTGTGTGTGTGTGTGTGTGTGTGTGTGTGTGTGTGTGTATTCATGCATGCTTGTCTCTGTGTGTAAGCATATGTGTGTATGTTTACGCAAACAGATACCGTCTTTTACAGGACTGTAGGTTCCTGTCCTAATCCAGCTACAGCCGGAGTGGTAACTATGCACGTGATCTTTCATGTATCTGCCAAGTCTTGGTGAGTGGTCTACTGTTTGGCGACTGTGCTGAATATGGGACCGTCATGAACTGCTGTCGGTCTGTTTCACGGGACCTGGGACCGTCATGAACTGCTGTCGGTCTGTTTCACGTGACCTGGGACCGTCATGAACTGCTGTCGGTCTGTTTCACGGGACCTGGGACCGTCATGAACTGCTGTCGGTCTGTTTCACGTGACCTGGGACCGTCATGAACTGCTGTCGGTCTGTTTCACGGGACCTGGGACCGTCATGAACTGCTGTCGGTCTGTTTCACGGACCTGGGACCGTCATGAACTGCTGTCGGTCTGTTTCACGGGACCTGGGACCGTCATGAACTGCTGTCGGTCTGTTTCACGGGACCTGTGAATGGAGCCACAGTCCTTGTGATGGAAGTGTTGCCCCGTAAAAGATAATCGATGACCACATGGAAGGAAATGGTCTTGTAGCACCTGACTGCTGTTCTTTAGAGTTCATTGTTTGTTGCTTGACGACAAGATTACACACCAAACTATGAAACACATTTCTTCACCATGAGATTCAAACCATACACAACAGCCAAACATTCTACTGTCACTGCTTCTGTCACTTCTGCTTTGACTACGTTCTCCAGACCAATAAATCGTGTCATCACTGGACAAGATGTAAGTCCAGTACAGTCTTGCAAGACACCAGTTTCTTTTGAGGTCTATGTTTATTTCCCTGATCGGAGACAGCTCAATTTTCCCCCAAATCAATAGATCCACTGCTCAATACTCCCTCTGCCCAACACTCCTCCTACTCCCTTCGCCCAACACTCATCCTGCTCAATACCCCTCCTCCACTCCCATATCTTTACTTCTCCTGATTTCTCAAGGAATGTGTGTCTTTGTGTGTGTGCATGCACATGATTTTCAGCTGTGATATGCTGTGGTAACCCCTTCCCCCAGATCAACAGCTTCTTTCTGTTGTAGGTCAGGGAGTATTGAGCTGGGCTATTTCAAGCAGGATAATGTCGATCAGGGGCAGTATCGGGCAGCGACAAGTAGGGAAAATACCAAGCAGTTGCAACAGGCTGGGGCAGTATTGGGCAGCGACAAGTAGGGGCAATACCAAGCAGTTGCAACAGGCTGGGGCAGTATCGGGCAGCGACAAGTAGGGGCAATACCAAGCAGTTGCAACAGGCTGGGGCAGTATTGGGCAGCGACAAGTAGGGGAAATACCAAGCAGTTGCAACAGGCTGGGGCAGTATCGGGCAGCGACAAGTAGGGGAATACCCAGCAGTTGCAACAGGCTGGGGAAGTATCGGGCAGCGACAAGTAGAGGGAATACCCAGCAGTTGCAACAGGCTGGGGCAGTATCGGGCAGCGACAAGTAGGGGGAATACCCAGCAGTTGCAACAGGCTGGGGCAGTATCGGGCAGCGACAAGTAGGGGCAATACCCAGCAGTTGCAACAGGCTGGGGCAGTATTGGGCAGCGACAAGTAGGGGCAATACCAAGCAGTTGCAACAGGCTGGGGCAGTATTGGGCAGCGACAAGTAGGGGCAATACCAAGCAGTTGCAACAGGCTGGGGCAGTATTGGCCGGGGGAACTGATACGCTCCCTCCTGTTCGCAACCATCTTGTTGTTAGTGTGTCTATGGAAATTCATCGACTGGAACTTCTTTTGCACAATTCTCCACCAACATATCAAACTACTGTGTAAAGTTTACTCAAATGTGTCTTGACGTATTTCTGCAGTTCACCACGACAACGAGATTAGAAGTGTTTGAACAGTGCAGTTACTAATTGTAGACCCTGGACCGTGACCTTTCCCCCTGCTGGTTTCCTACGGGTTTAGAAAGGTCAAATATTTTGAAAACTTTTCTTAAATATCTGAAATACGCTTGCACAGTTCTTTCTCAGCTTGGTTTTGCTAAATACCAAGTTAAATATGAATCTCAAATGTCCATGCCTCGCTTCCCCATGGTCACAAGCACAAAAAGTAAGCCCCAATAATCTGATCGAGGCACTTAGTCTGCTTTTTCACTTCGTCCACCACCCACCAGTGGCCAAAATATAAATCTACAACAGTAAAAAACATGTGCAAGGTGACAGTGAATCCTGCGCACGCCCACCATAATGTACTTCACAGTGATTTGACACAACGCTAAAGCATATCAAATGCATCAATAATACAAAGGATATTCGTCATGTGATTGATTCCTGTCGATGACTAAGAATGACAGATGAAAGAAAGAGATAAAGATCAGGGCAAAATCGACGTGCAATAAATAAGAATCTGAAAATGGACTGTTACTCCACCCCCCACCCCCATCCCGACCCTACCTGCAAAAACGTTACGGGACGCTAAGGGGAAACTGCAATGAACGGCGTTGGACGCACACCACTGAGAGGTACGGAAGATGAGACAAACCATAGGATCTTAACATTCTCTGTGACGCAACAATACTTAGACATTTCCTTTCATCAAAAGGCAAAATGAGATGACCGAAAACAGACAGTAAGTAAAGAGAAGAAAAGCATTGAAAAGTAAGAAAACAAACCTGTCCCAATCCACAGTCTATCATGTCTTCTCTGCATGCCAATTGCTCACAGAAGTCTTCATCACGCCCATCTGAACAATCATTTTGAAAGTCGCACACTAGACTGTAAGGCACGAACTGCCCAGACATGTCACAATAAAAGTACGGCTGTGTCAGTCCCTGGGACATACTGCAAGTCGCCCTGTACCATGTCTCCGTGTTCTCCAGTCCCCTGCACTGACTTTTCACATCGCAGGCCAGCAGTTGGTGAGTCAGGTGCTGCATGGGACAGATTTCCAGAGGAACACGTGACGAGATCGTGCTGTTCGGGACAGGAAGCGTGAGAGGTGTGATGACTTTGTCGTTTGAAAGGCGAGGGAGTTCACATACATACCCTCGGTCTGCGCCATCACACGATCTTTGTGATATCCTGTCGGAGTGGTAGCTCCAGCCGAAACAATGTCCTAAGGAATGTGAACTCAACAAGAAGGATTTAGGCAGAAAGTACACCACAGCACCACTGTCCCAGTGCATACTCTTTGAGTACCTGCAACGGTTGTCACAGGACAGGTGGGGAAAATGCAGATGTATCAGAAATAGTTTTACTTTGAACGCTCTCTCTCTCTCTCTCTCTCTCTCTCTCTCTCTCTCTTCTCTCTCTCTCTCTCTCTCTCTCTCTCTCTCTCTCTCTCTCTCTCTCATTGTTGTTGATTTTTTTTCACACGTACTTTTTCTCTTTTGATCGGAAAACGTTCTGTTTGTAAATGTTCATTCAGAAATTAATTCACCTTTAATGCTGAAAGAAATGTCTGTTCCCATACATCCAGGAACTCCATAGGGAAAAGCATACGCTCTTAATGCAAACTTTTAGAATGGCTGTATTAATCAGAATGCACAGGATGAAGTATATTATGGGCAAAAGTACGAATGACTGTCACGAGTCAGATTTGACTAAGATGTTAAGTGCGTTCGTAAAGAACCTTGTTACAACTCTATTTCCTCCCTTTGCCCATTTTGAACAGACAGCACTATTTGTTGTATAGCCTGGCAATTAGCACTCTTGTTTCAATCATTCCATGCCACTGGCCTTCCACCATCATTGTCCATCCATGAGTGTGGCTCAGTCAAGGCACACTGTGCATGGTTATCCATGAAAGTACATGCAAGAAATGGACTCGTCATGGGCAAGTGATGTCTCCACTCGTGCTGCTTAAACCAGCCCCTATCAGGTACGTCCTATCACCAGTCAGCTCCCTTTTATCTGATCCCACTCTGTCCTATTGAAATGAACGTTCGTTGTTTGTTCCTCAGGCTATTTAGAAAGAGGGATTGAACATAGTCTTAGTTATAAATAGCAGGATATTAAGGAAGAACTTGTGCTGACGGCTTGGACGTTGGGAATGAGGGACGCTCCTTCATTGTGTACACTCACTTACATCTCTCCTGTGAGTCAGGTAAATAATGTTGATAGGTTTTGTGTGTCGCAATGCTGTCACTGTCCTCACTTCCCATTTTGCTCATTCTTCTTCCCTTCAACAGCACTCCTGAATCACTCAGTTCTCTGTCCCTGTCCATCTATGTGTTAACGTTGTTTTACATGAACTCAAACATGTTCCAATGACTGTTTAAAGTCGCTAAAGTATGGACACATAGTCATCTGAGTTTTTGTTTTCATTTCACCAGATTTGAAATCGAAGTAAGTTCACATAGAGATCTGAGGATGAAGGTGATCATTAGATGAGCCATCTGCCATATTTTATACCAGTTCAGACGTCTTTGATGTGCGTTTTCCAATGTGATCCATCGCCTCCTAGACTTGCTGCACTGCCGGTTGGATTCTCTTGGCATCTTCTCCTATACTCAGCTACTAATTTACCATGTTTCACTTCGCCATACGTGCATATTGACGTGCGTGTGCCCTGTAATTTTCCTCTTACTGGTGTTTTCCTTCGCCACGTCGACTGCCCCAAGAACCTTTTTGTTTTTCGAGTCGGTAGCTTGAACCGAACTTATCCGACAATTGTGTTTTCTGAGTCCTATAATATGGACAGTATCCTTGATTTCCCCACTCTGTACTTCACAATGATGGATTTGAATGGTGGTTTCAGCTTTTCTTGTCCACAGTAGAGTGCGAGGTCTCTGAGATCAATGTGTAAGACCAAGCCGTTCCCTTGCCTATACGTGGGTATCTCCCTCGACTGATTCCACTGCGCTAGCACTAATGTCGCGCTGTATCTCAACAGAGAGCAGAGGAGATTCGCAATCAGCATGAAGTGTGAGAGACATTCTCCATGGTGTCCATGGAGACAAGACTGGGCTATTGTATGCAGTTTTCTTCTGCCATTGACTTGGTTCCATTGCCCCTTGTGTATCTTTCAAGGAGGTTCCGTGCCAACTTCCTGGGTCCTAGACTGGTTCTTCTGTCTCTGTAGAATGGTTCTTCTGTCTCCTGTAGAATGGCTTAGATGGCTACAGGTTCCATGCCAACTTCCTAGGTCCTAGACTGGTTCTTCTGTCTCCTGTAGAATGGTTCTTCTGTCTCCTGTAGAATGACTTAGATGGCTACAATGAACGTAAAGGTTTCAGAGACGTTTCCTGTTCGAAGGAAGAGGTAGGCGTTCACTTTGAAACTAACCCTAGATGAAACAACTAATTGTTTAACTGCTTCAGTACCATGTGTGTTCATCTTCTGTTGTGGAAAGCATTGTAATATCATGAAGGCTTTTAGGTGGGGTGTTTGACATCTTCTGTAGTGGAAAGCATTGTAATATCATGAAGGCTTTTAGGTGGGGTGTTTGACATCTTCTGTAGTGGAAAGCATTGTAATATCATGAAGGCTTTTAGGTGGGGTGTTTGACATCTTCTGTAGTGGAAAGTACTGTAATATCATGAAGGCTTTTAGATGGGTGTTTGACATCTTCTGTAGTGGAAAGCATTGTAATATCATGAAGGCTTTTAGATGGGGTGTTTGATAGTCATTCCTGGGATTAATCGAGTTTGAAAGCTTTATTGATGCTTTAAAGATGATCTTCCATGCCAATACTAACCAGTTTCAGTTTAAAGTTTATCAAGAAAGAGTCACAGCGCGTGGACTTGTCCATATACGCTACACTACAATTGCTAAGTCTTGAAATCACATTGCGTATGATTTACATTTGATGAATAGATGAATTAATGACGAAGATGGAAGGATTTAAGACGACGGTTCCTTGGATATGACTTAGCAGGTGTCTGACCAGGGCATTGGCCCAGCGTCCTGCTCAGACCTTGGGTGCCGACTTAAAAGTGTCTGTGCCACTATCATCATCGTAAGTGTATGTGTTTGCGTGAGTGTGCACGTGCGTGAATGTATGTGCGTGTGTGCATGGGTGGGTGGGCACGGGCTACGGGTGTGTGCATGGGCACGGGTGGGCATGGGCATGGATGTGTGTCTTTGTCTTTCGCTGTCTGTCTGTCTGTCTGTCTGTCTGTGCGTGTGCGTCCGTCCGTGCACGTGTGTGCGAGCATGTGTGTGTGTGTGTGTATGTGTGTGTGTGTGTGTGTGTGTGTGTGTGTGTGTTGTGTGTGTGTGTGTGTGTGTGTGTGTGTGTGTGTGTGTGTGTGTGTGTGTGTGTGTGTGTGGGGTTGGAACACAAATAAAATGTTTCATGTTACATGGCCCATTGCTGTCGTGACTTCCAGGTAGACCTAGCATGTTGTGTATTCCTTTGGGAAGAACCCCACCGAGAAGCCATAGAAATACTTGGTCAGCATTTCTCGTATGTTCCTTGGGACATCATTCATCCTGAGAGCTGCTTGGATTATCTGTGTGAAATTGATCCAAGCACACTTGCCATTGTGCCTTCAATCGTACGATTACTTCCCAAATCATAGCAGCATACTCTACACAGCCAGACACTTCCAGAGTTCGTGTTTTCTGGACTGACTCTTAGCTGTCATCCACTGGTCGCTGATCTGTAAATTCGCCTGTTGAGCTACTCAAGGATTTCAGGACATTTTGTACATTGTAAGATAGGGTCATCCGTTAGGTGTCGGCAATGATCTGACTCTGGCTTCCTGAATCACTTGTTTCACATCATTCAGTGTTAGTCGCTTGTTGTTGGGGAATACCATCAGCGCTGCCGGCCGTACCAATGCCTGTATTTCACGTGGTGCTTCTCTGTGATGTTTGGAATAGTTGTTCCTAAGATTCAGTTCAAATGTTTGTTTGTCCACTCCGAGTGCCCGTGTTTTGGGCAGCTTAGATAGCTTCCTACCGAACCGGAAAGAGCCTCCAAAGAAGCAGCATGGGATTTTCTTGTTTTTACGCCCTCATCTTCCTGCTGAATCTGCCTTGCTGGGGGTACTGTGTTGTGCTTTCAGGTCTTTCACCATCACCATTTTACCTCTTTTAAACATTCTGTTTTCTCTTCCCTCTGATGTAAGTTTTTCACCCCTGAATCTCTGACAGACTAAGCGATTTGGTCCACATTCAGGTCATGTCTCGTAGATGGTCTTCTGGTCAAGAATAATCTTGGAGCTGCTGGGATTTGAACATGTTAATAATTGTGCATTTCAAGGCCAGGTCTTTTTAAGGTGAGTGAATGACCCACGCATAACAATGGAACGTCTATGATAAGTTCGGGAGACTGATGTCTTTTGAAGTTCACTCTTGTTCTTCCTTGACAAATCCACCTGGAACACTTTTCAGCCACCTCTGTCATCATGTTTATGATTCTGGTCCTCTTCCTACTAGAATTCGAGAGCTTTTTCAAGAGAGCATATGCTGACACACCCACAATCCCCGTTTCTCTAGACGTAATCGGGAAGACCTTTGTCTTCGAAACTGCTGGCTTAACTTGCATACATTCTGGTCTTCTGGACAAAATTTTCCTCTGATCTGCTTTCACATTTGGTTAAGCTGAGCGGAGTACTGTATCTGGTTTCACATTTGGTTAAGCTGAGCGGAGTACTGTATCTGGTTTCACATTTGGTTAACCTGAGCGGAGTACTGTATCTGGTTTCACATTTGGTTAACCTGAACGGAGTACTGTATCTGGTTTCACATTTGGTTAACCTGAGCGGAGTACTCTATCTGGTTTCACATTTGATTAACCTGAGCGGAGTGCTGTATCTGCTTTCATATCACTGTTTCTGACTATCTCTGATTTCTATTTAAGGTTTGCGGGACACCCCATGTCATCAACTACATCCGGTGAAATATGATACCATGTTCCTAGTGCAAGCAGTGCCGGAACATAATCCAGACCATGAGTTTCAAGTAGACTGTCGTCGCTAAGGCAACAGCATGCATGATCTCTTTAAGCACTTGCAAGTGTCTACGTGTGAATTGCTCGTTGACTGATGAAGTACTTGCTAACTAAAAGATTATGTGCTGACTAAAGAAGAAGAAAAAAAAAACTTGCGGACTGAAAAATTATTTCTGAACAAAATAGTTGTTGACCAGCAGAGTTTTGCCGACTGAAGAAGATGCTGCTGATTAAAGACTTGTGGACTAACATATTAGCTGTTGACTGAATCTGATTAAAGACGTGTGGACTAACATATTAGCTGTTGACTGAATCTGATTGAAGACTTGTGGACTAACATATTAGCTGTTGACTGAATCTGATTAAAGACTTGTGGACTAACATATTAGCTGTTGACTGAATCTGATTAAAGACTTGTGGACTAACATATTAGCTGTTGACTGAATCTGATTAAAGACTTGTGGACTAACATATTAGCTGTTGACTGAATTTCTTGCTGACTGGAAAAGTTCCTACTAAATGACAAAATACAGAAGTTCACGTTGACTAAAGAAGTATTTGTGAGGCAGAGAAGTTTCCGTTGAATGGTTACGACTTGATAATAAATAACCAAGTATTTGCTAAATAACAAACTACTGGCTGACTCAAAAACAATCGTATGAACTAACAATCGTATGAACTAACAAAGTACTTGCTCACTGAAAATAGTACCTACTGACTTACGATGCATTTGCTGACTGAAGAAGAGTCTGCAGATCAAAAATGCGCTGTATGAGTAACAATACTTGCCGTTTTTCAAAATTCTTGCAACTGGAGAAATACTCTTTTACTTACAAAGTTCTTGGTTACTGAATAAGCACCTGTTAACGAACCACGTACTTTCTGTCTGCTGAATGACTAAGTGCGTATTTACTAGCGAACTACTTACTGATTAACGAGGTACTTTCTGACCAGGGACATACCTGTTGACTGATGAAGCACTTGCTTACTCAGGGAACACCTGCTGACTGACGACATACCTGCTTACCAGTGACGTTTTAGCTGACTGAGGGCGTGCATGCCGATTGAAGAAGTACCAGTTAACGAGCGAACTACATACTGCTTGAAGGAGTACATACTGACCAATGACATACCAGTTCAAGAAACGTCTGTTTCGTGACAAAGCATTCGCTGATTAAAATAATTATTGTTGACCAGTAGGAAACTTATTCATTGGGGGAAAATCGTTAACCAACGAAGCACCGAAAAGGGATCTATTAACTAACAAAGAACTTCTTGGTTGAAGGTGTTCATGTTGAATTTAAAGAACTTGCTGATTGACAGTTAAGCTGTTGACTAATAAAGTGATTCTGTTTCACTACGTACACGTACCTAAAGAAGTAAATGATCACTGGAAAGTTATCAGTTGCCTGACAGTGTTCTTGAATACTCAAGAAATAACCATCAACGAGCGAAATGTTTGTAGATAGAAGAAATATTTAACCAAATCAGAAGAAAACCGGTGACTAACAAATGACTTGAAGCCCCAACAATTATTTGTTGACTAATGCATCGTGTGGTGATTAATAAGTCCCTGTTGACTGCGAAAAGGTCTTGTTGGCTTGCTAAATGCTTACAGACTATTGAAGCATCTACTGACTAAGAAAGTGGTTACTGACTTTAATACTGCACCATGTATAAGTGAAAAAAAATAAACGAATGAATAAATAAATAAATAAATTGATCAATAAATGTTAAAGGGTTCCTTACTTCCTACATGATACTACTGGACATTTTAATGGAAAGCATCACCATCACGTGACCACATAGGTATGACACAAACATAAATATAAAATAGACTTTTTGACTAGACATACATACAGCACGCTATGGCATGTAAATACCAACACAAACTCACATAATGCATCAACACTGTCTAAGATGTACATTCAACCTACAGAACACGATACGGATGGACTAACTGTAATCGAACCAAAAGCAACTTCTACAAACACCCAAACAGCACAACTAAACAATAGGACGGAACAACAATACTGCCGTTATCCCGATGGTAAAGTTGCTCCATCATGTTCTTCACCTGGTCCACCAGGATGACATCGTTCTAAAAGATAACCCTGAGACCACCATTAGTGATCCTGAGCAAAAATACTGCAGCCACTGGCGAATCAAACTGGATTTGCTGTACACACCAAACACCGACACTGGAACTGCTGGAGCCCTATGTTTCCAACAACGTCTGTGACCAAAATGATATCACGCCTCATCAGTTACCCTACAGACACTTTCTACCAATGATATCGCGCCTCATCAGTTACCCTACAGACACTTTCTACCAATGATATCGCGCCTCATCAGTTACCCTACAGACACTTTCTACCAATGATATCGCGCCTCATCAGTTACCCTACAGACACTTTCTACCAATGATATCACGCCTCATCAGTTACCCTACAGACACTTTCTACCAATGATATCGCGCCTCATCAGTTACCCTACAAACACTTTCTACCAATGATATCGCGCCTCATCAGTTACCCTACAAACACTTTCTACCAATGATATCGCGCCTCATCAGTTACCCTACAGACACTTTCTACCAAGCCAAGCTGCACAAGTTGTGACGCACAAGCGACACGTACACGTACGAAACAAAATCTCCACGAGAGCCAAACGTATCAAAACAGACTCACACATTCTATTTGTCAAAACTCACCGGAAGCAATACTGGAGTGAAAATACAAAGGTCCCACGCCCACCAATACAATCCACCTCCTTCCGTTACAATAAATATTTTGTCGATTCATCAATATAAAAAATCAGCTCATTTTGCTCTTGAACACCGTTCCCTGCCAAAATAGAACAGACCAGACAATATCATTTTGATCCTGAAATCTGCAGCAAAAACAGTCTGTCTGCCCGTCTCTCAAAGCACTTTATATATATATATATATATATATATATATATATATATATATATATATATATATATATATATATATATATATATATATATATATGTGCAAAGATGTGATATCAAAGTGAATAGAATTGAGTTTTACATCGTGTTCAAAGATGGCCGTTCTTTTTGGTATGCAGCTGACGTCATACCAATCCAAAATGACAAAGATCGAGTCCAATGTTCTGACAAATGTCCAGTGAAAAGTTCAAAGAAGGCCTCAGCTTCGTCTGTTGTTTCCAAGCTGACCAGAGTAGCGCCTTCCTTTTGGCACTCTTCCACAGCGTAAATTCGGGGAACTGGAAAATCTCTCTCCTCGTGGAAGACATAGCATCTGCCTTCAGCATCTATCTGTGAATGAAAGTAGACGAAAATGAAACGGAGAAAATGGAAATGTGTGCATCGATAGTGCAGTGGTGCGTGTAGGTATGAGAAGAGAAGTTGGTGAGGGAGCTTATAGCTGTTGCGGTACCACCTCGCATTTCCACTATCTGTCTAAACTTACTCCTTCCGTCCTCCCCGTATCACCGGCCTCTTCCCTTTGCTCACATCCACACCCACCACCATTACCCTCCCTTCCTTCCCTTACCATCCTCAGGCGTCCCCAAGAAAACCAGTTTGAAGTGGAGGGGTACTGTGAAGTGTGCAGACCTTCACCAAGATCGAACACACATGTCTGCATACAGATATACTTCAATATCAGTGAGTACTCAAATCAATATGCATAAACGTGTTGAAACAGAGTAACATAACCAAAAATGGCCAAACCAGTGGGTTTTCAGAGTAATCAGCCTTCAGTTCTGTGGACTGTGACCCATGACTAGACTGCAACATCCTAGAATGCTATCAACGTCTTTCACCTGTGGTTACAACAGCTTTGTTTTCCCTGCCTGTGAAGCACGTGAAAAATGTAGAACGACAGATAGAAGTTCATTTGGGTAAACACATAACACAAAAAGAAGTTCATTTGGGTCAACACATAACACAAGCAGAAGTTCATTTAGGTCAACACATAACACAAACAGAAGTTCATTTGGGTGAGCACATGACACAAACAGAAGTTCATTTGGGTAAACACACAACACAAACAGAAGTTCATTTGGGTCAACACATAACACAAACAGAAGTTCATTTGGGTTGACTCAACACGTAACACAAACAGAAGTTTATTTGGGTCAACAGATAACACAAACAGAAGTTCATTTGGGTCAACAGATAACACAAACAAAAGTTCGCTTGGGTCAACACATAGCACAAACAGAAGTTCATTTGGGTCAACACATAACACAAACAGAAGTTCTTTTGGGTCAACACATAACACAAACAAACAGAAGTGTATTTGGGTCAACAGATAACACAAACATAAGTTCATTTGGGTCAACATATAACACAACCAGAAGTTCATTTGGGTCAACACATAACACAAACAGAAGTTCATTTGGGTCAACAGATGACACAAACAGAAGTTTATTTGGGTCAACAGAAAACACAAACAGAAGTTCATTTGGGTCAACACATAACACAAACAGAAGCTCATTTGGGTCAACACATAACACAAACAGAAGTTCATTTGGGTCAACACATAACACAAACAGAAGTTCATTTCGGTCAATACATAACACAAACAGAAGTTCATTTGGGTCAACACATAACACAAACAGAAGTTCATTTCGGTCAATACATAACACAAACAGAAGTTCATTTGGGTCAATACATAACACAAACAGAAGTTCATTTGGGTCAACACATAACACAAACAGAAGTTCATTTGGGTCAACACATAACATCCTCCTCGGATGACAGTGAGCATACACGATGCACTGAATGTCAACATTGTCACCTCTCTGGTGACATACACTGAATGACATAACAACATTGTCACCTGCCTGGTGACATACACTGAATGACATAACAACATTGTCACCTGCTTGGTGACATACACTGAATGTCAACATTGTCACCTGCCTGGTGACATATACTGAATGACATAACAACATTGTCACCTGCTTGGTGACATACACTGAATGACATAACAACATTATCACCTGCCTGGTGACATACACTGAATGACATAACAACATTGTCACCTCTCTGGTGATATACACTGAATGTCAACATTGTCACCTCCCTGGTGACATACACTGAATGTTTAAATTGTCAACTGCCTGGTGACATACACTGAATGTTTAAATTGTCACCTGCCTGGTGACATACACTGAATGACATAACAACATTGTCACCTGCCTGGTGACATACACTGAATGACATAACAATATTGTCACCTGCCTGGTGACATACACTGAATGTTTAAATTGTCACCTGCCTGGTAACATACACTGAATGATATAACACCATTGTCACCACCCTGGTGACATACACTGAATGTCAACATTGTAACCTCCCTGGTGACATATACTGAATTTCAACATTGTCACCTCCCTGGTGACATACACTGAATGACATAGCATCATTGTCACCCCCCTGGTGACATACACTGTATGACATCATTGTCACCTCCCTGGTGACATACACTGAATGACAACATTGTCACCTTCCTGGTGACATACACTGAATGACATAACAACATTGGCACCTCCCTGGCGACATACACTGAATGTCATAACAACATTGGCACCTGCCCGGTGACATACACTGAATGACATACCAACATTGTCACCTCCCTGGCGACATACACTGAATGTCATCATTGTCACCTGCTTATTGATATACACTGAATGTCAACATTTTCACCTCCCTGGCGACATACACTGAATGTCATCATTGTCACCTGCTTATTGATATACACTGAATGTCAACATTGTCACCTCTCTGGTGACATACACTGAATGTCAACATTGTCACCTGCCTGGTGACATACACTGAATGTCAACATTGTCACCTCTCTGGTGACATACACTGAATGACAACAGTGTCACCTGCTTCGTGACATACACTGAATGACATAACAACATTGTCACCTGCCTGGTGACATACACTGAATGTCAACATTTTCACCTGCTTGGTGACATACACTGAATGACATAACAACATTGTCACCTGCCTGGTTACATACACTGACTGACAACATTGTCATCTGCTTGGTGACATACACTGAATGACATAACAACATTGTCACCTGCCTGGTGACATACACTGAATGTCAACATTGTCACCTGCCTGGTGACATACACTGAATGACATAACAACATTGTCACCTCCCTGGCGACATACACTGAATGTCAACATTGTCACCTCCCTGGCGACATACACTGAATGTCAACATTGTCACCTGCATGGTGACATACACTGAATGACATAACAACATTGTCATCTGCCTGGTGACATACACTGAATGACATAACAGCATTGTCACCTGCCTGGTGACATACACTGAATGACATAACAACATTGTCACCTGCTTGGTGATATACACTGAATGACATAAGAACATTGTCACCTCCCTGGTGACATACACTGAATGTCAACATTGTCACATCCCTGGTGACATACACTAAATGTCAACAGTGTCACATCCCTGGCGACATACACTGAATGTCAACATGGTCACCTGCTTGGTGACATACACTGAATGACATGACAACATTGTCACCTTCCTGGTGACATACACTGAATGTCAGCATTGTTACCTGACTGGTGACATACACTGAATGACATGACAACATTGCCACCTCCCTGGTGACATACACTGAATGTTTAAATTGTCACCTGCCTGGTGACATACACTGAATGTCAACATTGTCACCTGCCTGGTGACATACACTGAATGACATGACAACATTGTCACCTCCCTGGTGACATACACTAAATGTCAACTTTGTTACCTCCCTGGTGACATACACTGAATGTAAACATTGTCACCTCCCTGGCGACATACACTGAATGTCAACATTGTCACCTTCCTGGTAACATACACTGAATGCCATAACAACATTGTCACCTGCCTGGTGACATACACTGAATGTCAACTTTGTCACCTGCTTGGTGACATACACTGAATGACATAACAACATTGTCACCTGCTTGGTGACATAAACTGAATGTCAACATTGTCACCTGCTTGGTGACATACACTGAATGACATAGCAACATTGTCACCTGCCTGGTGACATACACTGAATGTCAACTTTGTCACCTGCTTGGTGACATACACTGAATGACATAACAACATTGTCACCTGCTTGGTGACATAAACTGAATGTCAACATTGGCACCTGCTTGGTGACATACACTGAATGACATAGCAACATTGTCACCTGCCTGGTGACATACACTGAATGTCATAACAACATTGTCACCTGCCTGGTGACATACACTGAATGTCATAACAACATTGTCAACTGCCTGGTGACGTACACTGAATGTCATAACAACATTGTCACCTGCCTGGTGACATACACTGAATGACATGACAACACTGTCACCTCCCTGGTGACATACACTGAATGTCAACATTGTCACCTCCCTGGTGACATACACTGAATGTCAACATTGTCACCTCTCTGGTCACATACACTGAATGGTATAACAACATTGTCACCTGCCTGGTGACATACACTGAATGACAACATTGTCACCTTCCTGGCGACATACACTGAATGTCAACATTGTCACCTTACTGGTGAAATACACTGAATGTCATAACAACATTGTCACCTTCCTGGTGACATACACTGAATGTCAACATTGTCACCTTCCTGGTGAAATACACTGAATGTCATAACAACACTGTCACCTCCCTGGTGACATACACTGAATGACATAACATCATTTTTACCTCCTTGGTGACATACACTGAATGTCAACATTTTCTCCCCCCTGGAAACATACACTGAATGAAAACATTGTCACCTCCCTGGAAACATACACTGAATGACATGACATCACTGTCACCTCCCTGGTGACATACACTGAATGACGTCATTGTCACCTCCCTGGAAACATACACTGAATGCCATAACGTCATTGTCATCTCCCTGGTGACATATACAGAATGACATAACATCATTGTCAAGTCCCTGGTGACATGTACTGAATCATATTATTGTCACCTCTCTCGTTACATACACAGAATGGCATAACATCATTGTCATCTCCCTGGTGACATACACTGAATGACATAACATCATTGTCATCTCCCTGGTGACATACACAGAATGGCATAACATCATTGTCATCTCCCTGGTGACATACACAGAATGGCATAACATCATTGTCATCTCCCTAGTGACATACACTGAATGACATAACATCATTGGCACGTCCCTGCTGACATATATGAATGATATCATTGTTACCTCTCTGGTGACATACACTGAATGACATAACATCATTGGCACGTCCCTGCTGACATATATGAATGATATCATTGTCACCTCTCTGGTGACATACACTGAATGACATAACATCATTGGTATGTCCCTGCTGACATATATGAATGATATCATTCTCACCTCTCTGGTGACATACACTGAATGACATAATATCATTGTCACCTCTCTGGTGACATATATGAATGATATCATTGTCACCTCTCTGGTGACATACACTGAATGACATAACATCATTGTCACCTCTCTGGTGGCATACACTGAATGCCATGACATCATTGCCACCTCCCTTGTGGCATACACTGAACGACAACATTGCCACCTCCGTGGGGGCATACACTGAATGACAACATTGCCACCTCCGTGGTGACACACACTGAATGACGTCATTGCACCTCCCTTGTGGCATACACTGAACGACAACATTGCCACCTCCCTTGTGGCATACACCGAACGACAACATTGCCACCTCCCTTGTGGCATACACTGAACGACAACATTGCCACCTCCGTGGTGGCATACACTGAACGACAACATTGCCACCTCCGTGGTGACACACACTGAATGACATCATTGCCACCTCCCTTGTGGCATACACTGAACGACAACATTGCCACCTCCCTTGCGGCATACACTGAACGACAACATTGCCACCTCCGTGGTGGCATACACTGAATGACAACATTGCCACCTCCGTGGTGACACACACTGAATGACATCATTGCCACCTCCCTTGTGGCATACACTGAATGACATCATTGCCACCTCCCTTGTGACATACACTGAATGACAACATTGCCACCTCCGTGGTGGCATACACTGAATGACATCATTGCCTCCGCCCTTGTGGCATACACTGAATGACAACATTGCCACCTCCCTTGTGGCATACACTGAATGACATCATTGCCACCTCCGTGGTGACATACACTGAATGACATCATTGCCACCTCCCTTGTGGCATACACTGAATAACATCATTGCCACCTCCGTGGTGACATACACTGAATGACATCATTGCCACCTCCCTTGTCGCATACACTGAATGACATCATTGCCACCTCCCTTGTGACATACACTGAATGACATCATTGCCACCTCCCTTGTGGCATACACTGAATGACATCATTGCCACCTCCCTTGTGGCATACACTGAATGACATCATTGCCACCTCCCTTGTGGCATAAACTGAATGACATCATTGCCAACTCTCTTGTGGCATACACTGAATGACATCATTGCCACCTCCGTGGTGACATACACTGAATGACATCATTGCCACCTCCCTTGTGGCATACACTGAATGACATCATTGCCACCTCCGTGGTGACATAAACTGAATGACATCATTGGCACCTCCGTGGTGGCATACACTGAATGACATCATTGCCACCTCCGTGGTGACATACACTGAATGACATCATTGCCACCTCCCTTGTGGCATACACTGAATGACATCATTGCCACCTCCGTGGTGGCATACACTGAATGACATCATTGGCAACTCCGTGGTGGCATACACTGAATGACATCATTGCCACCTCCGTGGTGACATACACTGAATGACATCATTGCCACCTCCGTGGTGGCATGCACTGAATGACATCATTGCCACCTCCCTTGTGGCATACACTGAATGACATCATTGCCACCTCCCTTGTGGCATACACTGAATGACATCATTGCCACCTCCCTTGTGACATACACTGAATGACATCATTGCCACCTCCCTTGTGACATACACTGAATGACATCATTGCCACCTCCCTTGTGACATACACTGAATGACATCATTGCCACCTCCCTTGTGGCATACACTGAATGACATCATTGCCACCTCCCTTGTGGCATACACTGAATGACATCATTGTCACCTCCGTGGTGACAAAAACTGAAATACATCATTGGCACCTCCGTGGTGGCATACACTGAATGACATCATTGCCACCTCCGTGGTGACATACACTGAATGACAACATTGCCACCTCCCTGGCGACACACACTGAATGACAACATTGTCACCTCCCTGGCGACATACATTGAATGACATGACATCATTGTCACCTCCCTGGTGACATACACTGAATGACATGACAACATTGTCACCTCCCTGGAAACATACACTGAATAACATAACAACATTGTCACCTCCTAGAAACATACACGGAATGACATAACAACATTGTCACCTGCCTGGTGACATAAACTGAATGACATGACAACACTGTCACCTCCATGGTCACATACACTGAATGTCAACATTGTCACCTGCCTGGTGACATACACTGAATGTCAACATTGTCACCTGCCTGGTGACATACACTGAATGTCAACATTGTCACCTTCCTGGTGACATACACTGAATGACATAAACAACATTGTCACCTTCCTGATGACATACACTGAATGTCAACATTGTCACCTGCCTGGTGACATACACTGAATGTCATAACAACATTGTCACCTGCCTGGTGACACACACTGAATGACATGACAACACTGTCACCTCCCTGGTGACATACACTGAATGACATAACATCATTTTTACCTCCTTGGTGACACACACTGAATGACAACATTTTCTCCCCCCTGGAAACATACACTGAATGAAAACATTGTCACCTCCCTGGAAACAAACACTGAATGACATAACAACATTGTCACCTCCCTGGAAACATACACTGAATGACATGACATCACTGTCATCTCCCTGGTGACATAAACTGATTGCCATAACATCATTGTCACTTCCCTGGTGACATACACTGAATGACGTCATTGTCACCTCCCTGGAAACATACACTGAATGCCATAACGTCATTGTCATCTCCTGGTGACATATACAGAATGACATAACATCATTGTCAAGTCCCAGGTGACATGTACTCAATCATATTATTGTCACCTCTCTCGTTACATACACAGAATGGCATAACATCATTGTCATCTCCCTGGTGACATACACTGAATGACATGACATCATTGTCATCTCCCTGGTGACATACACAGAATGGCATAACATCATTGTCATCTCCCTGGTGACATACACAGAATGGCATAACATCATTGTCATCTCCCTAGTGACATACACTGAATGACATAACATCATTGTCACGTCCCTGCTGACATATATGAATGATATCATTGTCACCTCTCTCGTTACATACACAGAATGGCATAACATCATTGTCAAGTCCCTGGTGACATACACTGAATGACATAACATCATTGTCACGTCCCTGCTGACATATATGAATGATATCATTGTCACCTCTCTGGTGGCATACACTGAATGACATAACATCATTGTCACGTCCCTGCTGACATATATGAATGATATCATTGTCACCTCTCTGGTGGCATACACTGAATGACATAACATCATTGTCACGTCCCTGCTGACATATATGAATGATATCATTGTCACCTCTCTGGTGGCATACACTGAATGATATAACATCATTGTCATCTCCCTGGTGACATACACAGAATGACATAACGTCATTGTCATCTTCCTGGTGACATATACAGAATGACATAACATCATTGTCACGTCCCTGGTGACATATACTGAATGACATAACATCATTGGCACGTCCCTGCTGACATATATGAATGACATCATTGTCACCTCTCTCGTTACATACACAGAATGGCATAACATCATTGTCACCTCTCTGGTGACATACACTGAATGACGTCATTGTCACCTCCCTGGAAACATACACTGAATAACATAACAACATTGTCACCTCTCTGGTGACATACACTGAATGACATAACATCATTGTCGCCTCTCTGGTGACATACACTGAATGACATAACATCATTGGCACGTCCCTGCTGACATATATGAATGATATCATTGTCACCTCTCTGGTGACATACACTGAATGACATAACATCATTGTCACCTCTCTGGTGACATACACTGAATGACATAACATCATTGGCACGTCCCTGCTGACATATATGAATGATATCATTGTCACCTCTCTGGTGGCATACACAGAATGGCATAACATCATTGTCACCTCTCTGGTGACATACACTGAATGACATCATTGTCACCTCCCTGGAAACATACACTGAATGACATGACATTATTGTCACCTCCCTGGTGACATACACTGAATGACGTCATTGTCACATCCCTGGAAACATACACTGAATGACATGACATTATTGTCACCTTCCTGGTGACATACACTGAATGACGTCATTGTCACATCCCTGGAAACATACACTGAATGCCATAACATCATTGTCACTTCCCCGGTGACATACACTGAATGACGTCATTGTCACATCCCTTGAAACATACACTGAATGACATAACATCATTGTCATCTCCCTGGTGACATATACAGAATGACATAACAACATTGTCATCTCCCTGGTGACATATACTGAATGACATAACATCATTGTCAAGTCCCTGGTGACATGTATAGAATCATATTATTGTCACCTCTCTCGTTACATACACAGAATGGCATAACATCATTGTCATCTCCCTGGTGACATACACTGAATGCCATAACATCATTGTCACCTCTCTGGTGACATACACTGAATGCCATAACATCATTGTCACGTCCCTGCTGACATATATGAATGATATCATTGTCACCTCTTTGGTGGCATACACTGAATGACATAACATCATTGTCACGTCCCTGCTGACATATATGAATGATATCATTGTCACCTCTCTGGTGACATACACAGAATGACATAATATCATTGTCACCTCTCTAGTGACATACACTGAATGACATAACATCATTGTCATCTCCCTGGTGACATACACAGAATGACATAATATCATTGTCACCTCTCTAGTGACATACACTGAATGCCATGACATCATTGTCACCTCTCTAGTGACATACACTGAATGACATAACATCATTGCCACCTCCCTTGTGGCATACACTGAACGACAACATTGCCACCTCCGTGGTGGCATACACTGAATGACATCATTGCCACCTCCGTGACGACATACACTGAATGACAACATTGTCACCTCCCTGGTGGCATACACTGAATGACAACATTGTCACCTCCGTGGTGGCATACACTGAATGACATCATTGCCACCTCCGTGGTGGCATACACTGAATGCCAACATTGTCACCTCCGTGGTGGCATACACTGAATGATAACATTGCCACCTCCGTGGTGGCATACACTGAATGACAACATTGTCACCTCCGTGGTGACATACACTGAATGACATGACAACATTGTCACCTGCCTGGTGACATACACTGAATGACATAACATTATTGTCACCTCCCTAGAAACATACACTGAATGACATGACATCATTGTCACCTCCCTAGAAACATACACTGAATGACATAACATTGTTGTCACCCCAACCCCAACCCCCCGGTGATGCACACTGCAAGAAAACATTGCCACCTCCCTGGTGACATACACTGAATGATATGACTTTGTTGCCTCCCTGGTGACATACACTGAATGATAGGACTTTGTTGCCTCCCTGGTGACATACACTGAATGATATGACTTTGTTGCCTCCCTGGTGACATACACTGAATGATAGGACTTTGTTGCCTCCCTGGTGACATACACTGAATGATAGGACTTTGTTGCCTCCCTGGTGACATACACTGAATGATATGACTTTGTTGCCTCCCTGGTGACATACACTGAATGATAGGACTTTGTTGCCTCCCTGGTGACATACACTAAATGATAGGACTTTGTTGCCTCCCTGGTGACATGGACTGAATGATAGGACTTTGTTGCCTCCCTGGTGACATACACTGAATGATAGGACTTTGTTGCCTCCCTGGTGACATGGACTGAATGATATGACTTTGTTGCCTCCCTGGTGACATACACTGAATGATATGACTTTGTTGCCTCCCTTTGACATACACTGAATGATAGGACTTTGTTGCCTTCCTGGTGACATACACTGAATGATATGACTTTGTTGCCTCCTGGTGACATACACTGATGATAGGACTTTGTTGCCTCCCTGGTGACATACACTGAATGATATGACTTTGTTGCCTCCCTGGTGACATACACTGAATGATTGGACTTTGTTGCCTCCCTGGTGACATACACTGAATGATAGGACTTTGTTGCCTCCCTGGTGACATACACTGAATGATAGGACTTTGTTGCCTCCCTGGTGACATGGACTGAATGATAGGACTTTGTTGCCTCCCTGGTGACATACACTGAATGATACGACTTTGTTGCCTCCCTGGTGACATACACTGAATGATATGACTTTGTTGCCTCCCTGGTGACATACACTGAATGATATGACTTTGTTGCCTCCCTTTTGACATACACTGAATGATAGGACTTTGTTGCCTTCCTGGTGACATACACTGAATGATATGACTTTGTTGCCTCCCTGGTGACATACACTGAATGATAGGACTTTGTTGCCTCCCTGGTGACATACACTGAATGATATGACTTTGTTGCCTCCCTGGTGACATACACTGAATGATTGGACTTTGTTGCCTCCCTGGTGACATACACTGAATGATAGGACTTTGTTGCCTCCCTGGTGACATGGACTGAATGATAGGACTTTGTTGCCTCCCTGGTGACATACACTGAATGATAGGACTTTGTTGCCTCCCTGGTGACATGGACTGAATGATAGGACTTGTTGCCTCCCTTTTGACATACACTGAATGATAGGACTTTGTTGCCTCCCTGGTGACATACACTGAATGATAGGACTTTGTTGCCTCCCTGGTGACATACACTGAATGATATGACTTTGTTGCCTCCCTGGTGACATACACTGAATGATTGGACTTTGTTGCCTCCCTGGTGACATACACTGAATGATAGGACTTTGTTGCCTCCCTGGTGACATGGACTGAATGATAGGACTTTGTTGCCTCCCTGGTGACATACACTGAATGATAGGACTTTGTTGCCTCCCTGGTGACATGGACTGAATGATAGGACTTGTTGCCTTCCTGGTGACATACACTGAATGATAGGACTTTGTTGCCTCCCTGGTGACATACACTGAATGATATGACACCTGCATGACAACACTGTCATCTCCCTGAGTGACAAGACAACACTGTAATCTCCCTGGTTATATACGCTGAGTGACAAGACAACACTGTAATCTCCCTGATGATATACACTGTGTGACAAGACAACACTGTCATCTCCCTGGTGATATACACTGAATGGCATGACAAAACTGTCACCTCCCTGGTGACATGCACTGAATGATATGACAACGCTGTCATCTACCTGGTGACATGCACTGAGTGCCTAGACAACACTTTCACCTCCCTGGTGATATACACTGAGTGCCTAGACACCACTTTCACCTCCTTGGTGACATGCACTGAATGATATGACAACACTGTCATCTCCCTGGTGACACGCTGAATGACAACACTGTCATCTCCCTGGTGACACGCTGAATGACAACACTGTCATCACCCTGGTGACACGCTGAATGACAACACTGCCATCTCCCTGGTGACACGCTGAATGACAACACTGTCATCTCCCTGGTGACACGCTGAATGACAACACTGTCATCTCCCTGGTGACACGCTGAATGACAACCAACACTGTCACCTCCCTGGTGAGACGCTGAATGACAACACTGTCATCTCCCTGGTGACACGCTGAATGACAACACTGTCATCTCCCTGGTGACACGCTGAATGACAACACTGTCATCTCCCTGGTGACACGCTGAATGACAACACTGTCACCTCCCTGGTGACACGCTGAATGACAACACTGTCATCTCCCTGGTGACACGCTGAATGACAACACTGTCATCTCCCTGGTGACACGCTGAATGACAACACAGTCACCTCCCTGGTGACATACACTGAGTGACAAGACAACACTGTCATCTCCCTGGTGATATACACTGAGTGCCTAGACAACACTTTTACCTCCCTGGTGATATACACTGAATGATATGACAACACTGTCATCTCCCTGGTAACACGCTGGATGACAACACTGTCATCTCCCTGGTGACATACACTGAATGATATGACAACACTGTCATCTCCCTGGTGATATACACTGAATGATATGACAACACTGTCATCTCCCTGGTGATATACACTGAGTGACAATGACACACACACATACATGTGGCGCACACACATGCATGCGCGCGCACACACACACACACACACACACACACACACACACACACACACACACACACACACACACACACACACAGACACACACACACACACACACACACACACACACACACACACACACACACACACACACACACCACACACACACACACACTCATGTATACGAATACATGCACATCATGCACTCACACATGCGCTCATGCGCACACACGGGCCCGTATCCACACATCCAGACACACATGTGTACATTCACTACACTCACATACAATGATTTAAAAAGGCGCAACTAATGTTAGGTAGGCACTCAAGGTCTGAACAGCGTGTTGGGCTCGGTTGGAGAGACTGCCTCGAGGAGAACGTTGTTGTAAATTTACCTTCCCTAATCCACATCTCTCAGATGTGTAAGGGCAGCGAGCCTCATCTTCGAGATCTAAACACTGAGGCACAAGGTCACATGGGAAGTGTCTAAACAGGTCAGGCCACACTGAGACCGAACAGTTCCAGGTCACCCGTTCTTGGATTCTATTTTTGTATGCAGGAGGTTTCAAGTGTTCTGCGTGGAAGGAGAAGACAAGTTTGAACCGATGGCACTTAGGAATTCCGTCATTAGAGAAGTATGAAGATTCAGAGAAGTATAAACTCATGTGGATTTCATTGCTCATATCAGACTGAAAGTCATCAGGAAAGTACAATAAAGGAGAGGAGTAAGAACTAAGCTCTATCAGAGACCTTTGCCTTCTACCACACTGACCACGACAGATGGATATTTCACCCTCCGTTTGCCAGCTAACAGTACTCAGGAAGATGATGCGATCAGCTGGTCTGGTCAGAGTGACACAGCTCCTCAATATTGTATGACATGGGGTGGATCCATCCAGTCCTGGTGTCTGTACGTACCCTGCACAACCAGAGCCAGATCATCATCTGAAAAATGACCGGGGATGTAATCCAAGAGCTGATTCAATATCATTTTTTTGGTTTGATTACTTGCCTGTTGCGCTTTCATAACCACAAAATAACATACATCATTTGGAGAAGGATGCAGTCATATGTACCAGTATGTTTTGCTCTCAGTAGCATTAAGTGATATGTGTTCTGGATTTTAAAGGAAACCCACTGGAATGATTAAAAATGCTGTAATGATTTGTTGCTGTTGATTTGTATTGCCGTTGCTCGGGATGCACATCTATTATGGTTGCAAAACAAAGTATCTTAAAATGCTAGAAACCTTAAACAATGAACAGAATCAATAATGTACATCTGCGTCAAGGAACTACGTTCAACAGGTTTCTAATGGATGAGTAGTATGCTTGTTTATGAAGACTATTTTGCTTCTACCAAAATAGTGAAGATTTGCACGCAGAATGAGATTCAGATTGTATACCGAGGAAAGTACTTGCTTTTAATTCAATGACATGTGCATTGTTGTCTATGGACATGAAAAAATTCACACACACACACACACACACACACACACACACACACACACACACACACACACACACACACACACACACACACACACACACACACACACACATACACACACACACACACACACACACACACACACACACACACACACACACACACACACACACACACACACACACACACACACACACACACACACACACACACACACACACACACACAAAATAAACACGAAATAAAAAAAAAGTCTGATACATGTGCTCTGAAAATTCTACGACAACAATGATTTCAAGAAGAACAGGAGCAAAATCAGCAACCATTACAACAACAACAATACCAACAACAACACACACACAGACACAGACACACAGACACACAGACACACACACACACACACACACACACACACACACACACACACACACACACACACACACACACACACACACACACGAACACACACACACACACACACACACACACACACACACACACACACACACACACACACACACACACACACACACACACACACACACACACACACACACACACACACACACACATGCTGTTTGGTGTTCGTCGGTCGAGTCGACGAGAACCACCTCGGTAATCTTGGGGTTGAGGGGGGAGGGGGGGGGGGGGGTAGGAGGAGATAATTTGTGTGTTACGCAGGTGGCTGACCAAGACGATGTGTGCACGAATTTGCGGTGCCAGCTTGGGCAGAGAATGTGGGAGACCCCCTCTTGCTTGCTGGTGCGGGCTTTTCTTGCCTGTCTCTTTTGTTGCGCGCAGTTGTCCTCTTTTCTTCACATGAATTGGCGTCTTTGTGGATAGTGAAGTGCCATCTAGCTCGATCCATAGCAGGTGGTTCCCATATGTCAGGGTTGATGTTAAATGCTTTCAAGGATGTTTTTGAGAGTGTCTTTGAAGCTGAAGCTTTCCTTCTTACCTCCATGGGAATGTTTTCCTTGTTGCAGCTTACCTTAGAACAGTCTCTTAGGTAGACAGTGGTCTGGAATGCGAGGTACATGACTCGCCCATTGAAGCTGAGACAGCATCAGGATGGTGTGGATGCTCGGCAGGTCTGCTTGGTCGAGCACCTCTGTGTCTGGGATTTTGTCCTGACATTTTATGTTTGACAACTTTCTGAGCCAGGTTGTGCGGAGGTGATTCAGCTTCTTGACATGCCGTTGGTGCACTGTCCACGTTTCACATGCGTAGAAGAGTGTGCAGGGAACAACTGCTCTGTGCACCTTCAATTTGGTCTCTAGAGTGATGTCTCTTCTGTTCCAAACATTGGTGTGTAGTCTTCCAAAGGTTGCACCTGCATTTGTCATTCTGATGCTCACTTCATTGTTGATGATGACGTTCTGGCACAGTGTGGCGCCAAGGTGATTGTACTCACCAGAGCGAGTCTCATACCACTGACTGTGATGTTAGGCTCAGCGTAGAGTCTTTCTAGTGTAGGTTGATGCAGAACTTTCGTCTTCTTTGTATTTATGGTAAGACCGAAGTTGGTGCAGGCTACAGAAAACGTATTTATGCTGGACATGGCTGTTTCTGAGCCAGTATTAAGAGTGCACTCATCAAGAAACAGGTAGTCCCTGATGGTGTCTGTCACAACCTTGAATTTTGCCCGGAACCTTTTGAATTTAAACAGCTTTCCGTCTGTTCTGAATTTGATGTAGATGCCTACGTCTCCTTCTCTGAAGACATCAGTCAGCATTGCAGAGAACATGATGCTGTACAGAGTTGGTGCCGAAATAGAGCCTTGCCCTACGCCATTAGTGACAGGCAATGGGCTAGATGTCTCTCCGATATCCTGGATTCGGGCCTGCATGACATCATGGACTTGCCGCACCTTAGACATGAATTTCAGTGGGCATCCGTAATTTGATCTCCCACAGGCCCGCTCTGTTGACAGTACCAAAGGCCTTGGTCAGGTTGACATGGGTGGAGAACAGGGCGGCATTTTGTTTCTGACATTTTTCTTGGAGCTGCCTCGTAGCAAACACCGTGTCAATGGTTCCTCTGTCTTTTCTGAAGCCACACTGACTCTCTGGCAATAGCGCATGCTTAAAGTGTGTTATACGGTGGTTCAGCAGAATCCTGGCATGTATCTTGCCTGCTATAGAAAGGAGGGACATGCTTTGGTGGTTGTCACAGACCTGGATGTTCCCTTTGCATTTGTACAAATGGATTACAGATGCATCTTTGAACTCCTGGAGTATCGTCTCCTGCTGCCACATAAGAAGAAACAAATGATGAGGCTTTTCAGTCACAGCTGTGCTATGTTCTTTGTAGATTTCAGCTGGTATGGAGTCTGAGCCCGGAGCTTTGCCACTGGACAGCTGAAATATCGCTTTCTTAGTCTTCAAGAGGGTTGTTGGTTCATCCATTTCTTTGTTGGTGGGCACTTGAGGAAGCCGGTCGATGTCGTTGCCATTGATAGATGATGGGTGGTTTAATACGCTGTTGAAGCTTTCTGCCCAGTGTTCCATGATCTTTTCCTTGTCAGTGATCAATGCGTTTCCATCAGCGCCGAGCAATGGGGATGATCCTGATGATGTAGATCCATAGATTTTTTTCAAGGCATCATAAAAGTTCTTCATATCAACCTTGTGAGCATATCCTTGAATCTCATCAGCTTTGTTGCTCAGCCATGTATCTGGCATCTCTTGTAGTTTATCTTTAACTGTTCTGCGTATATTGTTGCATGCATCGTCTTTGGGGGTGGACTTGGTGTCACTGAGGCCAGCTTTGTGCAGAAGAAAATTCTCATCCAGTAGCCGCCGGATGTCATCGTAGTTCTCATCAATCCAGTCCTTGTTTTACTTGGCAGCTGTTATCCCGGGATTTCTGTAGCAATGTTGTAGACCAGTTCTCTGAAGGCCGACCAATTGGCTTTCACATTCTGGTTGTCCAGAGAGGCAGATTCCAAGCATTCTTCCAGAGCGTCTACAAGCAACTGTTTGGTTCTGGTATTCTTCAGCTTGGTGACATTAAGCCGTCTTTGAGCCTTCAAACCTTGCAGGCGTCTCTTGGGTTGGATCCAGATGTTAAAGTTGCTGACCATGGGATGGTGGTCAGTCCAGCATTCGGCCCCACACATGGATTTGGTGACACTTATACCCTGTCTATCCCTCTTCCTGACAATGGCGTAGTCAATGAGATGCCAATGCTTGGAGCGGGGAAACATCGATGATGCCTTGTAACAGGCAGAGAGGTAGAAGCCTGTGCTGGTGATCAGCAATTCATGCTGAGCACAGGTCTGGTGTAGCAGGTGACTGTTGCTGTTCAGTGTTTGCTGATGGCACCTCCCAGGAGTTGCTGTCAGAACCAATGCTGGCATTGAAATCACCTGGTATGGTGAGCTTGTCTGCTTTCAAAACAGCGGCAATGATAGGGTGAAGATCCCTGTAGAATTTGTTCTTCACATCCGCTGGGTTGATCATGGCCGGTGTGTAGGTACTAATTGTCAGGTGCTTCTTTCCAAATGAAAAAGGGCTTTATGATCATCAGTGTGTCGTTCAGTTCGTTTGGAGGTTTGTCAACAAGAGCTGTCTTCACTGCAAAACCGACACCAGCCTCTCGTCGCTCTTTGCTTCCTCTGCCGCTCCAACAAAGGTGTAGCCAGAGCTTCTTTCACAAAGTTTGCCATGTCCCGCAAGCCGGGTCTCACTTAGGGCTGCGACGTCAATGTTATATCGGTCGAGTTCTTTTCCAGTTAGAGCTGTTCTCCTGTGAGGCCTGTTTGCATCGTTTCTATCCCGGAAGGTATGCACATTCCATGTGCCAAGGGTGAAGAGAA
>CM031626.1:36401479-36406479 GCA_018398815.1 Conus ventricosus | reverse complement strand
CATCTACATGGAAGGTGAGAGTGGGACGCGTTTTGAGCTGTTTTTCTATGTTGTTTTGCACAGATCAGTCTACTGGTGGTGACACTTTATTGTTAGCCATTCAGAATGGACTTGTGGTGGGACGGGATCTGCGGGTTCACGTCTAAATCAAGCCGAGGTTCCACATCACTGACAAAAGAACTGGCAGGCTGTTGATGGGCACTCTGGACATGTAGCCCTGTCCGGCAACAGGTAGATGGTGCAGGATTTAGAGAACTTTATACCTTGTGGTAAAAGGAAAACTAAATGGAAATAGCTTTACATGTTGAACATAAACCACCTATTTGTAGCATTGCAGTCTAACAATTTAGGTGGTGATTCTATTAGAGTGTGTAATCATGGTGACAACCGATGTGCGTGACTGTGTGGACATTAGAATTTCTTACGTCATTGTTTATCATCCAACCGAACTCTAGAGACAGCACTATGTTAATGTGTATCACCGAGTGTAGTACGACAGACAAGAGTACTCCAGGACAGCACTATGTTAATGTGTATCACCGAGTGAAATACAACAGACAAGAGTACTCCAGGGACAGCACTATGTTAATGTGTATCACCGAGTGTAATACGACAGACAAGAGTACTCCAGGGACAGCACTATGTTAATGTGTATCACTGAGTGTAATATGACAGACAGAGTAATGATTCACCGAGCACGTGGAACTGGACAACTTTGTTCGTCGTAAGTGACATCATAAGTCTTTGTACTCTGTGTGTGTATGTGTTTGTCTGTGTGTCTGTGTGTCTGTATGTCTGTGTACGTGTGTCTGTGAGTCTGTGTCTGTGTTGTTTCTCCCTGACTTCTAAGGTCAGTCAGTTGCATTGACTTTAGTCTGTGTCTGTGTTGTTTCTCCCTGACTTCTAAGGTCAGTCAGTTGCATTGACTTTAGGTGTGGCTATTTGGTCCCTTCTTTCTGTTGCATTACTTTGTTCAGCTTCTGCGAATGCCTTGCAACTGAGAGAGAGAGAGAGAGAGAGAGAGAGAGGAGAGAGAGAGAGAGAGAGAGAGAGAGAGAGAGAGAGAGAGAGAGAAGAGAGAGCGTGCGAACGAGCGAGCGAACGAGTGAGAGAGAGAGGGGGGGGGAGCGTGCGAACGAGCGAGCGAACGAGTAAGAGAGAGAGAGAGAGAGAGAGAGAGAGAGAGGAGAGAGAGAGAGAGAGAGAGAGGAGAGAGAGAGAAGAGAGAGAGAGAGAGAGAGAGAGAGAGGAGAGAGAGAGAGAGAGAGAGAGAGAGAGAGAGAGAGAGAATTTCATACTAGAAAGACACAGCTGATAGCAAAACCCATTCTGTAGGCTATGCGAAGCAGTCCTTCACCTTTATAATTTGACGAATCAATCCTACAGCATTTCACTCACCAGCAGACGAAGATAGATGCACAAACTGAAGTTCTACATGGCGCCTCACAGACCGGTTAACAGCGGAGAAAGAAAAAGACACAGTAGCATTTTCATTTGGACAATGCACCACACAGTTTCGGTCTCTGTTGCCTCTGAAAGCATTCTCATGCACTTTGACCACGACAGTGTCCGTCATACTGTAGTGCAGAGGGATCGATGGATAGTATATACACTTTATTATGACAGAATTTTGTTCAATGGCACTAAAATATTCTGATAAAAGAAACTCAACGTTACCTGTGCATTTGCTGATTCGAAACAGCACAACTTGGTAAGATTGTACGTGCAGTACGAATTGGCACTTCCATTTGCGATGTCCGATTAAACTTTGAGCATAAAAATGACCAGTTAAGCCCTCAACAGTAACTGTTTTCACAGCTGGGTTTTCGAAACATGAATCCCAACCAGTAATACCTATGGAATGGCTATGTGTTTTTGTGCTACCGGTGTAAAGTTTGGCTGAAGTGTTGTGTTCTGTCGATACACTGACACTGGGCCTTACAGTTATAACAGGGTTCAAGCGGTGTTCAGGTGTTTCTGTCGTCATCCCATTTAGCGGTGTGTCTTTACACTGGGTCGTGTTCATGACCTCCGTGTTTTGATGAAGGTACTGTCTCACCGTGCGGCTGTGACCTGTTAGTTTGAGCCTGTTTATCACGGAAGCACTGCCACCAATCGCTATATTAAACACGTGACATTGCAAAGTGCACACATCACTAGTGGGGTTTCTATGATAACTGCAATCTCCACCACTGTGTGATCAGTGTATTTTACGATCTACATCGGCATAGTTTACAATAAGATTTTACTGACATCAAGCAGTCGCACGCGCGCGCACACACACACACACACACACACACACACACACACACACACACACACACACACACACACACACACACACACACACACACACACACACACACACACACACACACACACACACACACACACACACACACACACACACACACACACACACACGCACATGCAAATGCACTCGACCGCACGATCACACACACTCATGCACATATCAAATCTTGTACACTTCATTAATACATTATGAAATGTATCTGTCATGTAAATGAACTTGGAACAAAGCACAGAACAGACAGATAAAATTGTGGGGAAAACCGCTTTTATTCTTAGGTCCACATGGAACGCATCCAGAAATTAACGAGGAGAAACAGGTGCACTTACAATGGCATGAAACTGAGCTAAACAGCAACCATCAAACAACAACAACAACCACAACAAAAACCCTTGAAACATGACAAAACAGATCCGGATTTGTTAAATTTTAAGAGCAAATGTCGTGTCTCATGTTCATCTTTTTTCACATGATTCCAGCACAACGTTTTCTTACAGACTTTAATTAGGTGGTTTGGAATTGGGTGACTGCAGACAGAATCTGAAACAAGATGGAAAACACATCACTGGGCTGTCTGACAAACACATCACTGGGCTGTCTGACAAACACTATCACTGGGCTGTCTGACAAACACATCACTGGGCTGTCTGACAAACACATCACTGGGCTGTCTGACAAACACTATCACTGGGCTGTCTGACAAACACATCACTGGGCTGTCTGACAAACACTATCACTGGGCTGTCTGACAAACACATCACTGGGCTGTCTGACAAACACTATCACTGGGCTGTCTGACAAACACTATCACTGGGCTGTCTGACAAACACTGTCACTGGGCTGTCTGACAAACACTGTCACTGGGCTGTCTGACAAACACTATCACTGGGCTGTCTGACAAACACATCACTGGGCTGTCTGACAAACACTATCACTGGGCTGTCTGACAAACACTATCATGGGCTGTCTGACAAACACTATCACTGGGCTGTCTGACAAACACATCACTGGGCTGTTGACAAACACTATCACTTGGCTGTCTGACAAACACTATCACTGGGCTGTCTGACAAACACATCACTGGGCTGTCTGACAAACACTATCACTGGGCTGTCTGACAAACACTGTTACTGGGCTGTCTGACAAACACTATCACTGGGCTGTCTGACAAACACATCACTGGGCTGTCTGACAAACACTATCACTGGGCTGTCTGACAAACACTGTGACTGGGCTGTCTGACAAACACTGTCACTGGGCTGTCTGACAAACACTGTCACTGGGCTGTCTGACAAACACTATCACTGGGCTGTCTGACAAACACATCACTGGGCTGTCTGACAAACACATCACTGGGCTGTCTGACAAACACTATCACTGGGCTGTCTGACAAACACTATCACTGGGCTGTCTGACAAACACGTCACTGGGCTGTCTGACAAACACTATCACTGGGCTGTCTGACAAACACTATCACTGGGCTGTCTGACAAACACATCACTGGGCTGTCTGACAAACACTATCACTGGGCTGTCTGACAAACACTATCACTGGGCTGTCTGACAAACACATCACTGGGCTGTCTGACAAACACTATCACTGGGCTGTCTGACGAACACTATCACTGGACTGTCTGACAAACACTATCACTGGGCTGTCTGACAAACACTATCACTGGGCTGTCTGACAAACACTATCACTGGGCTGTCTGACAAACACTATCATGGGCTGTCTGACAAACACTATCACTGGGCTGTCTGACAAACACTATCACTGGGCTGTCTGACAAACACTGTCACTGGGCTGTCTGACAAACACTGTCACTGGGCTGTCTGACAAACACTGTCACTGGGCTGTCTAACAAACACTGTCACTGGGCTGTCTGACAAACACTATCACTGGGCTGTCTGACAAACACTGTCACTGGGCTGTCTGACAAACACTGTCACTGGGCTGTCTGACAAACACTATCACTGGGCTGTCTGACAAACACTATCACTGGGCTGTCTGACAAACACTGTCACTGGGCTGTCTGACAAACACTATCACTGGGCTGTCTGACAAACACTGTCACTGGGCTGTCTGACAAACACTATCACTGGGCTGTCTGACAAACACTGTCACTGGGCTGTCTGACAAACACTATCACTGGGCTGTCTGACAAACACTATCACAGCGCTGTCTGACAGCTGTTTAACAGATGTGCTTCACGTTTGTGATAAATTTAACATACATTTCGGGCCGGGAAAAAAAGCACCGAATAATCAGCCGACTTATTTCCGACAAGAACACGTGTCTTCACGGTTTAAACCTTCGTCATCTTAAGATAGTTTTCACATGAACGATTTTCTAGATGAATATTGCCAGTTTTTAAAGCATGAGGAAAGTGGAAATGTCAGTGAAATATCTTAACAACCAAGCAATTGAAAGATACCTACTCTATCACAGTAGTTTAAGTGGTGTAGCCCTTTCCGTTGTGCCATTGGTTTTAATGATTGGTTCAATAATCTACTCAAGAAGAAAACGTTGATTACACACACGAATATGAAACAACATAATACTCAGATGTTTTGCTTAATGTTTCAATGTCCAGTCTTGGGTTTTATACCCAACACTGGTAGGTAATCTCAAGATCGGAAAAAGCGCTTATTCGAATGCCCAAGGAGGGGGGGGGGGGGGGGGGGGGGGC
>CM031626.1:36366479-36396479 GCA_018398815.1 Conus ventricosus | reverse complement strand
AGTAGTAGTAGTAGTAGTAGTAGCAATAGTGGTAGTAGTGGTGGTGGTGTGGTGGTGGTAGTTGTTGTTGCTGAGGTGGTCGTGGTCGTGATGTAGTGGTCGTGCTGGAGGTGGTGGAGGTGGTGGCGGTGGTGGTGGTAGTTGTTGTTGCTGAGGTGGTGGTGGTCGTGATGTAGTGGTGGTGCTGGATGGTGGTGGAGGTGGTGGAGGTGGTGGCGTGGTGGTGGTGGTAGTTATAAACAGCAGCACCAGCACCAATAGTAGCAGTAACGTATTAGTTGGTAGCAGTAATAGCAGCAGCGGGGACAAAAAATAAAATGAAAAAATAATCAGGAGTGATCACCGCTATAGCAGCAGCTACAACAACAGCATTATCACAGCAGTTGTTGAGTAGTAGTAGTAGTAGTAGCAGCAGCAGCAGTAGGAGTAGCAGTGGCAGTGGCAGAAAGAGTTATTATTTTCAAGATTTTACACATGCCTGAACATCTAGATTGAAGAGTTTCGACAACTTTCACTTTGCTGGAATCACAGGCTGCATCACGGGTACGATATGGGCATAGGATTATATTTTAAATTATTTCCAGCGCGCAGTTTTACCTTCAACTCAGTAAAAAGTTGTGTACATTGTCCTACTGCAGGTGCGCTTTGCCATATATAAGTTTGCAGGAAAAGAAACTGTTCGCTTTCAGACGTAATAAAAGGAGAGAGGGTAGGGAGGACGGAGAAGGGGGTGAGTCTGGCTCATAAATCACATGTCTTTATCGGCAGTGTGTTCATGTTTGTTTCTCCCGCATACATCAATCACCCTTTTCATCTATGACATGTGTTTCAAGAACTTGCGTGCAATGATTAATGAGATGACTAGACTTTGATTTAAGGTTGCCACGGACAATGGATGACAAAAAAGTGTGTGTTGTGTGTCTGTGTGTTGGAGGTAGTGGTGCTGGTGCTGTTGTTGTTGCTGTTTTATCTCAGCGCATTGCTACGAAACGTAATAACAGAAGATATGAATAATTGTTTTGACTATTTTAATGGGTATATACGTGTGTGTGTGTGTGTGTGTGTGTGTGTGTGTGTGTGTGTGTGTGTGTGTGTGTGTGTGTGTGTGTGTGTGTGTGTGTGTGTGTGTGTGTGTGTGTGTGTGTGAGTGTGTGTGGTGTGTGTGCGCGCGTGCGCGCGTGCGCGCGCGTGCGTGCGTGCGTGCGCGTGTGTGTGTGTGTGTGTGTGTGTGTGTGTGTGTGTGTGTGTGTGTGTGTGTGTGTGTGTGTGTGTGTGTGTGTGGTGTGTGTGTGTGTGTGTGTGTGTAGTAGTAGTAGTAGTAGTACTTTAATTTAACGTCTCTTCACCCTCAAGTGACATTGACAAACAAACACATGTGAGAGATTCTTTAAAGTGTTGAGTGTTTTTGAGTAAATGTAACATCAATGCCATACTTAGTTTTGGATTCTCAAACACAAATGATCTCAACATTACCAACAACTATCAAAGAAAAATACCCACAGAACTAGAATGCAAAGTTTCTGAAAACAACTTAAGAAGATCAAGGTCATTAACTATTTTCTGTAATGTTATCGGATTTCGATGGTTGAGCGCCAGTGCCTCCATTTTTGAGCATTTGAGCTTTGATGGCAGGACAATGCAGAAGCAGATGATTCGTAGACATTTGACTCCCACAAACACAAATGATATATTTACAAAATTTTGTTTTGAGAGCGTTTAGACGAATCTTAAACATCAAAGACGTAATTGATCTGGATTTGATTTGAATGCAGTGTATCACAAGCTTTTATGTGAATATTGTATATCTGAGGGCTTCAACTTGTCAACAAAATTATCCTTTGCTAACTTGTCAAAGTATTTATAATATTCATGTAGATCTAGCTTAACATTAAGTTTAATTGTCCCTGCAGCATTGCGTGCTGCACTCTTGGCTGCTTGATCTACTGTTCATTAGAGAGAATTCCACAGTGAGATGGAATCCAATAAAAAGTAACACTGATATCTTTGCTTGCTAAGTGATGTATCAAATGCTTGATTTCGTTTGTCATTTCAACCCTTGTCTTGGTATTTTGACCTTTGATAGCATATAATACTGATTTTGAATCCACTCAAAATAATATTTTGCATGCATTTAAAGGTAACTCTTTAATGTGATGTAACGCCATTAAAATGGCTAATAATTCAGCAGTGAAAATGGAATTAATGCATACCAATATTATAACATTTTAATGTTTTCAAGGAAGGAAGGAAAAAATGCTGATCCTGCACTGCCATTTTCTATTACAGACCCGTCTGTGTAAATCTTGATATAGTCAGTATACTTGTTTTCAATGCTTATGTTTACTAATTTTTTTAAGATATTTGGAGATTGATGTTTGTTTAAATTTGTATCATCAATATCAAAAGCAGGTTTAATATGCTCCCAGGGTACTACTGGTGAAACAGGTGGCTTAGTGGCTATTTCTTTGTGTTTTAATTCTTTAGAATTGATCATGTCGGTGGCATAGGAATTGATTGATTGTAAAGAGTGTATTGTTTTAGCGCTTTTAGCAAAATCTTTCGCGGAGTCTAATCTGATTTCTTCCTTACAAAATGTATTAAAAGCAAAAGACTTTGCTATAAATTTAGCGCAAGAATTTTTCCTGTCATCTCGAGGAAGAACACCCACTTCTTTATAGGATCCTAGATTGGAAGCATGTATTGGTACCCCAAGTGCCAGTTTAACAGCTTTGCAGTCTATGCTTTGAAGTTTGGATAATAGGTGCTTGGGGGCATTAAAGAAAACGTCTTGGGATATATTAAAACGAGATCGAGCAAGTGAATTTGCAAGACATAAAAGTGCTTTAATATCTTGACCTCAACGTTGGTTACTAATAATTTTGAGAAATTTTAATGCTTTTCGTGCTTTATCAAGTATATGATTTATATGTTAATTCCAGGTAAGTTTTGATGACAGATAAACACCCAGAAACTTAACACTTTGCACAAACTTAAGGCAGTTCCATTAATGCTGAATATAGGCATTTTTTTCTGGGTTATAACCTGAGTTAAAAAGGGACCATGTTCGTTTTTTCTAAAGATAGCGATAAACCATTTTCTTTCATAAAATTTAGTGATTTTATCTAATTCCTTTGGTAAACTTTTTTTGTATAGTTTAATGCTCTAGTGGGTGTATTGCGTTTCATTGTTACCTTCATCCACATGCATATATCGTCAGCATACTGGACTAAAACTGAATCGTTTGACAATCTCTTTGGGAGATCGGCTATGAGTATATTAAATAAAACAGGAGAATATAACTGACCTTGATGTAATCCCATCTGAAGTTTTCTGGGGTTCGAGTACGTGTTTCCTACTCTTACTTGTATGAAACGATGTGAAAGGAAATTTTTAATGTAGTTATACATATTACCATTAATATTGTTTTCCTTAAGCTTTGTAATAATTTGTAGTGCCATACTTGATCATAAGCTTTCTTAACGTCAAAAAAGTTGCAAGGATATTCTTCCGCCTCGCGAACTGCTGTTTGATTTGTGTTGTTAGTTTCACTAGATGTTCTGTAGTTGATCGGCCTTTCCGAAAGCCTGCTTGATTTGGGGGTATATGCACTGTTTTTTTTCTCGCAGAAATGGACTTATCTGTTTAATATTATTTTCTCCATAGGTTTGCAAACGTGTGATGTTAACGAGATGGGTCGATAGCTGTTTCTATCTGCTTTAGGCTTTCCCTGCTTATGTATAGGAATAACAATTGATCGCTTCCAAACAGAAGGCATTTTCCCTTTACCCCAACATCATTGTATGAATATATGTAGAAATCGAATACATTGTAAGGTAAGTGTTTTAACATTTTATAAGATATTCCATCTAATCCAACAGATGTTTGTGCTCTACTCAACTGTAAAATACCTTCTTTTACTTCCTCGAGTGTTATTTCAGAATTTACATGGCTTTTCCTTGTGAACTCATCATGATTTGATTTTGTTTTACTTTGCTCTTCACTTTCTATATACTCTTTACTTACAGTTGATAACCCTGCATTTCTACTATAATTGACAAACATCTCTGCAAATGCTTCTGATTTTTCATTATTAGTAGGTAGATCTGAGTTCTCTAATCTTATGGGACATTGTGGTAAATGAATTCCGTTCTTCATGGTTTTCATTTTTCCCGAGACTTTTTGATATCTTTATGACTGTAGATTTCATTAATACAAAAAGAAGACAGTATTGGCTCTTGGCTGGGCGTTAACTCTGTTTATTTTTTGCTCTTGATGTTTGGGGTAGATTTTTTTTTGTATGTATTTTAAAAAATTTCTCCCATTTTTCGCTATTTGCCTTTTCACAGTCGTCATTCCACCAGATATTTCAGAGTGTTTATGTGATTTCTTTGTCTTAAGCATGGGTATAGAGTCATTTGCAGCATCTAGGACTGCCTTGGTAAATGAAAAATAAAGATCATTTATATTTTTATCGTGCATATCCTCAACATAAAACGTGGACATACTTGCTGAAAATTTTTCCCAATTAGCAAATCTATAATTGTACTTTGGGACTTTATCCTCAGTTAGATCTGTAATTCTTGTGCTTGTAGTTTTCAAAACTTGTTTAATCGGAATGTGATCACTATTTAAGCAATGAGCCAGTGTATTCCACTCACAAATGGGAGCTAGACAGGCGAAACCAGAGTTAAATCAATTGCCGTAGCTCTATAAATAGGGTTATCGGGGATTCGTGTAACTCGACCATCGTTTAATAGATAAGATGATGAATCTACAACATTCTCTATCAAACGATTGCTTGAGATATGGTCACAGTTCTTCTCCCAAAAAGGGGCATGTGCATTAAAATCTCCTGTAATTAGCACTTTTTTGCCTTTATCTGCCTGAAGCACACCGATCCATTCAGTGTTGTTATCATCTGGACCTTTTGGTAAATACACTGATAAGATAGTAGAATCTTATCAAATTGTACTGTCACAGCACAAGAATGAATTGTGGAAATATCTGATGGAATAGGATTGGGGCACAGTGTGTAATTTACCCCTTCATGTATGTAAATAGCTGTATTGATTTTCCCGTTTGTGTCTTCTTTTTGATAGATGGGAGGGAAGTAATAATTTTCTAACTTAGGTAGCTTATCTTTCTTTACATTTAATGACTGGATGCTTAAGGCATGAAATGTATGATTTGCGAGATGCTGGACTAATGTTCATAATTAGAAATTATTGATCTACAGTTCCACTGAAAAACACTAAAGTTGCTTCCTCGTGTCATGTTCTAAAACTAATATTCAAATTGTGTGTGTGTGTGTGTGTGTGTGTGTGTGTGTGTGTGTGTGTGTGTGTGTGTGTGTGTGTGTGTGTGTGTGTGTGTGTGTGTGTGTGTGTGTGTGTGTGTGTGTGTGTGTGTGTGTGTGTGTGTGTGTGTGTTTGCGTGTTTGTTTGTGTGCGCATGCGTGCTAGCACACGCAGTAACCTGAGATGTGTGGCACTTTATTTATGAAAAAGGATGATGCTGTGGAAGAGGGAGTGCTGTCCAAATAACTTACAATTCAAAGTTAAAGCTAACTTGGATATTTAAAGAAAAATACCCAGTGCACAATTTTACAAGCATCAACACATTGTGCAAAAAAGAAAACAACCATTTAACACACTGGAGAGAGACGTCTGAGTGAATATAAGAAATGAGACATAGAAATCATAACTGCTGAAGGATTTGCTCTTTGACAACGCACGGATAAATTACTTATTCCGAGCGTTTCTCCACACAGGCATGAACTATTTTAATACGAAATTTCAGTTGTGTTAAAAGTTGTATTCAATTATGTATTTCTGTTATTGTCTTGATTTTGTGAATCGCACCGACAGCTGATTTAGAATCGCTGCATTCTAAAATTCAATAGTTACAGGAAAATATAGAATGTAGAATAGAAAACACCATTGCCACTAGTGTAGCACTAAGTTATGATGATGTTTTGCCGATATGATTATTCAGGTGTTATGAAAGCTACTCAGTTCCACTTGCTATATACTACTGAGCTGTCTGTCAAAATTATCAAAAGGATGTTGTTCTGTTTTTCCTAATAATTGTATACATTTTGGGACTAATCTCCATAATTTGTATCAAGGGTTGTCTGTTTCGCTCCTTCTTGGATATCTTTAAAGAGACTGAAAGCGTTTGAGTAAACTAATTTAATAGATTTTCGTTACGTAGACTCGTTTTCAAAGATCTTTTTATGGATACAGAAACACGTCATATGCGTATTAATCATTGTGTGAAAAGCTTATTAAAACACATTTTGAAACAAACTCTTTGAAACTCGCTGAGAAATAGAACTTCAGTCGCTCTGTTTATAGATTCATAAGTTGGCTATTAGTGCGTAAACGCGAAGAGCGAGTTTGTAAGCTTCACTATAGTGCGTGAACGCGAAGAGCGAGTTTGTAAGCTTCACTATAGTGCGTGAACGCGAAGAGCGACTTTGTAAGCTTCACTATAGTGCGTGAACGCAAAGAGCGAGTTTGTAAGCTTCACTCTCCATGTCTTGCAATAACTCTGCATAGATATTTTAGTGCATTATAAACAACTTCCCCTCGACAGGTTAAATTGAGAGCGCGTAAGACAGATTGATAAAATGAAATGAAATAAACTGAAATAAGATCAGATATAAATAGATAAAAGATAGATAGGTAAGTAAACAAATAGATAGATAAATAAATAAATGCACAAGTAAACCCGTAAAATCCCTTGTGTCTTGCCTTAATATTAGCCCGTTTGTTATCTTAGGAAAATTAGAGCTCTTCTTTGTTTTATTGAAAACGTAATTTGTATAATTGATTTTTAGACAGTTTAGAAGTTTGTTAACAGATTTGACATACTTGTGACAATGTTATCTAAAGTAAATGAAGGAAGTTTCTGTGTGTCATACCGATAATTCAATAATATCATATTTTTTCCTATTGAAAGTATCATCCCATTTTTCATCGTGGTTTTTATATCTGTTTTAGCTAGAATTTCATGTTCGAAGTATTGAAGGCATTTGCTTTGGTTGTTTGTTTCTTTTATTTCAAGTTTACATACATATTCATTTAATTCACATTTGGTGATATCAGATCTTAGACTTAAACAAATAGATAAAGAGAAAAATGGGGAAAAAAGGAAACAGAAAGTGAATTCGTTTGGCCCCGAAGATGGTTTAGAAAAACAATGCTATAAAGAGACTATCGAGGGACAGGATCAACAAGAGGACTCAGACGCCAACTTCTGTTCCTGACATATTGAAATATCCGTGTCTTCACATGTCTTCTAATTTCAGAACTGGACACACTTTTCCTATTCGTACGATTTCTGGTTTGTGTGGCGTTTTTCTTTCTGACAAATTCCACTTCTGAGATAGTAATGTCAGATTTCTTATATAAAATGTCTAATACATGGCAATGAAGCAGGATATTTCATGTGTATTGTGCTTCATTCAAGTGCAGTCTGCAGTGTCACAGGACCCAGCAAAAGTCTAGCCCAGCTCCTGAGGACATAATGCGGAGTTCTCTATATTTGATTTAGGAAAATACATGTCTTCTAACATTGGAATCCTGATTTAATAAGACGTGTGACACAGATTTAGAGTCAAAACAAAAAAACAAAAGATGTAGAAAACAGTTAGGCCAGTACTATATATTATATTTAGTCCCATGAGAATTACATACTATAAATAAATACAGCTATAAACACAGGGGGAAAAACCTTCCAAAGACAAAATTATTTTGGAACTGTTAAATGAGGAATCACAAACCCAGAATCTATGAGGAATTCCAGGTCAAAGCTGTCTGTAGAGATAAACTCAATGGTTTGGTTACATGGTTTCAATATGTTCATAAGCCTTTGCTGATCAAATGTTAATCTTACCATCTTCTCTCAGGATACTGTACTAAATATCAAATCTAGCTTGTATGTGTTGCCATTGAGGCATGATAGGTATTATCGATGAAGCTGAAACTGTTCTAATGTCGATATTACATTTGCCAAATAATCCTTTCGTATGATTTTTAATTGGCAGGAGAGAAAACTACTGTTGAGCTCTTTTCGAGTACTCACTGAATGAATCTAAGAATATTTTGTTCGTTACTGAATGAAACACAGAAAGATGTCTAGTAACACATTTGGCTGCCTACAATTTAAATTGATTTGATAAAGAAAATAAACCAGCTTCTTTGTACGTACTTAGTGTATTTGCGATAACTGAAACATCAAGAGCTTACAATTTAAACTGATCTGATAGAGATAATAACCAGCTTCTTTGTACGTACTCAGAGTATCTGCATAAACTGCAACATCAAGAGCTAATGTTATGGCTTTACTGTCAATAGATTACATCTTGCTCAATGCAAGTTAGAAGCTAAAACTCAATAGAAAAAGAAACACCCGAAGGTGCTGGGGAGGACCCAGAGAAGCACTGTCTTCGCCTGCCTTTAGAGCAGTCCTGTACCACCCTTGGAGGCCTGCGCTGTGTTGACGATGGGTACAGGCACGCACAGGACACTCCATTAAGATATCAAGGGACATAACTGCTCCTGAACAGAGGTAAATTAGACTACAGGATGCAGCTCATAACAGCCTTAAAGTAGCATCCCCCATGGGTGTACCAGCCCGTATTTCATGACTGCAGAGCCCACCGGCGAAAAACACCACCCTCCAGCTGCCGAGCACACCCCACAGACCCAACCACCCCTGCCCACGGACAGATGAAGACAGTGCCACTCCAGACACAGCCAAGCTTTCGCCATACGGTCTTATGTGCCCTCAAGAGAGAATCCAAAGTTGTAGTCTTTCCCACTGTCAACAGGACTTTCCCTGTGGTTAGTGGGTCTTTCCTCACCGTCACTGGACCTTTCTCCAGGGTCAGCCTAGTTAAGGCAAAGAAGAAAAAAGAAACACCCGAAGGTGCTGGGGAGGACCCAGAGAAGCACTGTCTTCGCCTGCCTTTAGAGCAGTCCTGTACCACCCTTGGAGGCCTGCGCTGTGTTGACGATGGGTACAGGCATGCACAGGACACTCCATTAAGATATCAAGGGACATAACTGCTCCTGAACAGAGGTAAATTAGACTACAGGATGCAGCTCATAACAGCCTTAAAGTAGCATCCCCCATGGGTGTACCAGCCCGTATTTCATGACTGCAGAGCCCACCGGCGAAAAAACACCACCCTCCAGCTGCCGAGCACACCCCACAGACCCAACCACCCCTGCCCACGGACAGATGAAGACAGTGCCACTCCAGACACAGCCAAGCTCTTATCCATGAATCAATTCTTATCCATGAATCAGCTTTGATTGGATGACGCTAATGGCCATGCTATAACATTTTCGTATTCTCATCCCAAGGTCGTGCACTTACAATTTTCAATAGATTTAATATTTTTTCGTGCTGTTGTAATCAATGTTTCGATATGCATCCTCCAGTTTACATTATTAGTCAGGCTTACGCCCAAAATCTTATAAATATTGTTGTGTTTAATTATCTAATACTGGCCATGGCAGTGAAGATGGATTTTTAGCCGGTCTTAAGTACCACCTAGGGATTTTGCCGGTCTTAAGTAACACCTGGGGATTTTGTTCTCTCTTGTGAGTGCTAGTCCGTTTTCTTTCGAATATCTGTTTAGTGTATCTATTTGCAGTTGATAGATCTTTTGCACATGATTTACACCGCTCCCGTATGTGTGTTTTCAGTATTTGTGTTCATCCATATAGCAATATCGTCTGCAAATTGTACTGGATGATTTTCGTTGATGGCACCTTGGGAGGTCATGGATAAGTGTGCTAAACAAAATAGGACTGATAATGGAACTACGTCGGATAACAATATCAATCTTTTAAATGAGGCATTAAGTTTGCCAGCTCGCACACATATGAATATTTTAGGTAAGAAGCGTTTAAGAGACATGGTATAATATTCTACTTACTCAAATATGTTTTTGACTTGTAAAACAGTCTTGCATCAAATACGTTATCATAAGCTTTTCTTAAGTATTTGAAAAGAGAAAAGAAAGACAGAAAAGCAGCTGCATACTTTTCCTTTGCGCAAATTGTCTCTTCACATGACTCGTAACCTTTACAAATTGATCAACTGTACATCTACCCTCTCTGAAACCCGCTTGATTTTCAGGATTTTTGTTTGTTTGTCTGTTTGTTTGTTTCCCCCCACAAAGTTTCTCAAGGCCAAACTCAATTTTCATTTTCAACACTTTTACACTTGACTATGAAATATCTATCTTCATTGTCAACATTACGCAAAATAATTAAGCACATTCTGAAAACGGTAACCAAATGTGGTTGGCATGTCAGCAGTGCATTTCTATCCCTCAGCTAGTTACTTTCCTTTGTGTGAAGAAGGTATGACTGCGGTAATCTCAGCTGGCTGCTTCCACCGTTTCCCTATAGTTTTCCTTAGACAGACTGTGAGACCCGCTTTGAAATCAGAAAGGAAATGACCACCACTGTGCTTGTCATAGTAGTCTTTCATCTTGGCTTTGGAAGCATTGTCTCAGGCTCGCACATCAGCTGCGAGAATGGTGTCAGGAACCCGTGTTTGGGGCAGAACAAGGGTAGCGCGTAGCTTTCTGCCATATAGCATTTCGTCTGGACTAGGACCCAGCCGGTGGAATGGAGTGGAGCTGTGGACACAGTACGGCAATGAAAGGGTCTGGCTGTGAGAAGATCCTTTTGGGTGCTTAGAAGATTGTCTGTGCTTGTCTGTTGGAACTAGAGAAAATGGAGACTAGAGATAAGTTTGAAATTTTCCACTGTTCAGCGAATTTTCTTGAATTTGGCAGATGTAAACAGTGGACCCGTTGTCTAATACAACCGTTAACTATTATTCCATCTCAACTGAAAATTGTTCTTCATTTTGCAGGGTAAGCAACTTCCAATGTGAGCCTTTACAGATGGTAGATTTCCAAAGAACTACGAGTAGTAACGATGAAGATTAGAGGTCCACTTACCACTCACCATTGAAGGTCTCTCAGGCATTGCGATGTAGCAGTGGTTCACAGCTTTGAGTTGGATGATTCTTTTGGGCACCTCTCATCCTGGAGATATACTCTCACTGATGTTGGGGCTAATATTGGGCCACCAAACTGACTGTTGTGTGCATTCTTGACAATTTCACAATGCCCTTGGTGTCCTTGGTGAATCGTGCCCAAGATTTTTCTACCATAATGAATGAGTTATCACCAGTCTGCGCCTTTCAACAGAATACCATTCCAAGTACACAATTCTCATAGAATTGGTGATGTAGTCCTCTGCAGAAAATGAACATATTGGTTCCAGCATTAGCCAACCATCTGGTTGTGATCCAATGCAGTTAGAGGTTTAACGTCATCATGTGTAATTTTCCAGTTAATCATAAAGTCTCATGTTGGTACATGATGCTTTCACGTGAGTTTCCAGTGAGCTTCGTGACAACATCTTGAAGTTCGTCCTAATTGGCCTTCAATAATAAGACCTCTGGACGGTGTGTTGGTTAACTACCATCAGCTTTGCAGGAGGATAGTGACCTTTAAAATGCTGAAACGCAATGGAAGGGCATATAGCATCTCTGGAGCTGATTGGTGGTTCTGCCGTTTTCGTCTTTTCCCTTTCTTGGAATTTTTTTTATTTAACATCAGTGACATCAGAGGCGTGTGATTAGTCCTCTGTTTTTTGAAACTATCCATCCGACTAAGAGTGGTCCACTGAAATTTGGCATTGTGTCCAAAGTGCCACAGGTAGAATTCTCATAGATTTGGGGGGCGTATCTCTTCAGCAGCTGTGAGATGAGAGCTATGCCGTCAAGTGATCTTTGAACAGAACAGCTCCGAGGCCAAACCAAATAACAAGTAATTTATTTTCTTTTGGTCGTCTTACTGGGGTCATAGAAAAGCTTCTGTTGAGGTTTTTTGATTGGTTCTTTGACTTGCATGAAGGCATGTTTGGTGTATCTGCAACCCCCCGATCCATGGTTTGGTCTTTTTTCGAGCCAGTCAGTCGTGCGATTATCACATTCGACAGATGCCGGATGTTGCTCATGCCAAGAATTGTGAGTATTCTGAAGTGTTTGGCTGGAATTGCCATGTTCAAATGATTGTGTTGGTTCTTGCCTGTATCCATATCAAAAGCGTGTCATTCATGAAATCCTGTTTCCCATGAAATTTGATCTCACTCCCAAGGCATCGTCTGGCTTTGTCTTTAGTTGAGTTTTGACTCTTACACTGGATAGTTTCTCCAAGGTCTTTAGTAGACTACAATACATCGCTTAGGGTCCGCGGCGAACCACGTGTGTGAGCTCTCCCTCTGGAGTGAAGCCAAACCAAAACGTCCACCAACCCCCCATGGACTCGCCAATACCGGTGACCCCAACGGAATCAAACCAAGGCCACTAGAACGTGAAGATGGGCATCAAAAAAACTGAGGCCGCCCATTGACATAAGGGCATGAAGGCCACAGAATTAGAGACATATTAATGACGGATCGATGATAATTTGGATGATGAATATATGCTAACGAATTTCCATTCCCTGTCCTCGGACTGCCATGACAGGGCTGTACTCTACGCTCACTTTCATGATAACTCCTGGCGTCTACCAGGCCCGAGAGATACAGAACAACCTGCTGTTCAGGTCAGGAAATTATGAGCAACACTGTCAAAGACGCATTCATTAAGTGATGAAACTCGACTGTGTGAATCCCATCTTTTCCAACTGAGGTCCCGAAGCAAATTCAACATGGGTCGGAACCAGTCGAAGCAAAAAAAAAAAAAAAAAGAAGAAAAATCCACATGCTCTGGTGTGAGATCGGACCCACGACGCTTCCCCAACCCGGAGTCGTGAAACGCTTGACCACATCCGCCAGCGGCGGCCTATGGCTTAATGGCAGGCTTTGTGTACAAGGAGCTCCTAACTGTATTTTAATGATAGTTTCCTCTGGAAGCTTCTGTAATTTTAATGATAAGTTTCCCACTGGAAGCTTCTGTAAGTTATACTGATAGTTTCCTCTGGAAGCTTCTTGTAGTTAATGATAGTTTACCTATTCAGAGAAGTTCACTGAAGTTAATGATAGGTATCTATCCAGGAAGCTCCTTGATGTTAGTAATAGTTTCCTAAATCAGGAAGTTCCCGATGTTAAAGATAGGTTCCTAACCAGAGAAGCTCCTGATGTTAGTAAAGAGTTTTCCTATCAGGAAGTTCCTGATTAAGAAAGGTATTACTGAACAAGATGCTTCTACTGTATGTTCATGACAGTTTTTCTTCCTATACAGAAAGCCCCTCATATATAGTGATAGTTTTCTTTACCTTAGTTTAATGATATTTCTTTTACCGTGTTTAATGAATTGTTTTTCTTTACCTTAGTTTAATGAAAGTTTTCCATATACCGTAGTTAATGATAGTTGAATGTAACAAGAATTTCTGACTGTGGTTTATTGGGAAAGTGTCTTTAAAGGAAGCTCCCCTGTATTAATACAGGGGATTTTTTTATACAGGCGGGCCCCCTGTTGATTGCTTCCTATTTGTCAGAGAAGTTTTTCTACCAGCCCAGAGGCAAACTGGCTAGCAATGTGGACTCCCGGTTTGGGGGAGATCGTGGGTTCGATTCCCACCATGGCCATTTATTTGTGGGATTTTCAGCCTTATAACCAGCCTACTTACCCAAGCTGATTTTTGGCTACTGGCTCAAATGAGAAAACCCGAAACCACAGAGTTGAGTTTTCATCTATTTGATGATGCGTCTCTGACAGGGTTTGCTCAAATTTCCAAACCAGCACAGCAGGTGTTTTCAATCCTCTCCCTGGTTGATAGTGGAATGTATTATGAACGCAAGCGTTGAATACAGCCCACCCAGTCGAATACAGTCTCAGACCAGTCAGGAACTCCGTGGCATCATTTTTATCATCATCCTCATCCACATCGAGCAGCTTAAAAAAAAAGGTCTCAAATTCTGTGGCCCCTTCAGACTCTGGTATCGTGTGACCATCATTTCGATTACCTACCTACGTCTACGCCCATGTTTGGTATCTTTTGGGGTTCTCCAGAAACAGCGAATATCTGGACTGCACACCACAGCGTGAAATGGACGCCCTCCGGAGGGAGAGTCACCAACGCTGGCTCTGCAACTAAAACAAATATTTATCTCAATGGAGGGCAATAGTAGATTGTGTCCTGTGTGTGTTGAATCAGAAACAGTACCACTGAAGACCACTCACTGACTGACTCGCAGCTGTGCAATATCACCTCGTTAGGGTTGCTTCATGATGACTTGCCAGACCGACTCGGTGTGATTGCCTTTGCAGATGCTTTGACATTGTGGACCAGGCTGTGGCTGTAGACAGGGGGACCAGGCTGTGACTGTAGACAGGGGACCGAGGCTGAGGCTGTAACCAGTGGACCAGGCTGTGGCTGTAGACATGGGGACCAGCTGTGGCAGGGTCAACAGGGGGACCAGCTGTGGCTGAAGACAGGTGGACCTAGGCTGGGCTGTAGACAGGTGGACCAGGCTGTGGCTGTAACAGGGGCCAGGATTGTGGCTGTAGACCGGGGACCAGCAGTTGGCTGTAGACAGTGTGGACCAGGCTGAGGTCAGTAAAAGACAGAGTGGACCAGGCTTGGCAGAAGACAGTGGGTGATCCCAGGCAGTGGCTGAAGACAAGTGGACCCATGCTGAGGCAGTAGACAGGGGGACCAGGCTGTGGCTGTAGACAGGTGACCCGGCAGGAGGCTGTATACAGGAGGAAAAACCATCTTTGGCTGTAGACAGGGGGCTGGAATTAGTAGTGTGCCTCAATGCCACTAAAATGCATGAAGATGAGAACGCAAAGTTTTTTTGAATATAAACTGCTGTCAACTGTGCTGGAAATACCAACCATATTAAACCATAGTATTGACATGCAAATGAGAGACAACCAGGGCTCAGATTACATCATCTAAAACTAGCCTCTACCCCAAGCATCGTGTGTGTAGGGAGTGTGAGTGTGTGTGTGGTGTGTGAGTGAGTGTGTGTGTTGGTAGGTGTTGAGGAGTGTGTGTGGATGTGGTGAGAGTAGGGTGTGTGGTGTGTGTGGTGTGGTGTGTGATGTGTGCAATTGTAGCCTTACAAGTAATTGGTATTGTTGCAAAAAACCTGGACAAAAAAACGTATAAATAAATCACAAAAAAAGACAAATTAGGCGATCGGTGCACTCTGCTAATCTCTTTGAAGAAATGTGGTAAGAGGCGGTTCATACACTGAAAACCAGTCTGCAAAATAACAAGCACAGCACACTGAGTATTTTCATACATACACACTTATAGTCATGGAGACAATCAAACGAACAGACCGACCTAAAGCGTAAAAGGACTGAACCAGTCCCCCAAACACCACTGTGAACTACTGTTGCAGCTCAAGAACGGGAAATCAATACGTCGACCCATCCCAAGAAGTTTCAGCCACACAAATCCACCAACAGTCCAATACAACGGGATGCATCTATAGATGAATCAGGTAAGGCTGGATGTTTTGGAAACCTCAGCTGTCCAAAACTTTACGACTGACGGTAATATCTGTTCATATTCCAAATGCTGGAATAGCGTAATTGGTGTCCACAGATGGGGAGTGTACATTCATACTCCCGTGTGCAGTCTTACCAAATTGGTGCGTTTCCAAAAGTTTAGCAAAATGCACAGAAATGTTTGACTTTCGGTTATCAGAATATTTCCAGTGCGTTTAACGAAATTCCGTTTTAATAAAGTGCGTATATCATCTTCCAGTCACCTGTGCAATACAGTATACAGACACTGTATGGTGCAAAGTGTAGGAAATCCTGGGAAAGCAATTCATGATCGGCACTGGGTGTGGTGCATTGGTTTTACAGGAAAATGCGTTGTTTCCCTTTCGTTTTCTTGCTGTTAACCAAACAGAGGAGGCAGCATGAAGGAACTACAGCTCATTTATCTGTCTGTAATACGCTGGTGAGTAACACATGTCTACGCAGCGTCATGTAAAAGAAATGAATCACGAGAAATATTTCCATAATTGTAAAACAAGCAAGTCTTTTTCTAAACTGCTGGCCGTCCTATTCAAACAAAATATCTCTGTCTCCACGTCATCTACTTCTTCTCTCATTCAATCATCTCCTCGTCTACCGTCCTCCTCTCAGGAATCATCTTTCTCATCATCAATTCCCATCTTCACTCTTCCACTCCACTCATCTCACTCCCTCTCTCTCAACCATATATATATATAAATATATATATATATATTATATATATAACTAAATAATTGACACACGAGATCATGTGACCATAGAAAAAACTACAGCAACTCTTTAACCAGAATAGTGACAACTACCAATCCGACTGTTGGGTATTAGTCATAGTTACTAGAAATGACGGCACCTAGAACAGTGACTACGACCAAGCAGGACTGTTTAGGTATATTTGATACATGTGAATAAAGAAAGCGGTACCTGTTCATAGAATTAACGTCTAAGCAGAAAACAATAAACAAAGTCTTTAGATTCGCAACCACAGAAAATTCAAAGCAACTTCAACTGTCATCACAATAGGAATTGTCTTCTACTTATAATTCATTTTTATACCAATGACAGATTGTAAATTTCACAAGCCAGCAATCTATAAGCACAAACAAACTAGTGTAATGAGAAAAGGACCAAAATATTAATCTGGGATCGGAAGTAAGTACCAGTCCTGACCAACACCCAAAAGAGCGCCGCTAAAATGTTTTGAGTACATACCAATATCTCATCCAAATCGGACAATATGTCAAGAATAACGGTAATTTAACGGTCAAATTTGTCAAACACTAAGACTACATAGAATTGCCATTTGTGTGAGATAACCTTTCTATATACCAAATTTTCATTAAAATCCACCCATATAAAAAGAAATAACGGCAGAAATAACGTTTACTCCATTTTCAGCATTACATCACTTACAGAGGCTTCGATTAGTCACAAATCATCCAAACAGTTTATTAAAATTGGCCAAGTCACTTTCTGAGATTATTTCCATAAATAAAAAAACCGTTACAAGCCATTACAACCGAGTTTAGTAACGGCTATAACCGGGCAAACAAAAACATCAGGCATCATCCTTGACCCATAATTAACCTACCTTCTAATTTTTCAGAAAGGTCCGGCTAAGTACTTTCTAACTTTCTGAGATATTCCATAAAGTAAGAAAAAACCGTTACAGGCCGTTACAGAAAAAAAGAAACACCCGAAGGTGCTGGGGAGGACCCAGAGAAGCAACTGTCTTCACCTGCCTTTAGAGGCGTCCAGTACCACCCTTGGAGGCCTGCCTGTGTTGACGATGGGGTTACAGGTTAGTAAATCGGCTAAAGCTTAAACTAAAACAACGGGTATACATCCGAGGGGCCCATAAAGAACATACCTACAACATTTTCAGAAAGAGATCGGGCCCAGTAGTTTGTCTGGAGCGAGTGAACACATTTTGACCACGGACAACAACAGACCACACATACAGCAACAGACGTAAAAGCAGACCACAGACACAAGCATTCTTCGTTCCCCATTATTCTAAAGTACCCCTGTTTCTATAAGACTGGCAGTACAAAAGGAAACTTGTGTATGTTTCACTCCACAGTCTGAAACTGTAGAGTGGCGCAGACTCTTCAAAAAAAATAGTTGCCTACCCTGCGCGCTCAAATCTGAAAGGAGGAAGAGACTTCTCAACCAACATGAACATGTGACAAAACAAAGTACGGACCAAACAATGACCAGGTTTTTTTTCACTCAGAGCTTGGCAGAGTTTTTCACCTTTGAACGCTGTCGCACATTGCTACGACGTTTATTTATCTTACATCCACCACGTGGCGTGCGAAGAAATGTGGAAGAGTGGGTCGCGAATGTTGCCAGTGCCCTTTTTTTTTTTTAGTGGTGGGATCGCAAGGGGACATATTCCCGCATTGTCACGAGGCATCAAGGCACTAACAGAAAACAGACCGGCTCCCCATTGCCCGACAGGGTTGTTGAGAAAATAACATAGCTGCCAGTGGTCCGCTACTCCTGAAGGCTCACATGCCTTGGGTGTAAGAAGCACCCACCCTCTGTTGTTGAAGTTCGGGCAAAACTTCGCCAGCTGGAAACTGCTTTTTCTATGCTTTCATTTGGACGTTCCACATGCTATGCAGTTTGTGGCACATTACATCTATTAGCAGTAGATCTAGTCATCATCTCTGAATGACCTTGACAATAATGGCTGACGTCAAGCCTTTATTTCCATCAAAGTTGTTATTCAATAACGACTATGCCAAAACCAGAGAATGAATACTAGGAGTCAACTGGCTGAAGTGCATGTTGTACCAGCAAATCTTTAGTTGTCCTCTACTTCTATAATATTGCTGCATGTTATACATATCATGAAGTTGAAAATGAATCATACTAAGCATATATTCGAGAACCTTCCTGTGAAAAACTAAAATCTAAGTGCAGAGATTTCTCAGGAACACCAGACAAAGCTAGTTTTCATAAACATGTAGTTAAAAAATTTCATTTTGGCTACTGACTTCATTTTTTGAAAAAGAAGTTCCAACCCATGCTAATTCCAGACCTTTTGAGTGTGATTCCTGTTGTAGAGAAGAATGCGTGCCTTTCATGCGTATCATCTAAAAATGGCAAACGGTAACTTCAGCCACAGAACAACAAACTCTGAGAATTTTTCCGAATATATTTTTCAAATACAGCTTGGTCAACCTCTCCTGCTGACACTACAAAAAGCACAGAAAGTGGGGAAAGACCAGCCAACCAACCAACTAAATCTTCGAGCAACCATGATTTAAGAACTAAAACAATATAATCAATTTCACGCCCAAGAAAGCTTTTAAACGTTAAGTTCACAATACAGCAAAAACATGCGAAAACTGTCCATCAAATAAGTTTAGCCATAAAGAACCCTCTTTTAGCAGTCATAGTTGATCTGTTTCCCTAAACCGAGCTTCTAAATGGCACCACAATATAGTATTACATTTGGAATTATTGTGAAGACGTCCACTAAACAAGCAGCAACTTTTAAAGCATTATCTCCTACATAATTCAAGCAAACCTTGGAGCTAAAACTACAACAAATATACTCTTCTCAGGGATAGGTAAATTCTGGGAGTGTTAAAAACGCAACAAATAAGTAAATACGTTAATACAGTGAAAATATTGAATCATCCAGTTGGATCACGACTGAATGCATCGTTTTTAAAAACAAAAAGACGTAGAAGTCCGTTTCGTTGTTGTTTGTTGTTGTTGTTGTTGTTGTTTGTTTGTGGTTGTCGTCGTCGTCGTTGGGTTTCTTGTTCTTGTTGTAGCAGGAAATACAGACACCAGGACATGGATGGATCCACCCCATGTCAGACCAAGTTGAGAAGCTGTGTCACTCTGACCAGACCAGCGGGTTCACGTCATCTTCCTAAGCACTATCATCTGGCAAAGGAGGGTGAAATACCACGCCTGTCTTGGGTCAGTGTGGCATCCCCAGGCAGAAGTTTCCTTCTGAGCCTCCAGTTCTTCTACTCCCCTTTGTTTCTGTTCCCCTGATTTCCTTGATTCCACAATGAGCAAAGAAACTCGCATGTCTTATACATTTCTGAATTATCTGTATTTTTTCTGGATACCGTGTTCCCAAGTGCCATCGATTCAGACTTCGCTTCTTCTCTTTCCATGCCGAAAACTGAAAACCTCGGGCCCCATTTATTCCTAATCCCACCCCAACGCAAAGAATCGATGAACTGTTCGGCTGTCAGTGTTGGCCTGACCTGCCCGAGGCAAAAAAACTTCCACACTGTGAACTGATCTCTCAGTGTGCATAACACAGAAGACGAAGGCCCGCTTCCCTTACAAGTCCGACAAATGTGGACCAGGAGCGGTAAAGGTTTATAAACGTCGTTTGGTGAACCGGTTCTAAATAACTATAGATAAAAGGGGATGTTAATAGAAGTGGGGAGCTAGCCTTGGGGGGGGGGGGGGGGAGCCCATCTTTCATTGGGTTCCACCACTACCTCCTCCCAAATCGTAGTTAGGCTGTTTTTCTGTGTGTTACATTCAACAAAATATACCTGTCTCCCTCTCTCCCCTCAACCACATTAATCAGCCACTCTATTTGCTCAATTCCACCACAAATCCTCTCTCTCTGTCGTCTCAGTCGCGTACTCTCTGTCTTCACTCTCTGACATCTGTGTCTCTCTCTCTGTGTCCCACTCTCCCTCTGACTCTCTGTCTGTCTGTCACTCGTCCCTCTCTACCGTCGTCTTCTTCCTCGTCTCCTCCTATCCATTTCAGTCTCCTAATACCTCATCTCATCATAAGTTTCTCTCTCTTCTCAATCTCTCCTCTCTCTCTGCCCAAGCTTTTAAAACATACACCAACCTGGAAATTCAAGTATATTTACACTGCAACACACACCACAAACACACGCAACACACAGACACAGACCAACACACAGCAGCCACAAGACACACACACAACACACATCAACACGACCAACACACCACACACACTACACACACACACAACACACACACACACCCACACACACCAACATACACACACACACACAGCACACACACACATCAGTCAGATGAGTAGACTAAAAGACAAAGAGAAAACTGAATTGCATTCCTCTTCTGTCTCTGGTCCCCTGTTCTCTCTCTCTCTCTCTGCTCGTCTCCTTTCTCCCTCTCTCTTCTCTCTCTCCACACTCTTCTCTCTCGTCCCCCCTCCACACACACACACACACACAACACACAAACTTACACACACACACACACACACACACACACACACACACACACTCACACACACACGACACACACACACCACACACAAACAAGGAACACGAATGTTAGGTGGCATGAGGGGAGGGGGACAGTACATTTAACACAAAAACTAGAATGGGCTTTGTAAAGCTTATCACAATAAGCCATCATACCTACATCCATTCATTCTCCAACTCGGCCTCTCTCTCTCTCTCAGTATCCATCCACATCACTAAGTTCTCTCACATCGACAAATCTCTGCACTCTCTCTCATCACATACTCTCACTCATTCTCCTACGCTCACCATTTTGCTCTGCACGCACACACACACACACCCACACACACACATACACACCCACACACACACACACACACGACACACGAGACACACACACACACACACACACCAACAACCCGACACACGCACGGGCTACCACTGCAACGCACGACACGCACGCACGCACGCACGCACGCACGCACGCACGCACGCACACACACACACGACACACACACGACACACCACACACACCTGTTTTGTAAATTGATATTTTCTAAGGACTATCATCAATCACCCTACATTTTATGGAGTCTATTTCTTTATTGGTTGGAAAGAAAACGAACGCCTTCGTAATCATCTGCCACTCTTCATGCCTAATTGATGATATTTCATCGTATCTTTAAAAACGGGTCCGATTCATTTACATTACAGGTAAATTGCGACACAAAAGTACATGGTATTACGGGCACAACAAAGACTAGAAGCATGTTTAGTAGAAACTGTTGCAACTATACTGAGAACACTCTGGTGTAAATTTTTTGACAGTGATACAATAGACTAAGACCCCGTCCAGAATGTGTATATTACAGTCAGGGGACAGTGCGTATTTGCATAGTATGTGGACTTGTCGAAGATAAATAGGTAGGTACAGCAGGTTAGGTTAGACATCCTCTCACACTACACCCCACATCCACCCTCACCTCCTACCCCATTTTAACTTAAAAGACTGGTGACTGACAGGACTTCAAAGGCTGACTGGATTACAAGAGGGAGGGTTCAAATAGCAGACAGATACATAGAGAAACTGATTTGTGATTGGCACAAACTGAAAGATGCAGCGTCCCATTCCATTGACTGATAGATTTCCCGGTCCACCCACCCTATCAGACGTCTGCCACGTCATTTGATATTCCCAAGTCCGTCCCTCCCATAACAGACGTCTGCCACCATTGGATATTCCCAAGTCCCACCCTCCCTATCAGACGTCTGCCACTCATTGGATATCCCTATTCCTCCCTCCCTACATACGTCTGCCAACTCATTGGATATTCCCATCCTCCCTCCCTATCAGGACGTACTGCCCACTCATTTGATATTCCCCAAGTCCGCTCCACCACTATCATACGTCTGCCACTCTTTATTTGATATTCCCGGTCCTCCCTCCCTATCAACGTCTGCCACTCATTTGGATATTCCCGGTCCCTCCCTCCCTATCAGACGTCTGCATCTCGATTGGATATATGCCCGAGTCTCCCTAACCCTATCAGAGTCCTGCCACTCGTTGGATTGATTCTCCCACCGTTCAACAGTATTGACGCATCCCTCTGACAATTTTGAGAGCCGCCAAGAAAATCTTCAACAATCCAGGATCAAATCTGTCGATTTGGAGGGAGGATCATGGGTTGGGTAAAAGGGAGAGATTGCTAACTCTGAGCACATTAAAACAAATAAGCCTGGGCTGTCTTCCCCCCCCCACCGCCCTTTCCCAGCAATTTACCTCATGCAGCTATATAACCAACACACCTCCCTTCCCCACTTCAACCCTAACTATCCCCCCCCCCACTCTCTCTCTCTGGGGTAGGGGAAAGAGGTTGGTGGTGGAGTCCTAGGTGATCTTTGAATTGCCAGTCAACTCTTTGTGAGCTCCTGTATTCATTGTCAAAGTAGGTACTTATAGTTGGGTTTTTCCAGCTCTGTGCCCTGTCAACTGACAGATTGTGGTACGAATGCCTGCCCTCTGCTTTGCTTTATTAAGTGGTGTGTTGGTGGATTACTCCAGAGTTCAATAAATTTTCATGATTAGAGAGGCAAAATTTAGGGCCAGCTATATTGTGTTGTGGCAGGTTGCTCTTCTTAGTCTTTACATGGGCAGTATGATTCATCAGTGTGCGACATAGAGTAGAATCCCAGACCTCCATAATTAGATAGTTTCAGAAAGACAAAGTGATAAGGCGGCAGTCAACGGCGACACAGTGCCTCAAAAAAAAAAAAAAGTGAAAAATGGACATTCGAGATCCTACGCTTGATGCCGACCGTTTTCAATATAGCAGATCTGTATGTACAAAGTTTGATGAACTATCTGCTGACATGTACAATGATTTGGCAGAACTGGAAAGATTCGTATTCCGATCTCAAGCAAGAACTGCTTGACATGAAGACTACTACTGAACAGTAAAAATGGTAAAACAAACTTTTAAAAAAAGGAAGAAAGGCAAGACTTTAAAGCAAGATGATAGAACTCAGAACTCAGAACTCAGAACAGTTTAATGTACTTCGGGCCTTGGGCCACAAACACAATGCAATCGGAGGGAGGGGTAGATAAATAGTTAAATGGAAGGGGGGGGGGGGGGGCGTCATTAATTTTGATCTTGAAATGGAAAGCTTGGAAATCCAATAAGAATAACGAACGCATAGACCACATTTCATAGACTGAACGGTTATCACAGAATCATTAAAACTTGTTACACAACCAATGGCCGTAAAGAGTGTGGCCCTCTGAGCAAATTAAAACTACACAATTGGAGCGAGTGAAACAATGCATCACAAATAAATAACTGTAAAGAACAACCATGAGAGTAAATTTCATTCTTATATTTTAGCATGAAACACATACCTGGACAAATTAAAGTGGCCTGTGGGTGGCATATAATTTCTTTGGAACAAAATCAGGGAGATGAAAAAAAATTACCAATCTCCCAAACTTTATTCTAAGGTCCATTCAAACAGAAGCACTCGAAAAAAAAAAAAGAATTCATCTTCTATATACTATTTTATTACAAAAACGACATAACCTATCTTGGCTGTTATTAACTAAATCGATGGACATAGTTTTAATTGGCAAAGCATTTAATCTTGCTTGTGAAATAGCAACCCCGCAAGCAGTAAGAATCCTATGCAACCTGATATATATATTCTTTTTCGAAAATGTGTTTTAAAAAGGATTTTCTGTAACTATCATACCTATCTCGATCTCTAATAGATCAGTCCATTCTAGAGAAAGAAATCCACGAGTCTGTATGAATAGACAAAAAAAAGCCTTAACATCCCCAACACCCTGCTGCAAGCCACACAATATTAAATCTAGTTTTCAAAAGGATTTGCCTTCTCTGAGAACCCAACATGTCTTTCCAGATCTATCCACATCAACAACATTAATAACCATTTATATGGTAATCTGTCAGGATTCATCATTCGTAACAGTTCAAACCATATCTAAGGGAATTGTGAAGGAGTCAATAAAAATGGGTATGCGTCCCAAAGTCACCATAACATCATTTTATATTGGTGTCCTTAGTGGTACTCCCAAAATTCTTTTTGCAGGCCATCAAATGTACTTTCTCTTCTATTCGCTCTAATCTTTGAAGGCCCCATATTTTAGAAGAATATAACAGAATGGGTTTGGATTCTTACGTTCAAAAATCTTAAGAACGGCTTCATTCATTTCTTTATATTTTCTGGAAAACCTCGGTTTTAAAAACCCACAACAGCTGTTCTTACCCTTGGTCACAAAATGCTCTGTACCTAATTTGCACTGATTTTATTGATTGTGAAACAGAAACCAAGTATAGCAATAATTATTAACTACTTAAATTCTTATAACCATTGAAATACCATTGCTCGCATTTTCCCAAGAAACCCACCTTTCCTAATCACCCATTATCTAGTTTTTTTTAAATGTTAAACAGTTAATTGCATTTCATCACAACAAGACTTCAAACATTTTACTGGTTTTGTAAGCCCCCAAGGAGTTGTAGAAATTGAGAGCTACATCCTTCAGCAAAGAGCAAAATAAATTAATAAAAATATCCATAAGTCTGGCAATAAATGAACTCCAGCCATCCTCTTTTCGCTCTATGATCTGCTAACTGGTGATAATATTGAGAACCAATTGTAGGGCTCAACACGCCAACCTTGTCTCACACCATCGGGCATTTCACAGAACTCGGATAAATCAGAATCTGCCGGACACATGAAAGTAGGGTATTCGTACATTGCTGTTAAAAGACAAAAAAAAAAACTCCCCCTTTACTCCTGTTACGTGTCTGATGCATTCAATTAAACTTATCGTGTCTAACCGAAATCAAAAGCTTTTTTTTTTTTGTTAAATCCAAAATAGCAACATACAATTCTTTTAACCTTTTTTGCTCATATACTTCTGAACAAACGCATACAGATTGAAAATCTAATCAAGTAATCTTTTCTGAACCCAGCTTGGCTTTCTAGATGTTTAATTGATTGTTTTTCCAACCATGTGTACAAATCTCGTGTCCAATAAGAGTGTAACATTGAATAGAATACTAGCAAAAATATACCTCTGTAAATATCTACATGCTTGGATCTCCCTTTTTATGAATTAATAATTTTATAACCGCTTTTGACAACCAATCTTTTGGAAGACCGCCGCTTGGGTGAGGGTCGGGGGGGGTGGGGGGAAGAAGATTGGGGAGCGGTGGAAGGGGGGGGGCGGGGGAGGGGGGGGCTTTTATAATAATAGAGGCGAACCAGTCTGCCGCCGGGGGGATGGTATTCAGCATTTCCATGTCTGTTATAGTGCAATTATTGTTGGATATAGAATTTTCCCCGAACGTCAGATTGCCTATTGCAACTATTTACCTCCTGGCTCCACCGAAATACTTGTGTTTAAAACATGGTCCCAGATGATCCGTTAAATCTATTTCTGGCCAGAGCAGCCAGTATGAGCAGCTGTGTCAGTTTGGAATACTGGCCTTCGAAATGAATAACGCCCAACCACCGTTTTTTTAAATTTTATTCGTGGATTTAACTCAGTCCCCATATTTTTACGACTGTTTCCCAAAAACAAGATGGATATCAATAAAATATTGGCAAGAGATAAACAGCTTGTCACAACTTGGCCTGAAACTCTCGTCGTTTAGATTTTTCACAGTAAGTGCTTGTACGTTTATGCCGTTCTTTGGAACGTAAACAATATGTCTTCACAGTCTTTTTATTGTCAGTTTTTCTAAAACGGTACAACGTTCTTCTGGCTTCTTTTTTTATTTTTTTAGCTTTTTGATTACAACCTGTGTCAAACCATTCTGATCGCTTTGTATCTATTCAGAACGAGAATTAAAGAACAATGCCCTCACAAGCATCAGTCAGGCATTAACAAGGACAGTGTCAATGCATTATCAACAACGGGAACCCAACCAATTAAAAGCCATTTAATTCATGTTAAAAACAATATGCTAAAAGGCATCCAACACATCACGCGAGGTCTATTACAGAAATTTCGTTTCATACGTTTAAAGAATTGACTAAATCCTAGATGCTACCAGAACTAAAAAGATGCTTTCAACAAAAAATGCGTATGTGGGGAAACAAATCTATCAAGGAGGTCATGTTTCGTTTGTTTTTGCCTTTCAGAGTATACTTACAATGTTTATATCGGGGCATGTCAGTGAACTGATCATTCTCTTTTCCCTAATGGTAATCTTACTTTAAAAGTTACACTCTCGTTCGATGTACAATCCGGTTACGTAAAACGTTTACATGGTATGGATGTTTTTTCTGTGGTAACGTTTACCATCCGCATCAGCAACACACAAATACAAACCAAATAAATTGCACCAGGCATAAAACGTACACGACACCCATGCAAGCAATTCTCTCTCTCGCTGCTCTCTCGTTCGCGAGCTCTCCCGTTAGGAGCGCGTCTGGTGGGAGGGGACGGACGGTGTCCGTAGGGTCTCACACTCTCGAGTAGACTCTCCAACCACTCTCTCTGTCCTTTCATTCAGACTCCTAAACAGCACATACACACACACCACACAACGGGGACGACACGTAGCCCCACACTAGGACACACACACACACACCTGAAGGGCGAATCACAGTATCATGGCGAAAAACAAACTGTTATCACCGCCACTCAAATCTGGATTTCCATCTAGGATCTAACCTGCAACAACAGTGGCATTATCACGAATGTGTGCTCATGGCATTCAAATATGAAACCAAACTACAAAAGACATAGTAGTTCTTTCTTGACTTACAAAAAGGTGAATGATCTTGTTGAATCATTCCATTCTTCTAAAAGAACTATCTGTCTACTTGAACCATAACCCCGCAATCTCAATATTTCCAATCACGACTTGAACGATAAGACTCGAGTATGGTGGATTCTTAATGGCAAAACCTCCGCTTCAGGACTTAGTCAGACATGGAGACCCACAGGGCTCAGTACTAGCCCCCCTCCTATTCTGCATCTTCAGTCATGATTTAAACCATAGTCCGTATCAGCAAGAGAAAGGACCCGCCCTGAAATCAAATTCAGCAGCCAAGACCGCCCCCCCTCCCTTACGAGCACACCCGAACCATGCTCCCCAAACCACACTCAGGCCAGTCCTAACACGACGTGTCAGACTGGAGACCCAACAACCTCAAACAGTCAAACACCCCTGTGACATACAATACAAATAGCTCGGATCAAATAATTCAATAAAAAATGACCGCAATCGATAAACAAGACGTCTATATTCGCACTGGACGCTGGATTAATATTTCAATGTCCAAACGACAAAACTAATTTGTTGAGGATTTTGGCTTATACGGCAGTAGAAGTATATAATTTCAAGCGTCAAGTCCATACTTGTCATTTGTTATTAAATAATAAAATATTTACCATTGTAAGGGCATCGAAAACCCGACGTGACTGACCAATCGCGAACTGTCCAAGTGTCAGTAGTGTCTCTGTCCGCAGCCATAGTACGGTAGATAGTAGACCGTTGAATCCTGCCATCTCTTTAGAACAGCCCGTAGGTCGAGGAATTGGCCGTCCGTAGAAAAGACCAATTAATTTGAAGAGCAAGAAACCTTTATGAAGGTATCAGCAAGGGCCGGACTTTAAGGGATACCACAGAGGCATTCGACAACATGGCCAGTCAACTTATATTCGGGGGAAAAGCTGAAGAGTCTCGATCGTTCCGTGGTCGAGTCGAAAACTGTGGCTACAAGAAGTCTATGTTGAGGTAAAATGGATCGAACATCATTTTTTCCGTAAAAGCAACAAAATCTATTTCAATATAATCGCATAAGGCACATTTACCAGTACAATAATATTTTTGTGCGCGCGGACCTCATTTTAAAATGCCTGAAATAATATTATTTCAGGTTTTACCGGTCCAACCCTGTGTGGTATGGATCGAGAGAGTCTGAGCAGACCAAATACAGACAGATAGGCTCGACAACAGATTTGATTAAGCCCATTCCACCACCAGACACATGAAACATCCATTACCGCTCACCGTAGAGCGGAGCGAAACCAAATTTAGAGGATGTGAAATTTGTGTGCATGGCAGATTTAAAATTTAAGCTCCAACTACCCCTCGAACCCTTAACATGCCCTCTCGCCTTTTAACGTTGACCTCTATAACATGACAAAACAGCCTGCTTGACGCATATGGCAATAATTCCATACAAGTAAACACATGCACTATTACAATAAACTCCGCCCTAGGAGCCAGGCGAATAACTCCCCAGTCAAGGCAGATTGTAATAGATACATGTAAAAAAATACTTTCCTTTCTTTATGTTGAACGAGTTGTAACTCGTAAAGCAATTTTCTTTGAAGGAAATCAATTGTAAATGATAGAGCAAGCAGTGCAATTGTAAAGTGGTCTAACGTGTAGTGATGGAATAGTGAGTCCCTATAGTGCAAGATCAAGACAATCATCTTGCGGGTTTTTTTTCGTACTTTTTTTCTTCCTTTGACGACCACCCTTTTCATCACGCATCTTTTTTCCCATCTTCGTCACACTCTCAAATCTGCTGCATTCCAAAGGAAACTGCTGGTGTTAAACCCTTACGGAACCCGGGGGTGGACTCTAGCGCAACGGAACTCCGAACCCACGGGAAACCGTGAAGCGATGCAAATTATTAAAACCACATCCCCCCATACTCAAGCACGCACAACACACTCAGACTTTTTTTTTGTATATTTTTTTTTTTGTGTATGCTATTTTCTGCTGCATTCCCCGGGGAAGATATATTTTTGTAGCACAACGAACATTATTTGTGCTACTCAAAAGGGGGAGAGGAGAAGGACAAGACTTTGTTTTTTTTAGTATATGTGCATGATTTATTTCTTTTGTGTGTGTTCATTTTTATAGGCAACAAACGGACTCAAAATACAAAGCACCATACAATATTCACCGGACATCACATCTTATTTATCTTAATTTAAAATTTAGTGTTGAATCAAAAATCAAACCTCTTGATTACATCGTGGAAAGAAAGTGAAGGTGTGGAGAAAGTTGATTTCCTACTACGGTCTATCGTTCTTCGAGCATTCAACCCTCATTTTAATGGGGTCTTATTTAAAAAATCACATATTATTTGGGGGCTCGCCCGGGATCTTTTACTGAAATCCTGGGTCATGACGCGGCAAGGAAGTAACCCCAACCTTTACTCTTTTTTTCCCGTGGGAGGTTGGGGGGTGTGCTCTAGACTATTATATGTTTGACCACTAAACATATAAATTAAAAAAAAAAAATTAAAATTTTTACATTTTTTTTTCATAAATCATTTACATTTTTTTTCGTTTTCGCGACGCTATTTGTTCATTATTTTTCCTAACCTAGAAAAGGCCCAACCGAACAGGAAAGAACGCCTTGGCCAAATTTACGTCCCCTATTTACCACAACATAATTTCTTCTTTTTAAAATATTTACTAGATCTGTTGTGAAAAGATTTTTTTTCAAGTTGCCATTTTGTGCAATCTTGACTTTACTGCTTTTTAATTTTCAGTGGGGTTTGTATTTGTGTCGGATTGGGACAAAAGTGATTAGAGTAAATATTTAACTCTAAAGCGGGATTTCAACGTAAGCTATTAAAGTGGTGCGACTGGGACCAGGGGTATTTTTTCGGGCGCCGTATTGTTTTCGACGTACGAAAATTGGGGAATACTTCCCGCACCCCCTTTT
>CM031626.1:36355554-36357404 GCA_018398815.1 Conus ventricosus | reverse complement strand
TTAATTCTTTTAAGATTTCCCGTGCACTGTTTAAAGTGCTATCATCTATCCATCCTGTGCAATACAGTATGACAGAAAACTGTCATGGTCAAAGTGTATGGAAATCCTGGGAAAGCAATTCATGATCGGCACTGTGTGGTGCATTGTTTACAGGAAAATGCGTTTGTTTCCTTTCGTTTTCTGCTGTTAACCAAACTGAGAGGCAGCATGTGGAACTACAGCTCATTTATCTGTCTGTATCTGCTGGTGAGTAACATGTCTTAAGCTTCGTCATGTAAAAGAAATGAATCACGTGAAATATTCCATATTGTAAAACATGCATGTCTTTTTCTACTGCTGGCGTTCCTATTCAAACAAAATCTCTCTCTCTCTCTCTCTCTCTCTCTCTCTCTCTCTCTCTCTCTCTCTCTCTCTCTCTCCTCCCCTCTCTCTCTCTCTCTCTCTCTCTCTCTCCATATATATATATATATATATATATATATATATATATTATATATATGAAACAGTGTTCTGGGGTATGTGTTTTTAGGTATGATTAAGGGTACTGTTTAGTGACTACGTCCAAGCAGTCTGTTTGGGTATGTGTTCATGTGTATAATGAAGGGCACCTGTCAGTGACTACGTCCAAGCAGTCTGTTTGGGTATGTGTTCATGTGTATAATGAAGGGTACCTGTTCAGAGATTACGTCTAAGCAGAAAACAATATACAAAGTCTTTAGATTCCGAACGAAACAGATATCAAACCAACTGGCAGCACAATTGAATGTCTTCTACTTAATAATTCATTTTTACAAATGACAGATTGTAATTCACAAGCCAGCAATCTATAAGCACAAACAAACAAGTGGATGAGAAAAGGGACCAGAAATATTAATCTGGGAACGGATGTAAGTACCAGTCCTGCCAAGCACCCAAAAGAGCGCCGCTAAAATGTTTGTGTACATACCAAATTTCATCCAAATCGGACAATATGTCAAGAATAACGGTTTTTAACGGTCAAATTTTGAAACACTACATAGAAGTGCCATTTGTGTGTGATAACCTTTCTATATACCAAATTTCATTAAAATCCACCCATATATAAGAAATAACGGCAGAATAACGTTTACTCCATTTTCAGCATTACATCACTACAGAGGCTTCGATTTGTCACAAGATCATCCAAAACCGTTTATAAATTGGCCAAGTATTTTTCTGAGATATTCCATAAAGAAGAAAAACCGTTACATGCCATTACAACCGTTAGTAACGGCTATAACCGGGCAAACTAAACATCAGGCATCATCCGTGACCCATAATGAACATACCTGCTAATTTTCATAAAGGTCGGCTAAGTACTTTCTGAGATATTCCATAAAGAGAAAAAACCGTTACAGGCCGTTACAGAAGAAAAAGAAACACCCGAAGGTGCTGGGGAGGACCCAGAGAAGCACTGTCTTCACCTGCCTTTAGAGCAGTCCTGTACCACCCTTGGAGGCCTGCGCTGTGTTGACGATGGGTACAGGTTAGTAACGGCTAAAGCTTAAACTAAAACATCGGGTATCTCCGTGGCCCATAATGAACATACCTACACATTTTCAGAAAGATCGGCCCAGTAGTTTTGTCTGGAGCGAGTGGAACACATTTTGACCACGGACACACAGACACACAGACAGACAGACGTAACAGGCAGACACACAGACAGCATTTCTTCGTTCCCATTCTAAAGTACCCCCTGTTCTATAAGAACTGGCAGTACAAAAAGGAAACTTGTGTATGTTTCACTCCACAGCTAAAACTGTAGAGCGCAGACTAACTTCAAAACAAATAGTTGCGCGACCCTGCGCGCTCAAATCTGAAAGGAGGAAGAG
>CM031626.1:36338054-36350554 GCA_018398815.1 Conus ventricosus | reverse complement strand
AAAAAAGGTGAAAAATGGACATTCGGAGATCCTACGCTTGATGCGACCGTTTCAATGTTAGCAGACTTATGTACAAAGTTTGATGAACTATCTGATGACATGTACAATGATTTGGCAGAACTGAAAGATTCGTATTCCGATCTAAAGCAAGAACTGCTTGACATGAAGACTACTACTGACACTGTAAAAATGTAAAACAAACTTTTAAAAGAAGAAAGCAAGACTTTAAAGCAGATGATAGAACTCAGAACTCAGAACTCAGAAGCAGTTTAATGTACTTCGGCCTTGGGCCACAATACAATGCAATCGGGAGGGAGGGGTAGATAAATAGATTAAATGGAAGGGGGGGGGGGGGGGCGTCATTATATTTTGATCTTGAATGGAAAGCTTGGAATCCAAATAAGAATACGAACGCATAGACACATTTCATAGACTGCACGGTTATCACACAGTTTAACTTGTTACACAACCAATGCCGTTAAGAGTAGTGGCCTCTGAGCAAATTAAAACTACTCAATTGGAGCGAGTGAAACAATGCATCAAAAATAAATAAATGTAAATGTTCAACCTTGAGAAGTCAATTTCTTTCTTATATTATTAGCATGAAACACATACCTGGACAAATTATGCCTGTGGGTGGCATTATTTACTTTGAGCAAATCAGGGAGTGGTAAAAATTTACAATCCCCAAAAACTTTATTCTAAGGTCATCATACAGAAGCACTCGAAGAAAAAAAAAAAGGAATTCATCTTCAATTCTATTATTACAAAAACGACATAACCTATCTTGGCTGTTATTACTAAATCGATGGACATTGTTGTTAAGTGGCAAAGCATTTTAATCTTGCTTGTGAAATAGCAACCGAAAGCAGTATGTATCCATGCAACTGATATATTTTTCTTTTTCGAAAATGGTTTTAAAGGATCTGTAACTATCATACCTATCTCGATCTCTAATAGATCCAGTCATTCTTGAGAAAGAAAAACCACGAGTCTGTTTAAATAGACATTAAAAAAGCCTTAACATCCCCAAACACCCTGCTGCAGCCACACAATATTAAAATAGTTTCACATAGAATTTGCCTTATCTGAGAAGCCCAACATGTCTTTCCAGTCTATCCACATCAAGCAACATTAAATAACCATTATATGGTAATCTGTCAGGATTCATTCGTAACAGTTCAAACCAGTATCTAAGGGAATTAGTGAAGGAGTCAATATAAAGTGGGTATCGTCCCAAGTCACCATACATCATTTTTATTGGGTTTGTCCTTAGTGGTTACTCCCAGAAAATCTTTTGCAGGCCATCAAATGTACTTTCTCTATTTCCTCTAATCTTTGTGGCCCATATTTTAGAAGAATATAACAGAATGGGTTGGTTTCTTACGTCAAAAATCTTAAAGAACGTGCTGCATTCATTTTTTTTATTTTCTGGAAAAACTCGGTTTAACTCCACAACAGCTTTCTTACTTGGTCAAAATGCTCTGTACCTATTTGACATGATTTTTGTTGTGAAACAAAAACCCAAGATAGCAATAATTTTTAAAACTACTTATAATCTTTAAGACCATTGAAATACCATTGCTCGCTTTTTCCAAGAAAACCACCTTTCCTAAACACCATTATCTTAGATTTTTTTCAATGTTAACAGTTAATTGCATGTCATCACAACAAGACTTCATCATTTAACTGGTTTTGTAAGCCCCATGGGTTGTAGAAATTAGAGCTACATCAATCAGCAAAGAGCAAAAAAAATTTCCATAAGGTCTGGAAATTTAAATGAACGCCATGCCTTCCTCTTTCGCTCATATGATCTGCTAACTGGTTGATAAAATATTGAGAACAATGTAGGGCTCAACACCATCCTTGTCTCACCCCAATTTCGGGCATTCAAAGAAACTCGGAAAATATCAGAATCTGCACGGACACATGAAAGTAGGGATTCGTACATTGCTGTTAAAGACGAAAAAAAACTCCCCCTTTACTCCTTTACTTTCTATGCATTCAATTAACTTATCGTGTCTAACCAAAATCGAAAGCTTTTTTTTTAAATCCACAAAAGCAACTTTACATTCTTTTACCTTTTTTGCTCATATTACTTCGAACAATCGCATACAGATTGAAAATCTAATCCAAGAAATCTTTTCTGAACCAGCTTGGCTTTCTGATGTTAATTGATTTTTTTCCAACCATGTGTAAAATTTCTCGTGTTCAATAAGAAGTGTAACTTTGAATAGAATACTTACCCAAAAATATACCTCTGTAAATATCTACATTGCTTGGATCTCCCTTTTTATGAATTAAATTTAAATAACCGCTTTTGACCAATCTTTTGGATAGACGCCCTTATCAAAATTTAGTTGAACAGCTTTATAATAAAAGAGCGAACCTGTCTGCCGCCATTCTTAGCATTTCAGCTGTAATTCCATCTATGCACACGCCCTTTCCCGACTTCAGATTGCCTATTGCACTATTACCTCCTCTTCCCAAATACTTGTGTTTAAAACATGGTCCAGATGATCCGTTTTTAAAACTATTTCTGGGCCTGAGCAGCCAGTATGTGCGCTGTGTCAGTTTGGAATACTGCCTTGAAATGATTAACCCAATCCACCGTTTTTATGTTATTCGTGGATTTATCTCAGTCCCATATTTTTAAGCTGTTTCCAAAACATGATGGATTCAATAAATTATTGGCAAGAGATTCTGCTTTCAACTTCCTGAACTCTCGTCGTTTAGTTTTTGTAAGTGCTTGTACGTTTTTCCGTTCTTGGACGTAAATCAATTTGTTTGTTTGTCAGTTTTTCTAAAACGGTTCAACGTTCTTCTGGCTTCTTTTTTTTTTTTTAGCTTGATTACATCCCGTGTCAAACCATTCTGATCGCTTTTTCTGATCAGAACCGAGAATTTAAAGAACCCTGCACTCACTAGCTTCAGTCAGCTTTGAAACAAACAGTGTCAATGCATTATCAACATCGGAATCCAACCAATTAAAAGCCAATGTATATCATGTTAAAACAATATGCTAAAAGCATCAAACACATCACGCGTGTCTTTACAGAAAATTTCGTTTCAAAAGTTTTATTGACTAAAAACTAGATGCTACCAGAACTAAAAAGATGCTTCAACAAAAAATGCGTATGTGGGAAACAAATCTATCAAGAGGTCATGTTTCGTTTGTTTTGCCTTTCAGAGTATACTTACAATGTTTATCGGGCATGTCTGTGACTGATCTTTCTCTTTCCCTAATGGTAATCTTACTTTTAAAGTTACCTCTCGTTCGATGTACAATCCGGTTACGTATATACTTTGACATGGTATGGATGTTTTTTCTGTGGTAACCGTTTACATCCGCATCAGCACACACAAATACAACCACATAAATGCACGCAGGCAAAAACGTACACACACACATGCAAGCATTCTCTCTCCTCTCTCTCTCTCTCTCTCTCTCCCCTCTTCTCTCTCTCTCTCTCTCTCTCTCTCTCTCTCTTTTCTTTCTTTCTGTCTCATACAGACACATACACACCACACCCCACACACACACACACACACACACACACACACACACGTATCTCAGTTCATGGAGAAAAACAAACTGTTTCAACCCACTCCAATCTGGATTCCGATCTAATCGTTCCTGCTACACAGCATTATCACGAATGTGTGACTCATGGCTTTCAAATATGAACCAATCACAAATGACAGAGTTGTCTTTCTTGACTTCAAAAAGGTGTTTGATCTTGTTGATCATTCATTCTTCTAAAGAAACTATCTGTCTACTTGAACCATACCCCGACAATCTCATTATTCCAATCACACTTGAACGATAAGACTCAGTATGTGGTGCTTAATGGCAAAACCTCCGCTTCAGACTTTGTCAGACATGGAGTTCCACAGGGCTCAGTACTAGCCCCCCTCCTATTCTGCATCTTCATCAATGATTTACCATAGTCCGTATCAGATGAAAAGGTCACGACAGGTTTATTTGCTGATGACTTGTCAGACCAAACGAACGGTAGTGATCTACAGATAATAGAAACTTCTCTCCAGGAAAGTCTAAACGACGTGTCAGACTGGTGTCATTCAAACTCAATAGTCATACACCCTGTGACATTCATTCATAAGCTCGGTTCATTTTCATTAAAAAAATGACGCAATCGATACATGACGTCTATTCGCTCTGCGCTGGATTAATATTTCTATGTCCAAACGACAAAACTAATTGTTAGTTTTTGCTTTACGGCAGTACGTTTATAATTTCAAGCGTCATGCAGACTTGCATTTGTATTAATAATAAAATGATTTACAATTGTAGGGCATCGAAAACCGTCGTACTGACCAATCGCGACTGTCCAAGTGTCAGTAGTGTCTCTGTCCGCGCATGTGCGGTAGATAGTAACCGTTGAATCCTGCCATCTTTGATCAGCCCGAGTCGTGGAATTGGCTCCGTAGAAAAGGTCCAATTATTTGAAGAGCAAGAAACCTTTTGAAGGTATCAGTCTAGGCCGGACTGAAGGGATACCACAGAGCATTCGACAACATCCACAACTTTTTTCGGGGAAAGCTGAACGAGTCTCATCGTTCCGTGGTCGAGTCGAAAACTGTGGCTACAAGAAGTCTATGTTGAGGTAAATGGATCGAAATCATTTTTCCGTATAGAGCAACAAAATCTATTTCAATATAATCGCATTAAGGCACATTTACCAGTTCAATAATATTTTGTGCGCGCGATCATTTAATATGCTCTGAATTAAATATTTCAGGTTTACCGGTCAACACGTATGATCGATCGTAGAGCTGTCATTTTCATCTGTTTGCTCTCATCATATTGTGTTTGCCATGTACTAATCCATACTATGTAAATTCAATTTCAGCTCACCGTTGTATGCAACCATATTTAGAGGATGTGATATTTGTGTGAATGCAGATTTATTATTTAAAGAATCGTAAACGAGTTCAAGTTATGAACGAAGCATTTTCGTGGACCTAAGTGATCTGTATAATATGAAGATTGACGCCATTTGATTTAATCCATTCAAGGATTAAATGTAATTGTAATTTATCAAGCACTAAGCCTGGCGAATAACTCAGTCAAGGCAGATTGGAATATTCATGTATACTTTCCTTCTTTGTTAACGAGTTGTATCGTAAAGCAATTTTTGAAGGAAATCATTGTAAATGATAGAGCAAGCTAGTGCAATTGTAAAGTGTGTCTAGAGCGTGTAGTGAGTGGAATAGTGATGTGCCACTATAGTGCAAGATCTAAGACAATCGTTATCTTGCAGGTTTTCTTTCGTACTTTCTTCTTCCTTTGACGACCACCCAGTTCATCACTGCATCTTTATTCCATCATCGTCACACAATCTCTATTCTGCTGCATTCTTCGTGAGAGGAACGTGCTGGTGTGTCAACCTTATCGGAACCCGGAGGTGGACTCTAAGCGTCAACGGAACTCCGGAACGCCACAGGATCCGTGAAGCTGAGTGCAAATTATTCAAACACATCCCTCCATACTCAAGCACGCTACAACACACTCAGACATTTTTTTTTGTATATTTTTTTTCTTGTGTATGACTATATTCTGCGTGCATTCTCCGGAAATATATTTTTGTAGCACAAGCGAACAGTATTTGTGCTACTGCAAGAAGTGGAGAGGAGAAGGACAGAGACTTTGTTGTTATTAGTATATGTGCATGATTTATTTCTTTTGTGTGTGATTCATTTCATAGGCAACAAACGGACATCAACATACAAAGCAACCATACGACATATTCACCGCAGATCATCATCATCTTTATTCATACTTAATTAAATTCAGTTGTTGAATCAAAGATCAAACCTCTTGATTACATCTGTGGAAAGAAAGTGAAGGGTGTGGATGAAAGCTTGACTTTCCTACTACGGTCTATCGTTCTTGCCTGAGCATTCAACCATCATTTATGAATGGGGTCTTATTAAAAACGTCACATATTATTTGGGGGCTCGTCCCGGGGATCTTCGATCTGAAAGTACCTGGAGGTCAGTGACGCAGGCAAGGATTGTAGACCGCAACCTTCACTCTTTTCCAGTGGGAGGTTGGGCGGTGTGCTCTATGATCTATTATATGTGTTGACCATCTAAACATATAAATTAAAAAAAAAAAAATTAATTTCACATTTTTGTTCATAAATCATTTACATTTATTTCGTTAGTCGCGACGCTATTTGTTCATTATTTTTCCTAATCCTAGAAAAGGCCTCAACACAGAACAGAGAAAGTAACGACCTTGGCCAATTCACGTCATATTTACCACAACATAATTTAACTTCTTATTAGATCTATTTCACTAGATCTGTTGTGAAGAAGATTTTTATTCAAGTTGCCAGTTAGTGCAATCTTGACTTTACTGCATTGGAATTGTGCAGTGGTGTTGTATTTGTGTCGGATTGGGACACAGTGATTAGAGTAAAGTATTGATACTCTAAAGCGGCATTTCAACGTAAGCTATTAACGTGGGTGCGACGTGGCACCACGGGCTATTTTGCGGGCGCCGTATTGTTTTCGTACGTACGATATTGGAGATATATTCTTCAGCACGTCCGTTCGTCAGTTAGTACGTTCGTTCCGTAGCTGTGTGTGCAAACCGTGGTTTGGTTTGTTGACGTGTTTTGAATACACGTGTTTGGGGTTTCGAGTGTTGTTATCCCCATTTTTACTACACGGGGTTGTGTAGTGTGTTTCCCAGTCGTGGTGGGAAAGTTGTTTCTTTGCACTCTGTGTTTTGAAACGTGTGCCAATATCACTTGGCATTAACGCGTGACGATATTCGGTTTCCGCGTTATTTGTATTGTTAAATTTATTAGGACATCAGGACTTGCAGTGGTAGGCGACATGCCGACAAGAAAGTCCCGACGTCAGGCATCTGCCACTGACGAAAGTCAGTCTCAACAAATTCAGACTAGTGCGCAATTCCAACGATGGAAAGCCGAGGCACTAGAGTTAGGCCTAAAAGGAGCAGAACTCGCTCATTACATCAAGGAAGAGAAAGAACGTGAAATAGAACGAGAGCAACAAGAAAGAAAGGAGGAAAGAGAGCGTGAAGAAAGAGAACGTGAGGAACGAGAAAGAAAGGAGGAAAGAGATCGAGAAGAAAGAGAGGCCGAGAGACAATTACAGCTAGAGTTAGCTAGAGTTAAAGCAGGAAGCAGTGGTGATGCTCAACCAAGTGCTAGCGCCCAATCCATTCTTCAGACTGTAGTGTCGGCTAAGGTCAAGTTACCTTACTTAGAAGACAAGGACGACCTTGAGTCATATTTGACTCAGTTTGAAAAGGTGGCAGTCATTAATGGATGGAATGAGGAGGAATGGGGTGCCAGGTTAGCTCCATTACTCAAGGGCAGAGCTAGGGAAGCGTATGTAAAACTAACCCGCGGCAGAGTCGGCGGACTATAACCTCATCAAACAGGCACTTCTGCATAAGTATCAACTGAGTGCTGGTCATTACAGACAGAAGTTTCGTACAGCACGCAAAGAGAGCACTGATACGTCATTGTCACTATGGGATCGTTTGTCTATGTGGCTAGAGAGGTGGTTGAATTTGTCCAACAGGACAGAAAAGGATTTAAAAGAAATGTTAATCCTAGAGAAGTTTCTGGAAGCATTGCCTTTTGATCAGGCGAGATTTGTCAGGGAGAGAGATCCACAGACTGGAAAGGAAGCTGTTGCAGCAGCAGATCTATTTGAACAGACGAGACTTGTGGAGAGGAGTTATCGTGAGAGTAAACCTGATCATCGTAGGTATGGTCATGGGAGTGATAACAGAGGTCCACACAAGGAAGCTCGGAAGGAGGATAAGCCTAGGGGATCTATACCTGACAGGGGAGGCAACGACAGGAGAAATTATCGCTTCCAGATAAAATGTTACAGATGTGGAGGACCACATCACCAGAGGGATTGTACACAAAAGAGAAATGACACAGCGATGTGCACTACGACAGCGGCTGCACAGTGTCAACTAAAAGATGATCAACAGTTGTGTGATAGTTGTAAAGGGATCGAGTTCAATCCCTATTGCACGGTAGAAGTCGAAGGAGAAACGGTGGATGCTGTGAGAGATACAGGCTCTACCATGACGATCGTGAGGAAGGACTTAGTTCCAGAACATTGTTACACAGGTCAGAAAAAAGAGGTATCACTGGCATCGTCATCAGTCAAACAGAATCTTCCTGTGGCGAGTGTACATATGGAGACTCCCTACTTTTCAGACAAGACTGAAGTACTTGTTATGGAAAAACCCGTTTGCCCAGTATTGATTGGGAATACACGCAAGCAAGAAAGAGGAGGGATCATTTACTGTACCCGTTTATCCCATCCAAGCGGCAGCAGTTACCGGCAGCAGGTGAAACCGCTCAAGATCAAAGAAGCAACATGCAGCATTGTATCTCCTGCAGAGTTGAAGGAAGAACAGATAAAAGACCCATCACTCAAGAAGTTGTTTGAGTTGGCCCGTAAACCAGACAACGCACGTACCAGCAAAACAGGTGTTGAAACATCGTTTATGATCAAGAAGGGAATACTATATAGGAAGGTGCGTACACCAACGACGCAGCATACCCAAGTTGTGGTACCCAGGAAACTGAGATCTAACGTACTACAAGTAGCTCATGACAATACCTATGTCTGGACACCTCGGTGTAAGGCGTACGAAAGAGCGTCTGCTACATGATTTCTTTTGGCCAGGAGTGGAAGGTGACGTCAAAAGATATTGTGCGTCATGCGATACGTGTCAGAGATGTATCGGCAGAAACAGTATTAGGAAAGCGCCAGTTCAGAGGATGCTGCTGATCGAAATACCGTTCCATCGTGTTTGCAGTGGACATCATCGGACCCATCAACCCCATGTCATCATCAGGGAAGAGATACATTCTCACCGTCATCGATTATGCTACGCGCTACGCAGAGGCAACAGCACTCCGTAACATCAACACAGAAGCAGTGGCTGAAGCTTTGTGGGAAATCTGGACGCGAGTGGGAATACCACACAAATTCTCACGGACAGAGGTAGTCAATTTCTTTCTGGGACGATGCAGGAGGTCAACAGACTCTTGAACATTAAAGGTATCACCACAACGCCATACCACGCTCAGACCAACGGACTCGTGGAAAGATTTAATGGCACGTTGAAGGTCATGTTGAAGAAACTTTGTTTGGATCAACCCAAAGAATGGGACAGATTTCTTCCTGCAGTATTGTTCGCTTACAGAGAAGCACCACAAGAATCACTCAAGTTCTCACCATTTGAACTATTATATGGGAGACACGTGCGTGGACCAATGCAGGTCTTAAAACAAATATGGACAGACGAGGAGCTGGAGACAGACGTCAGAACAACGGCGGAATATGTCATCGATCTGAAGGAGAGGATCGAAGAAACATGCAAGATAGCTCGTGACAATCTGGACAAGGCTGCCGGACGACAAGCGAAGCACTACAACAGGAAAACGAAGATGAGACATCTCATTCCTGGGAACAAAGTATTAGTGCTACTTCCACAGAAACATACCAAGCTCCAGTTAACATGGAAAGGACCGTACACCATTTCCAGAAGAGTCAATCCAGTTGATTACAAGATTGAGATCAACGGCAAGGAGAAGACATATCACATCAATCTCCTCAAAGAGTACTTTGAAAGAGAAGGATTGAATCAACAGGAGTACGTCGCAGTTGTCATGCAGGAGGAGGATCATGAGAGTATCTGACTGACCATATACCACTCATACCTTTGAAGAGAACCGAGGACTCCAGCAATGTCGTGTATGGACCACAGCTATCCAGGGAACAGAGGACAGAGCTGGAAAACATTGTTCGTCGTCATGACGAAATCATCACCGATTTGCCAGGCGAAACCAATCTAGTTACCTGCGAATTGAGACTGGCATCACAACAACCAGTGAAGGTACATCAGTACCCGGTGCCACACTCTCAAATAGAAACGGTTGAAAAAGAGGTTGATCAAATGCTAGCCATGGGAGTGATAGAACCAGCCATATCTCCATACAATGCGCCCATTGTATTGGTTAAGAAGAAAGACTCGACAGTCAGGTTCTGTATCGATTACAGGAGACTGAATCTCATGACAGAATTCGACGCAGAGCCACTACCAGACATCGAAACGATCTTTGCAAAGATCGGAAAAGCGAAATACTTTTCCAAAATTGATCTGTCAAAGGGGTTCTGGCAGATTCAAATGAACGAAAAAGACAAGCCAAAGACAGCTTTTAGTACCCCCAAGGGACAGTATCAGTGGAGACGTATGCCCTTTGGCATGAGGAACGCAAGTGCCGTGTTCACAAGGATGATGAGGAAATTATTGAGTGACATAAAATCAAAAGATGTCCACAACTTTATTGATGATATTCTAATCGCTTCTGAGACTTGGGAGGAACATGTTGAGGCAATCAAAGCCGTACTTAAGAGACTGCAAGGGGCAGGGCTCACTGCGAAACCATCCAAATGCTTTTTTGGATTCCATGAAATACCATTCTTAGGACATCAGGTTGGACGAGGTCAGGTCAGGCCAGAGGCGGACAAGCTAGAAAAGCTTGAGAAGGCCGAAAGACCGAAGACCAAGAAAGAGCTCAGGTCATTCCTGGGTTTGGCAGGATATTAATCGGAAAATTTGTTCCGAACTTCGCCATGATTGCTGTTCCATTGACAGATCTGACAAAGAAAGACCAGCCGGAGAAGATTGTATGGTCGGAGGCATGTGAAAAAGCCATGAGGACGCTGAAGAACAAACTCGTCAGCGCACCTATCATGCGATTGCCAGACAGGGAAAAGCCCTATGTGCTACGCACAGACGCCAGCGATCTAGGACTGGGAGCAGTTCTTCTTCAAGAGCAATGACGGAATGCTACAGCCAGTGGCTTACGCCAGTAAAAAGCTCAACAAGCCCGAAAGGAACTACGCCACAGTAGAGAAAGAATGCTTGGCAGTTGTGTGGGCAGTCAGAAAGTTTGAGCCGTATCTCTACGGTACGAACTTTATACTAGAAACAGATCATCAACCTTTGCAATGTCTAAAAAAGAACAAGACTGCAAACGGCCGCCTGTTACGTTGGGCAATACTCCTGCAAGATCATGATTTCACAATCAGAGTCATCCCTGGAAAAGATAATGTCGGTGCAGACTACATGAGCAGAAGTACAGTCGTTGAAGAGTAAAGCACTCTGGAATCCTGCAAATGTATATATATTGAGAAATGCAAAAGAGTTGTGCATAATTTGATTGTTTAATCCTGTATTTGACTTATTAATGGACTGTCACCTTTCTTAGTGTTTTGCTTACAATAGGATTTTTTCGCTAAGTAGGGGGGGTATTTGTGACATTCATTCATAAGCTCGGTTCATTTTCATTAAGAAAATGACGCAATCGATACATGACGTCTATTCGCTCTGCGCTGGATTAATATTTCTATGTCCAAACGACAAAACTAATTGTTAGTTTTTGCTTTACGGCAGTACGTTTATAATTTCAAGCGTCATGCAGACTTGCATTTGTATTAATAATAAAATGATTTACAATTGTAGGCATCGAAAACCGTCGTACTGACCAATCGCGACTGTCCAAGTGTCAGTAGTGTCTCTGTCCGCGCATGTGCGGTAGATAGTAACCGTTGAATCCTGCCATCTTTGATCAGCCCGGAGGTCGTGGAATTGGCTCCGTAGAAAAGGTCCAATTATTTGAAGAGCAAGAAACCTTTGAAGGTATCAGTCTAGGCCGGACTGAAGGGATACCACAGAGCATTCGACAACATCCACAACTTTTTTCGGGGAAAGCTGAACGAGTCTCATCGTTCCGTGGTCGAGTCGAAAACTGTGGCTACAAGAAGTCTATGTTGAGGTAAATGGATCGAAATCATTTTTCCGTATAGAGCAACAAAATCTATTTCAATATAATCGCATTAAGGCACATTTACCAGTTCAATAATATTTTGTGCGCGCGATCATTTAAATTATGCTCTGAATTAAATATTTCAGGTTTACCGGTCAACACGTATGATCGATCGTAGAGCTGTCATTTTCATCTGTTTTGCCTCTCATCATATCGTGTTGCCATGTACTAATCCATACTATGTAAATTCAATTTCAGCTCACCATTGTATGCAACCATATTTAGAGGATGTGATATTTGTGTGAATGCAGATTTATTATTTAAAGAATCGTAAACGAGTTCAAGTTATGAACGAAGCATTTTCGTGATCTAAGTGATCTGTATAATATGAAGATTGACGCCATTTGATTTAATCCATTCAAGGATTAAATGTAATTGTAATTTATCAAGCACTAAGCCTGGCGAATAACTCAGTCAAGGCAGATTGGAATAATTCATGTATACTTTCCTTCTTTGTTAACGAGTTGTATCGTAAAGCAATTTTTGAAGGAAATCAATTGTAAATGATAGAGCAAGCTAGTGCAATTGTAAAGTGTGTCTAGAGCGTGTAGTGAGTGGAATAGTGATGTG
>CM031626.1:36310554-36333054 GCA_018398815.1 Conus ventricosus | reverse complement strand
AACTCTAATTAGTTATCTCACACCATGTAATAGCCATTTGATACATCTTCATATTACATCCTCTGTCTGCAACTCTAATTAGTTATCTCACACCATGTAATAGCCATTCGATTCATCTTCATATTACATCCTCTCTCTGCAACTCTAATTAGTTATCTCACAAAAAACACGTGTGCTGGCTGGATGTCTGTTTGTGGGTGTGTGTCTGTCCTGTGGGTGTGTGTCTGTCTGTGGGTGTGTGTCTGTCTGTGGGTGTGTGTCTGTTTGTGGGCGTGTGTCTGTCTGTGCATGGTGCAATCTTGTGCAGTCTGTGTCTAGTTTTGGACATACAGCTAAAGATGTTCTGTCTGATCTTCTCTAAATTGATACAGATCTTCTCATGTGACTCCCTTACTTCTTTCTCTTCACTGGCTGCCTGTCGAAAACGGAATAGACCACAAACTGTCTACATTCTGCTTTAAATCTTTGAATGGCTTAGCTCCTTCCTACCTTTCTGGTCTCCTTTATCTCTGTGATCCTTCCATCCAGTGGCGTTCTTCTATCGACAACGCTCTGTTAAAAATCCCTCGATTTCGAACTAAAACCTATGGCGATCGTTCCTTTTCTTTTCAGGGTCCGCTTCTTGGCATAACTCCCAATACATTTGCATTGTTCAAACTCTCTGTCTTCCTTTAAGGAATCACTTAAAACAACCCTCTTCACCTATCAATAGCAGTTCTTTCTTCCCCTTCCCTTGCCCATCAAATTGATTCTGCGACTAATGTGTGTGTGTGTGTGTGTGTGTGTGTGTGTGTGTGTGTGTGTGTGTGTGTGTGTGTGTGCGTGCGTGCGTGCGTGCGTGCGTGTGTGTGTGTGTGTGTGTGTGTGTGTGTGTGTGTGGTGTGTGGTGTGTGTGTGTGTGTGTGTGTGTGTGTGTGTGTGTGTGTGTGTGTGTGTGTGTGTGTGTGTGTGTGTGTGTGTGTGTTTGGGGGGGGGGGGGGTATGTGTGTGCGTGGGTGGGTGTTAATATGCACCCTTGTTTGTAAGTGTATGGTACTTATTGCAATATTCATCTTATTGGTTTCATTTATGTTTTCTTTAACCTTTTCTGTATTTGTAAGCGCTTAGGGCTTATGATGTAAGATTAAGCGCCACAAATAATACAAATTATAATCATTATCATTATTATTATTATTATACAGTGACTCATTAGCAAATGGGACACATCAAGAATGAATCACTTTAGTGCTAGAGAGTTGTATCAATTGCATTTTGGATGTGACATGGCGGAGTGCCGTGAGGTAAGGATCCTGAGACAAATCAAACCGACTTTGTTGCTGGCTTTCATATATTCCAAACTGTCCTTTCTTTCGGACAGAAAAGCTTAGCAAGGAGAAACTTGGAATGAAGCTCTTAAGTTAAAAAATTGAATCATGTGGATTTACAGATCACAAAATATATGTTAAACCAGCTGTCAAACTTACAAGGCAAGGGAGAAGTTTTGGAGGAGCAGTTTGTTTGATACGAAAATATCTTCTTCCACATGTGCATGAGGTTGATTGTGAGAGTCCTTATTCCATGACATTCACACTTGATAAAGAGGGTTTTTTTGTCTTTATAAAAACATTTTACTTGTATGTGCGTATGATCCTCCTGAAAATTCGCCCTGTTACTCTATCAACGGTTTCGACAACGGCATTGATCTGTTGGAAAACATGCATTGCAAGTAAGTTGTTATCTTTAGAAGACACTAAAATATTGTCATGTGGTGATATGAATGCCAGAACGTCTGACAAATTCCCAAAAAATTTAAATGAGCTTGAATAACATATTGATCATGATAAGAATGATAATTGTATGAAACGAACTTCTCAAGATAAAACCTTAAATGCATATGGAAAGAAATATTTGGACATGTGCACTGTTTAGGGACTGTGCATTTTAAACGGAATGTGTAGTGGCGACCTTGAAGGTCGTTTTACATATATTTCGGATGTAGGATGCAGTGCAAATGACTGTTTTTAGTGTCAAGAAACGGTTTGAGCTTCTATGTGAACAGTTAACTCCTACTATTATGGAAAGATTTAATATCTGATCAAATGCCCCTTGTATTGCGTATTGACAATCAAAAGGAAACGAAATACACAAAAAATGACTCGAATGATGAAAATAATCCGTTTACTGTTAAATATTTCTGGAACAAGGATTACGCCCTCGAATTCCATCGTTCCATATACTCTCAAGATGTCAAAGAGAAGATGGCAATAGAGAAGGTCTTATACATATGGATGTAAATGAAGCAATACATAAATTTTAGGTGATCATGAAAGAACAAGCTGAAATTATGAAGAAAAAGACTCTTCTAAATAAAAGTATTCCTAGTGATAGTTGGTATGATAAGGACTGTAAACATCAAAACATAAAATGCTTAGTATGTGGAGACATGTGTGTGAAACTTTGGATAAAGATGATCGAGTCGCATTCTGTGTCGCAAGACGTGAATATAAAAATCTTAATGAAAGGAAAAAGAACGAACACAATGAATCGTTGCTAAATGAACTGATTAATTCTGTGAAAAGACAACAGGACGTTCGGGAAACTGTACATAAGACTGCAAGGAGAAAATTTCACCGTCAAACAATATTTCTATAAACTGAGTGGTTCGAACATTTTAGAAGCTTGCTAGAGAAATCGGAAATGAAATGAGGTAGGGAACAGTGAACGATAAACAGTAAACAAGTGGGGTATGTTTTGCTCCCAAAAGGAAACCTAACACAGAGTAACTTTTATTCAAGACTGGCACAGCCTTTTAAACTTGAATGAAGTCAAATACATAGACGAACAATCTAATAGTGGGGGAAAAAACAAGCGCAGGCCAACAACTGAACTGTCTGGCAAAGATTTGGACTTGAGGGGAGGGGAGAGGGGAGGGAGTTTGAAGATGGAGAAACTGGGAAAATGAAATTAAAAAAAAAAAAAAAAAGTACAGACATGAAAACTCTTCTCTAGCTGCATACCCCACTTGTTTACTGTTTATCGTTTACTGTTCCCTACCTCGTGTCTCCCTGATGAGTCCCGATCCAGCGGGCGAAAGGCCTCGGAGCAGGCAATACAAATATATCTGCCTTCAAAAGGGATTGCGATGGTTCCCTTATGCAGCTAGAGAAGAGTTTTCATGTCTGTAACTTTTTTTTTTTTTTTTTTTTAATTTCATTTTCCCAGTTTCTCCATCTTCAAACTCCCCTCCCCTCTCCCTCCCCTCAAGTCCAAATCTTTGCCAGACAGTTCAGTTGTTGGCCTGCGCTTGTTTTTTCCCCCACTATTAGATTGTTCGTCTATGTATTTGACTTTATTCAAGTTTAAAAGGCTGTGCCAGTCTTGAATAAAAGTTACTCTGTGTTAGGTTTCCTTATGGGAGCAAAACATACCCCACTTGTTTACTGTTTATTGCTAGAGAAAGTTGACGAAAATAATATAACAGAGATCATAGTTCGCGATAACGAAGATGAGGACTTTCCTTGTCACAGAGCAATATCTCGAGAAGTGTCGCTCGCAATCAGAAAATTGAGAAATGGAAAATCTGCTGGCCCTGATGGTCTAATTGGTGAATTTTTTTTTTAATATTCTGGCGAGTCCGTCTTGAATTTCTTAGTGAAGCTGTTTAACTTCTCTTTGATAATGGCGTTCACCCGGACAGTTTGAAAGAATCCATAATTTTACCCTTATTCAAGAAGGGTGAGGTTAACAATGTAAATGACTATAGAGGTATTTCGTTATGTAATATTTGTAGCAACTGTTACAGTTCTGTTATTAATAGTAGATTGCATGAATGGGTAAGTCAGAGCAATATAACAGGAGAACATCAGGCGCGGTTTAAAAGAGGTTATTCCACAATTGATGATATATTTACTCTGCTTGCTGCTATTCAGAAACAATTTGTAAATAATCAGAAGTTTTGTGTTGCCTTTGTGGACTTCGAACAGGCTTTGGATTCCATTTCTCGAAAATTGTTATGGCCTGTTTTGTTAAAAAAAAAGAATCAGGGGTAAGTTGTATTGCACCATAAAGAGTATGTATTGTGAGGAAAAAGCAAAAATACGATCAGGCGCAAAATTATCAGACTTTGTCAAGTGTACAAGTTGGGTCAAACTAGGGATGTCTGTAGCCCGATTTTATTTTCCTTATTCATTACTGAGTTAGCCTTGGAAATGATTGAAAATGGCCGTCATGGAGTAAGTTAGCCAGTGAGCCTATTGAACACGCACAAAGCAGGAAGGGGGGGGGGGGGGGGGGGGAGAGGGAATTCAGTTTTTGACTATGTTCAAAGCTACGTAAATTCACATTGGTGACGCATCCCAGTGCAACAGCTCTCTCGTGTTTTATATGTAAGATCCTTGTTTTAGATCCTTTCCACCCACACATTAATTTCTTTATCCATTGGATTTAAGTCTTATAGTCTCGTACCTCAACAAGTCTGATGTATCATAAGCCCGCACGTATTGACATCTCCTTTATGAGACTGAAAACAAAACTTGAACGCCCTTTTCATGTTGCAGGTATTTGGGTATTTTGCGCTGGGATGAGGGCGCTGTGGTTTTCTTTTTACCACTCCATATGCTCTCAAGTGGGGTTACAGAGAGAACAGTTTGTTATACCCTGTCCCCTTCTAGGGGCGAGGTGGATGGTGGCGGATGTAACGAAGGAAAGTCGGGCTTTGTGTGTGAACTCCCTAACCTGTCAGATCAGCATAACACCCGCACGTCTGTCACTCTACCTGTATCGACTGGAAGGGCCACACCAAGTGTTCCTCTGGAAATCTGTCCCATGCAGCACCTGACTCACCAACTGCTGGCCTGTGATGTGAAAAGTCAGTGCAGGCGACTGGAGAACACTGAGACATGGTACAGGGCGACTTGCAGAATGTCCCAGGGACTGTCACAGCCATACTTTTATTGTAACGAATCTGAGGAATTTGTGCCTTACAATCTGGTGTGTGATTTTCAAGACGATTGTTCAGACAGACGTGATGAGGATTTCTGTGAGCATCCTGCATGCAAAGAAGACATGATTGACTGTGGATTGGAACAGGTTCGTGATCGTTCGGAAAATATCTTCTCTCTTCTTACCGTTTGCTTCTGTTGATCCCTTTCTGTCTATGTATGAAAGAAAACAGATAAGGCGTGGCCAAGTGGTTAGCGTCACAGACTCCCAGCTGGGAGGTCGTGGCTTTGATTCCCGTCAGACCCTGTTATTTGTGGGGTTTTCTGCATGCCCCGACTGGCCCCTACCCAGAGTGTAGTTTGCTGTGGGGAGACTGGGACCACACAGTTGAGTGTTTTTCTTTCTTGTTTTGTTGTTTGTTTGTTTGTTTGTTTGTTTGTTTTTTGCATCTTCTATGAAGGTTCTTTTCTTTGGAAAAAAAAGCAAGTTACTTCATTGTGATTCACATTCAGTCAGAAGAAAAACTGGCATGTTTATGCACACACAAACACATACACAAACACAATATAACCAGAACTAAAGCACATGCATAAAAAAGAATGTGCTGGGGAGAGGAGCAAGACTAAGAGATAGAGGAAGAGAATAAAAGTGGAGAGAGAGAGAGAGGAGAGAGAGAGAGAGAGAGAGAGAGAGAGAGAGAGAGGAGAGGAGAGAGAGAGAGAGAGAGAGAGAGAGAGAGAGAGAGAGAGAGAGAGAGAGAGAGAGAGAGGAAGCGAAGACAGGAAAGGGGGAAGGAGAGGGAAAGTGAACAGCAGAGGGGGAAAGAAAAGGGATGCTGCCCTAACACAGTAACATGAACACAACAGCCAAATAGAGAAAGATAAACAAGTCAGCAATCATGGTAATTGAATAAACAAGTGGATAGACTGAAATTCTTTTAGATGTTTTGGTACTAACTAGGTTATTATTATTATTATTATTATTATTATTATTATTATTATTATTATTATTATTATTATTATTATTATTAACACTATAGACAGTAACCTTATTTAACCAGGAAGTCAATCCATCAAAAATGTGTCTAATTTACTGGTTACAATACTCAGATACCTTCCTGTTCTGTATCTATCTTTCAGTATTGTAATAAAAGTATTGGCAATTGGGGCTACTTTCTTCCATTTACATTTATAGATGTATTGCTTTGCCATAAGTACTATCAAATTAAGAACACTGTCAGTTATAGTGTTTTCCTCAACCCCAAATATTACAAGAACCTCTGTAAACTGGATATTCACACACTGAACACAGTTTTGAGATAAACATCTTTGCAAATCTTGCCAAAAAGTGGTGGTCATTGGGCAATACCATAACAAGTGACAAATTGTTTCCGTTTCAGTTTCACATAAGGAACAGAGTGATGAGTTTACTGCATTTCGTAGGTGTAGGTATCTCTTAGGTGATAGAACTCTGTGCAAAATACATAGCTGTAACCATCTCAGTTGAGCATCCGGGCTAGTTGAAGTAGCAGTTTGAAAAATTGTATTCCACTTAAGGTTGTTATAATGCATATTCCACTTTCTCACTTCATCAATGGTGTTATTATTTACATTGAAACAAGACTGAACATAATGTTTGCCTTTGTGGGTTAGTTGCCAGGCTTAATTTTTCTGCAGTTTTTATCTTGCAATAGGTGTTAGATTCATCTTGTTCTGAAAACTTTTTATTGCCTGAATAACTCCTCTGAATGTAACAAAGTATGTTACTATTCCATCATATTTTCTCAAAAACGCCTCATGACAAACAACTGCCCACATCATCTAGTAAATGATTGACCACATAAATACCTCTATCGAACAATGTTTAAAAAAAAATGACATGTCTACCTTTAAAAATATTCACATTATGAAATATGAATTACGCATTGAAAGCATCAATATTATTAGGTAAAAATTTACACATAATCGTCTATAATGTTTCAATACAACTGTCCAGAATGGGTTATTTAGCCCACGCAAAAGTACAATCACATATTCACAGCCCAACTTCTGCAAATTTACAAACTTTGGGTACAAGTCCAGGACAAATTGTTGCATGTAAGAATCATTGTCAAAAATTCTCCTTAACCAACTAATTTTCATGGTACTCAAAAAGGAAAATACATTCAACAATACCAAACCACCCTCCTTGTAATTCTTGTAAACATTTTTCTTACTGATTTCACTTGGCTTTTCATCTCATAAAAAGGCAAAAAAAAAATAATGCATCAGTTGGTGTAAAAAATCATCTCCTGGATCAGGTAGGTTGAGGAATAAATACACCAGTTTTGACATAGCTAGGAGTTTTTACAACTGTTATTTTTTCAAATGGAGTTAAATGTCTTTTGACCACTTTTTTAACAAACGTTTTACTTTATGCATTTTATTGTCATAGTTAAGTGCTACAATTTGTTCATCAACAGAAAAAGTAATTCCTAGAACTTTAAAGAATCCAGGATGCCAGCAAAAAATTTGGTCTCAGAGGTATCTTTCTGAATGTTTCTGGCTACCAATCAAGATTAATTGAGTCTTTTCTTTGTTGATTTTTAGCCCAAAGATATTAGCAAATATATTTAGTGTCTTATGGCTTCTTTTAAAGAATCTTCACTTCCATCAAGAAAATGGGAAGTATCGTCAGCAAACTGTGAGAGACGTGCATACATGTCGTTGATCTTAATATTTTTTATTATGTTATTTTTCCTGATCATTATGGACAAAATTTCTGCACAGATTAGGTATAAATATGGTGAAAGTGGGTCGCCCTGACGAGCACCTCTACAAATTTGAAACCAGTCTGAATAGTGGCCATTAACTGACATGCATGTATTGATTATTGTTATAAAAAGTTTCGATCCACCTATTTATGTCTTCACCAAAACTGAATACCTTTAATGCTTTGTTCAAGAATTTCCAGGAAACACTGTCAAAGGCTTTCTCAAACTCAACTAAAAGCAGAAGACCAGAGATGTTTTCATTAAATGTATGTAACAAAGTATCATAAACAAGTCTAATATTTTCTCCTATGTAACGCCCTTTCATGAAGCCTCTCTGATCAGAGTGAATAATCTTTGGCAACACTTCTTTGATTCTGGTGGCAATACAAGCAGATGCTATTTTGTAGGATGTATTTAGCAGAGATATAGGTCGCCAATTTTTTAAGAATTGTTTTGGTTTTTCTGTTGGAATGCAGGTAATTATTCCTTGTCGCTGTGTAATTGACATCTGACCAATCGAAAATCCAGCAAACCAAAAAAGGACCAATGTCATTGAAGAAAAACTTAAAGAATTCTGTTGTATAGCCATCAGAACCAAGACTTTTATTATTTTTCATTTTTCTGAGTGCATCGCAAACTTCACCATGTGTGACAGCTCCTTCCAACATTTCACATTCATCATCATTCAACACGGGAGCATCATATATTAGTGTAGACAGATCAACATTAGCAGTTTTCCTCTCACTGTACAGGTTTTCATTAAATAAAGTTTGTGTTTCTTTCAAAATTTCCTTTTGCTCAAAAATTATTTCACCATTATCTTTCTCCAAAGAGTGCATAGCTCTGACATATTGATGGTTTTCTAAATCACAGAAGTATTTACTTGGTTTTTCTCCATTTTGAATCCACTGGACTCTAGACCTCACAAGCATACCTTCTGATTTTTTATTTCGCAGCTCTTGTAGTCTGTGCTTTTCTCTTCAAGCTCGTCTAGTCTAGTCTAACTCTGTCATCCCTGGCTTCAGAGAAGCATCTCCCTCCTTCCCAGCCATCCCCACATGCAACCTGGCTGTCGTGCATTTGACTTATGCATGTTGCAATGACATGGAGCAGCAACATATTCTTATCAACCCGTGTGGACAACGTAGTTCCTTTGTGGCAGACTGTCGGTAAGCGTAGCGCAGCAGCAGGGAGAAGAAAATGCTGAAGAGTGTTGAAGATAGCACACACCCTTGGTTGACACTGCTTTGGAGTGGGAAGGGATCCTAAGACATAACCATTCTATGTGACAGTGCCATTCATGTTGTCATGGAACGACATGATCATCTTCAGGAGCTTGGGGAGGGGGGGGGGGGGGGGGGCATCCAATCCCGAGTACTAGGATGAAGAGGCCTGACCCACTGACCAAGTCAAACGCCTTGGTCAAGTCAATGAAGGCAATGAGCAAGGGTCCTCTCTGCTAGTAGCACTTTTCTTGTAGCTGCTTCAGGGAGAACATCATGTCGATCGTCGTCGACCTCGCAGTTCTGAAGCCGCCGCACTGTGCCTCTGAATACACTCGTTCAGCGAGGAGCTGCAGCTTGATGAGGACGACATGGGCGAAGGCTTTGCCAATGAAGCTGCGGAGAGACATTCCGCGATACTTACTGCAGTCGCTGCAGTCCCTTTGTTCTTATATAGAGTGATGCTGTTTCCATTCTGCATATCCTGCTATTGATGCTGTTTCCATTCTGCATATCCTGCTATTGATGCTGTTTCCATTCTGCATATCCTGCTATTGATGCTGTTTCCATTCTGCATATCCTGCTATTGATGCTGTTTCCATTCTGCATATCCTGCTATTAATGCTGTTTCCATTCTGCATATCCTACTATTGATGCTGTTTCCATTCTGCATATCCTGATATTGATGCTGTTTCCATTCTGCATATCCTGCTATTGATGCTGTTTCCATTCTGCATATCCTGCTATTGATGCTGTTTCCATTCTGCATATCCTGCTATTGATGCTGTTTCCATTCTGCATATCCTGGCTATGGGCCTTTCTTCCCAACACCACAGCAGAAGTGGTGCGGCACTACATGTGCCAGAAAATGTCAGAACACAAGGATGTGTTGTGTCCTGTGTTTTATTGTTAGGACACAAGGATGTGTTGTGTCCTGTGTTTTATTGTTAGGACACAAGGATGTGTTGTGTCCTGTGTTTTATTGTTAGGACACAAGGATGTGTTGTGTCCTGTGTTTTATTGTTAGGACACAAGGATGTGTTGTGTCCTGTGTTTTATTGTTAGGACACAAGGATGTGTTGTGTCCTGTGTTTATTGTTAGGACACAAGGATGTGTTGTGTCCTGTGTTTTATTGTTAGGACACAAGGATGTGTTGTGTCCTGTGTTTTATTGTTAGGACACAAGGATGTGTTGTGTCCTGTGTTTTATTGTTAGGACACAAGGATGTGTTGTGTCCTGTGTTTTATTGTTAGGACACAAGGATGTGTTGTGTCCTGTGTTTTATTAGATCATGGATCTGTTTGCATTATGAATTCATCTTATGACTTACATCACATTTTAGGAATACATACTTTTTTTTAACGTAGATCTCTGTGGGTTTGAGTTGCATCATAGATTTGTCTTGTTGTAGACATTTTGCATCGTGGAAATTGTAATCATTTCATATTGATAAAAATTAGATTTTTCATTCTTTGTTGTTAAGTCACGGAAGTAGTTCCCCTCAGTCAATTAAGTATTATGTTCGCATTCTTCATAGAATTAACGATCGTTGGGAATTCCAAGTACGTTTATTTTCTTTTGTTTAGTTGTTTTGGGAGTTGTAACAATAACATTTTCTTTTTAAGTTTACGTACGTCATTTTGTCATTTAATTTAAGTTAATGATCTCATATCCTGGAATCGTATTGCATTATCGTTCAGATCTAATCAGGGATCGTTGTGGTGTATGTTAAGATGTGCTCCAACAAAAACGATTGTCTACACAGTTGTTTAGTTGTTGTTGTTGTCTCGTTCGTCATGTCTTTAGATGGATTCCCCCGTCTCCTCCACAAAGGTGGCAGTACGTCGCAGGTCCTCCAGTCCTCCGTAGAGCTTCCGGGCCACTGGTATTGGGTCGGGCCAGATTTTCTCTCGAAGCGCTTGGTGGAGCGGGCAGGACTGCAGCAAATGTTCTGTTGTCTGGCTGCCTGTTCTGCAGGGGCACTGCTCTGTGTTGCCGATGCGGAGTTTAGAGAATAGGTGGTGTTTCAGGCAGTTGTGGCCGTCCAGAGCCTGAAGATGACTACCTGCTCTCGTCGAGTCAGCAGGTAGTACGGGTCTGCTCTGTTGTGGCGTGGATGCTGCTGCTTCCACTTGTTCTGCAGCTTGGCCTTGATGATGGTTCTGGATTCGGTGTAGCTGGTAGATCTGTCCATCTGCTCATTTGTAGTGCCCTCCTTTGCTAGGGAGTCAGCAGTCTCATTGCCAAGCATGTTGCAGTGGGAGGGAATCCACTGCAGGGTGACTGTGTGACGTGTGCAGAGGGAGGCGAGAGATGAGGACAGATCGTTGAGCACTGGATCTCTGTTGGACTGAAGGGCCTGCAAGATGGACAGGGCGCCGGTCAGGAAGACAACGTTGTGGCTGGGGTAGGGTCTGACCTCGATGTGGGCTGCTGCTGTTTTCAGAGCTTCTGCTTCAGCTCTGTAATTTGTGGAGTACAGGCCGGTAGCGAGGCAGATCTTTTCTTCTCTGCCTCCTGGATATTGGACATAGACTCCTGCCCCTCCATTTCGAATGGCATCTGCTGCAGAGCCGTCGGTGTAGACATGAGTCCAGGACTCTTTGGGGAACTGGGTATGGAGGTGTTCAAGGGAGAGGGACTTTCTTTCAGGGCTGCTTTGGGAATCTTTTGGGCCAACACCAGGGATGCTGCACTGGATGAGGGGAGGGGTTCCTTCGCTCCAGGGAGGGACGGCAAGACACTGGGGTATCACTTTGGGGTCATGGTCAAGAATATCCTGATGTTGCCATTTCAGGATCCTGCTCTGATGTACGAAGCTCCCTCTCTTCAGCCGTCCTTTTGTTGGCTGGGACAGTCCGTCTTTGATGGGGTGGCCTTGCAGCCTCTTGAACTTAGCAGCCTGGGTCAGGAGTTTGGCGTGTCTGCGGTCAAGGGGCTGGAGCTTTGTGATGGTTTCAAGCTCCTGGATTGGCGTAGACTTCATGGCTCCTGTGATGATACGGGCAGCTTGATTCTGACTCTTGCTGATCCGTTCAAAATTGGATTTGGCTGCAGTGCCCCATGCAGTCATGCCATACTCCAGCACTGGCCTGACTCTACCAGTGTACAGTCTCCTGAGGGTCGTGTTGTCTGCATCCCATGTTGCTCCTGCCAGCTTCTTCATGAGGCCAAGGCGTACTTTTGCTCTTATATCTGTTTTCTCTGCTTGCTGCTTCCACGTCAGGCGTTTGTCAAGGTGACTCCCAGGTATATGGGGTTATTTTCAGCAAGCAGAGTTTGTCCATTGATGCTCAGGTTGGCCTTCTGTTCTTTGGGTGAGAGGCTGAAAACATTGTAAGTGGTCTTTTTGGCATTAATTGTCACCAGCCACTGTTTTGTCCAGCTTTCGAGAACATTCAGCGCCTGCTGTAGCCTGTAGTTGGCAGTTGCGAGGTGCTCTTCCGAGCACCATAGGACAAGATCGTCTGCATAGATGGCTCCTTGGACTTTGCGTGGCACATCTCTGACGACGTCGTTGACAAAGACAAGGAATTGGGTAGGGCTGAGGACACCTCCTTGAGGGACTCCTTCTCTCAGTGTCTTCTTCCGACTGTATGCTCCGTTGACATGGACTCGGGCCTTCCTATTTTTCAGGTACTGCGAGATACATGGGTACATACAGCCAGTCACACCACTCTTCTGGAGTTTTCTCCGGAGGCCATCCGTCCAGACTTTATAGTACGCCTTTTCCATGTCTATCCACACCGTCAGAGTATGCGGTTTGTCCTGGGAGCCATCCTCGATCTTCTGGGCTATGTAGGTCACTTGATCCTCAGTGAAATGATGTTGGCGGAAGCCTGCCTGCTCTGGAGTGATGATGTTGTTCTTCTCCAGGTGTCAAACTAGCCGCGAATTGATCATACGCTCTAGGAGCTTGCCCACGCAGCTGATGAGGCTGATGGGGCGATAGCTGTCAGCCCTGACTCTGTCTTTGCCCTTCTTACGTATGGGCACCATATCAGCTGCTCGCCAGCTTTGTGGAACATGCCCCGTCTTCCAGCTGTTGTTGAAGAGAGCAAGGAGTTTGGTCTTCGGTTTGGTGCCGAGGTGTTTTAGCATCTCGTTGGTGACTTTGTCAGGACCTGGAGATTTCTTGTCCTGTAAAGATTTTGCGGCTTCTTCTAATTCCTTCAGTTTGAAAGGCCTGTCCATGTAATCAGGTTGGTCTTGGTCACCCTGATGATTCTGCGTGACAGGCACTGACCTTGTCTCTTCATTATTCATGGCTTTGGTCAGTTTCCAAAGTTTGTTGCCATCTCTGTCAAGGTCCAGCGTTTCTGTTTTCTCCATCCAGCTTGTTCTTGCAGCTTGGATGTAGGCCTTTCTGTATTTGGCAATGCAGGCTTTGAGAGAGATGTTGTTTTCTTGTGATGGGTTGTTTTCCACCTCCTCTCTAGTCCTTGTCACTTCATCTTCAAGCTCCTGCAGTTCTTCTGTCTAATATGGCCTGTAGTTCTTTCGAGCGCCACGTGGAATTGCCTCTGAGGCTGCTTTCAGGATGGCTTGGTTAAAGTTATTGGTGGTTCTGTTGATGTTGTGATCGTCCACTTTGATGGTCTTACAATACTCGTCAGAGAGGCCCGCGAACATCTCCCAATCTGCCTTCTTGTAATTCCATCTGGGAAAGGACTTGGCGTTGCTTGATCTGTACTGCAAATTGATGGCTAGTAGTACTGGTTTGTGGTCGCTGCCTGCCAAATGGCTCTGTACCTTCCTGCTGGTTTTTTTGGCAAGGTCGTCAGTGGCAAAAGCAAGATCTGGGGTGGTCGTGGTGAGCCATCGGCGAGAGAAGAAGGTTGGTGGGTCTTCTGGATCATTCAGCAGAAGCAGGTTGCTCTCTATCTGCCAGTCCTCCACTTCGTCTCTTCGGTCATTCTCACTGTAACCCCAACAGGTTGAGTGGCTGTTAAAGTCACCTACTGCTATGCAGTTCTCTGATGGTATGTCCATTTTCTGTAGAGACAGCTCTTTGTCTTGTGGGCAGTACACATTGAAGATGGTGATGACAGTCTTGTCCACTGTAATCTTGATTCCGTGGATTTCAGCTTCCTGATTTGTGTCCACTGTAAATTCTGAGGCTGGAATACTGTTCTTGACGAGTATCTGCACTCCTCCTTTCGGTCTTCCTTCTCTGTCCATCTTGAAGGTTTGGGAACCTCTGACTCTGAACTTGTGGTTGGGTTTCAGGTGTGTCTCTTGGATACAGGCACATCAATGTTTTCTGTGTACATTCTCTCAGTAAGTGGGATCTTTTTGTGGTAGACGCCCTCTGCATTCCACTGGAGAATGTTAAGTGGTCTAGGTGTTTCTCCGGGGTCAGATGTTTTTCAGCCAGTAGCATTTTCCCTGCTCCTCCGATGCCTGGCTCCTCTCACCGGGATGGGGTGACCACCAGTTGCATGGGGTGGGCCCTTTTGAGGCACAGGGCCCGGCACTCTACTAGCCCGGCGGGACTCCTCTAGTAGAGCACCATATCGAAAATCTATGAGGTTGTCCATCCATGACGTAGATGCGTTGTACTGCCGTTACGCGCCAAGGGCCCAGTACATCCGTCTTCGGCGTTGGTTTTCTTGTCCGAGTTTCCCTCTCGTAGGCGACTTGCCAATCAAGGCTAAAGAGCATCCCCTACCCTGGTTTGTTTCTCCGAGGTTTTCCTTCCCCGGGGTTAGAGGTTTTAATGCGCCTCTTACTCGCATGATGAACCCGTCACAGGACACATGGGGAATTTGACATGGTGTAACAGTACCACCTCTTACCCCGCCCCGTCCTGGTAGGAACATCGCCAGTTGGTCCGGGACTACTTATTCGACCAGGCAAGCCTGACTTATATCGCAGCTAACCCTCATATCTGGGGGCTGACCCCCTATCTGCCACCCGGGGACCCGCCGGGTTGGGGATAGTCGCCCCGCCCGGTGTTGTTTAGTGATAACCGACATTGCGTGTGTGTGACCATGGAGATCTGTAAACAAACTCAAGACTATAAAAGATGCCCCCATGGCCCTGTGAGGGTCAGGTGGATTAGACCTAGTGGATTAGATCTGCTGGATTAGACCTAGTGAATTAGATCTGCTGGATTAGATCTGGTGGACTAGGGTCCGAATTTAACGCGATCAGTTGTTTATGCTGATGTTAAATTCGGAAAACTCATTACTGAGCATGACTTCGCGCTACAACTGATGATCGTCCCTCGCCCTAGAGACTTCAGGAGAGAGAGAGAGAGTTGGGTATGAGGGAGAGACCAGCCTTTGAACAAACGTCGACCACCGCTTTCTCCTGCCTCCCTGATTGTCTCTGGCCTGACTGCCTCGCTACTATCTTTCCCTGGCCTTACCACTCCACAGCACTTCTGCACGACCACTCAGCGTTCACCCTACCACTATCTTTCCCTAGCCTTACCACTCCACAGCACTTCTGCACGACCACTCAGCGTTCACCCTACCACTATCTTTCCCTGGCCTTACCACTCCACAGCACTTCTGCACGACCACTCAGCATTCACCACACCTCCACAGTGGCACCCACCAGGACACACGTGGAGGTGACTGAGGAGAGACCTCTCTTCACTGGCTTTGATGATTTCTGCCAAAATGCTGTCACTACCAGGGCTTTATCCCAGGCTAGCAAGTCGATGGCCTTACTGAGTTCGTCATTGGTGGGTGGAGCGACAAGCTCCTCATTGGCAGGCAGGGAGGTGGTGTTCTCAATGGCTGTGTGGGTGACTGAGTTATCCCTGGAGAACATCCATCCATCCACATACAGACATACGTACATATTCGCTTTTATATACACAATCTATTGCCACATTGTTTTACAATCACCAATGCTGAAGAGCTCTGTGAGAATGGCTTGATGATCCCTTCTTTCCATTAAATAGACTTGAATCTCAAGCAAACTTCATGACACAAATGTCATAATTAGTGCGTGCGCGCGCGGCAGGGGGGGTGGGGGGGTAGGGGGGAAGAAGAGAGAGAGAGAGAGAGAGAGAGAGGGAGAGAGAGAGGAGAGAGAGAGAGAGAGAGAGGAGAGAGAGAGAGAGAGAGAGAGAGAGGAGAGAGAGAGAGAGAGAGAGAGAGAGAGAGTGTGTGTGTGTGTGTGTGTGTGTGCGTGTGTGTGTGTTCGTGTGAATATGATTTCTGGTGGTTGTAAAACTTGGTTATGCAAAAGATAAATACGCTTTTTGTGTTTCGGAACAACAATAATATGGTGTATGTTTCCAAGATTGTGCGGAAGGAAAACAATTTTACATGCACAGACCTAATAACTAACAGAGATTGTGAGAAATCTTTTCTCGCACAACCACAACACGTAGGCAGAGAGTGAGAGAAGAATCCATTTGTTTGGTTGGTTGTTTGTTTTAAGGAGGCAGACATTGATGGTAATGTATATTCATTTGTTTGTTTGCTTCTCTCATTAAATGCTGCTGAAGGTGAAAGTGCAAATCAGTTTATATTTCATTTAATATTAGCAACAAATACCTGTTGGGTATATAATACAAAACAAAAAACTGTCTGACTAGATTTAAGTAATTTTATCGTAAATTGACCATACCTAGGATAAAACATGTTGAAATTCATGTCCAAGACCTATTTTTGCTGTATTCTGTTCAGTGTATGGACACGGAGAAACGATGTGGTAGCGCCACTTACTGCATAAGAAACGTCATGAAGGCATGTTATGGAGGCTTTCATAGATATAATTTCAGACAACCCCCAGCTTTGATATACTTTGACCAACCTGGAAGGTTCTCTGTAGTTCCCTTGCCGGAAAACAACACGCAGTGCCAGAAACTCATTTTCAGTGCCACAATAACGGTTATTGTCTGCCTGTCTATGTCAGGTGTAATGACATGAACGACTGTCCGGGGCATGAGGATGAAGCTGACTGTAAGAATTACAAGACGTGCCCAGGATATTATCGATGTCGTGACAGTTACAAAACAGTCTGTCTGCACGTGGATCACCTGTGTGATGGTCTGCCACAGTGTCCACTGTATGACGATGAACTGATGTGCAACATCAGATGCCCTGTGCCATGTGTTTGTTATGGTTTTGCTTTCTCCTGCAACCACACTTTTCTCATCAGATCTTTTCCACAACTACGCTACCTTGAAGTCCCAGGTACTGGAATACATATGAGTGACGTAACACAGAACATCATGCTGATCCATTTGGGTGTTCAGGCGTGTGCATGGAGGAATTTAATCAGAGTCAGATTACCAAATCTGCACAGCTTGGATCTCAGTAGGAATCTACTTCGTTCTGTCAACTTCAGCCACTTTACAGGAATGCCTCAACTGCGAAGATTGAATCTGGCAGGTAATCCTTTGTCTGGTAGTTTTTCTCATGTCCAAAGCCAGTATGTACACCCATCACTGGTGAGCTTCAATATTTCCCATGTCCAGACAGATTTTCTGAACATGAGCATCTTATCAGCTCTTATGCCAAACTTGCAATTTCTAGACTTATCATGGACTGAAATAAAAGTACTGCATGGACAACGCTTGTTTCGTAATCTTCAGTTTGTCAGTTTGTTGAGTTGCCACGTAAGCTATTTCACCCCACATTTTCTGAAACACATGACAAATCTTATGCATGTTTTTGCAGACAACTTCCAATTATGTTGCCCTATCTTTTTACCTGACAATTTTCAAGGGTCATGTTTTGCCCCATCTGACAAAATTTCGTCATGTGATGACTTGCTGAAATCCACTGTTTACCGTTTTAGTCTTGTGACCTTTGCTGTGCTTGCTGTTTTGGGAAACAGTGTCGGTTTTGTCTATCATACGTGCACTCTATCAAAAAGCACAAATGCTAGTTTTGTAGTACTTGTTCTTTATCTGTGCGTTTCTGATTTTTTAATGGGAGTGTCTTTAGTCATTATTTGTGTGGCAGATTGGATTTATTTGGGTAGATATATTTGGAATGAAAGTGCATGGAAAGAGAGTCCAGCTTGCAGCATTGCAGGGTACTTATGCATGTTATCATCTGAAGTATCAGTATTCCTGATCTGTTGTATCACTTTGGATCGCTTCCTTGTGCTCCATTTTCCTTCCAGTGCTATCCAGTTCAGAACCAGATCAGCTCACATAACCTGCACCATCATGTGGACATTAGGACTGACGCTGGCGATGGTGCCCCTGCTCCCTGTAACCTCTCACTGGGAGCTTTACCACCAGACAGGTATTTGTATGCCACTGCCTCTCACCAGATCTGACGTTCCCGGCCAGATGTATTCCTTCAGTATTATGATCATCTGCAACCTAAGTCTCTTTCTCATTACAGGCGTGGGTCAGTTTCTAATTTACCGGTCGGTTAGACGTAAATCTTCATCAAATCAACTGACACAGATCCAGGAACTGGAGATGGAGAGCACACAATCCAAGGAAGTAGACATAGCCAGGCGTCTCCTACCAGTTGCAATGTCTGATTTCCTGTGCTGGTTTCCTATCGGTCTGTGTGGCGTCCTGGCTGCCATTGGTGTCGTCATTCCTGAGGAGGTTAACGTCGGAATGGCTACTTTGGTGTTGCCACTCAATTCAGCGCTCAATCCGTTCCTCTACACGTTGAACTTTATACTGGAGAAACGGCGCAAAGCACAAAAGTTGCGCTTTCAGAAACTGTTGCGTGCACAGCTAAATAGGAAACTCTGATGCACATTACCACGAAAAGGACATACTAGCCCGTTATTGTTCCCGTCTTGAAAACCTCATCCAGTTTTCAACAACAAAGCATAAAGAAGATTAACTGTAATGTGCATGTGCCATCCGCCCCCACCTTTCCCACCTTTCCCCCAACTTGCTTTCACCCTCTCTCACCTCCACCATTCCACACACACACACACACACACACGCACCCGCACCCGCACACATACATTTCTATCATACTCGCACACACGTGCTCTCTCTCTCTCTCTCTCTCTCTCTCTCTCTCTCTCTCTCTCTCTCTCTCTCTCTCTCTCTCTCTCTCTCTCTCTCCTCTCTCTCCTCTCTGACACACACACACACACACACACACACACACACACACACACACACACACACACACACACACACACACACACACACTCACACACTCACACACTCAAACACAAATATAAATACACACAAATTCAGCCGTGACTCACCCACTGCACCATCATCCTCAGCTCCATCATGTCATCTTTTGGGACTACAAACGATACCAAAAATCTATGTAGCAGCCGCTGTAGCAGCAACAACAGCAGCAGCAGCAAAAAACAGCAGTAGCATTTATGCCAGTAATAGTTTTGTGGGTCGGTACGACAGCAGCAGCCACAGAAGTAGCAGCAGAGACAGCAAAAGCAGCAGAGCCGCAGCAATAAGACAGAAACAGAAATAGCAAGAGGAACGACAGACCAGCAGCAGCAGCAGTGGTAGCAGCTGTAGTGATGGTATTAGTGCCAGAACGATGGTGTTTAGATCTAGAAGACTGCTTCCCCTAGCCCCCTTCGTCATCAAGGCAATACATGCCTATGATTTGACATGACTGTTGACAGAACCCCTAAGCCCCCTTCGTCATCAAGGCAATACATGCCAATGATTTGACATGACTGTTGACAGAACCCCTAAGCCCCCTTCGTCATCAAGGCAATACATGCCAATGATTTGACATGACTGTTGACAGAACCCCTAACCCCCCTTCGTCATCAAGGCAATACATGCCTATGATTTGACATGACTGTTGACAGAACCCCTAACCCCCTTCGTCATCAAGGCAATACATGCCAATGATTTGACATGACTGTTGACAGAACCCCTAACCCCCCTTCGTCATCAAGGCAATACATGCCTATGATTTGACATGACTGTTGACAGAACCCCTAACCCCCTTCGTCATCAAGGCAATACATGCCAATGATTTGACATGACTGTTGACAGAACCCCTAACCCCCTTCGTTATCAAGGCAATACATGGCAATGATTTGACATGACTGTTGACAGAACCCCTAACCCCCTTCGTCATCAAGGCAATACATGCCAATGATTTGACATGACTGTTGACAGAACCCCGGCCAAACAGAGACGCCTGCTTGAATCTACTGGTAGAAAATTGTCTGCAAACATGCACGGGAGTCCCAACTAGCTGCTTCGAATTATGCGCAGCTGATGATTTCGAAACCAGGGTTTACAACAAGTGAATGAGTGAGTGAGTGAGTGAGTGATTGTGTGTGTGTGTGTGTGTGTGTGTGTGTGTGTGTGTGTGTGTGTGTGTGTGTGTGTGTGTGTGTGTGTGTGTGTGTGTGTGATTTCTTTTTTCTTTATTGCCTATATATCAATTGATAGTTTTAATATTTAATGAAAGTGTGAATGCAGTGATAAAGGAAAAGATAAGAGGGAGTGGGTATGGGGGTTGTTACAATTGTGACGCTTTTTATCAATAGCATATATTAATTCAAATCCACGTGTTTTGGTTTAGCTCTGATTGTGTTTTCATGTGGCCTTTGTTTATTAAATGATTTATGCGCAACATTTACGTTATAATACCAGAGGTCTCACGTACCGGAATAGGACGTAAAGTAAAAAATAAAAAAAAACATTCGAGAAATTGTTTCTTGAATATTCGGAGCATTTTGTTTGTCTATAAGACAGTTCTCTGTCCTTCTGGAACGTTTCATGCATTTTGATTGGCTGTGCTACTTCCTTATTTTGGGACATTCTAGAATACAGCATCATTTTTTTGGCTGTCTCGCCCTGCGTTTCTTGAATTTTCAATTTGATGATGTAAAAGAGATCAAAATAATGAGCGACAAGAAGAATTTAAAGGAGAAGGTGTTTGAGAAGCTCACGTTCTTGTTTTGGGACCGTTGCTATGGACATTCAGTATTGATTCGATCGTAAACGTGTTGCCACAGTCCTGCTTTTCCTCTGCCCGGATCGACTCACCAAGCGCTTGTGTTGCCACAGTCCTGCTTTTCCTCTGCCCGGATCGACTCACCAAGCGCTTAGAACCTCTTGTCCTCCTGCATTCACCCAGCCTCCAGCTGACTGAGGTGACCCCGAACCCCAGCCTCCAGCTGACTGAGGTGACCCCGAACCGTGGTGTGATTCTTTTTACTGATTTAAGTCGCAGCAGGAATGCAATGAGAGAAAAAGGATGAAGGGAAAATGGACTCACTCTCCTACAAAGGAAAGTACAATCTGACCAGGATCAACGTTCTGATTGTACACACACTCCCTGACATGAGCATCGCTATCACAAAGAAGGGAGACAATTTGCAGTTTGATTCACTTGGGCAAAGGCATTCAACGGCAGGATAAGGGGTACAGAACGCGTGTTGAAGGGGGTGGATGTAAGGCATGCAACGGCAGGATAAGGGGTACAGAAGGGGGTGGATGTAAGGCATGCAACGGCAGGATAAGGGTACAGGACGCGTGTTGAAGGGGGTGGATGTTAGGCATGCAACGGCAGGATAAGGGGTACAGAAGGGGGTGGATGGAAGGCATGCAACGGCAGGATAAGGGGTACAGAAGGGGGTGGATGTAAGGCATGCAACGGCAGGATAAGGGGTACAGGACGCGTGTTGAAGGGGGTGGATGTAAGGCATGCAACGGCAGGATAAGGGGTACAGGACGCGTGTTGAAGGGGGTGGATGTAAGGCATGCAACGGCAGGATAAGGGTACAGGATGCGTGTTGAAGGGGGTGGATGTAAGGCATGCAACGGCAGGATAAGGGGTACAGGACGCGTGTTGAAGGGGTGGCTGTAAGGCATGCAACGGCAGGATAAGGGGTACAGGACGCGTGTTGAAGGGGTGGATGTAAGGCATGCAACGGCAGGATAAGGGGTACAGAACGCGTGTTGAAGGGGGTGGATGTATGGATGCAAGTTCAACAACAGCACCTGATGACAAGCATCAACACCGTGCATATCGGTCAGGGTCCACAGCAGCAGTCACAATAGCAGGTACACCTTGGAGAATGCTTGTTAACCAGTTCTTCCTCCAGTGCCCTACAGCCCAATCAACCAACCTCTCCCTGAGTTCTCTCTCTCCACCATCCCCTCTCTTCTCATTCCAACTACACCACCCCACCCCTTCTCTTTACCCTCCTCTCCCCTCTCTTCGCTTGACAGGATGTAAACTAATACATGTTGCATCATTTTCATACAGCAGACTTGAACATGTAGATGACCAGTGTGTGCAAAACAACAATTACAACGGATCATCATTTCTTGGATTTTTTTTTTCAATGTCAAACATATGCTGAAAACATTGATCGAAGAGTTATGGCCATTGCAGGATTGCTAGAAAGATCAAAATCACACACACACACACACACACACACACACACACACACACACACACACACACACACACACACACACACACACACACACACACACACACACACACACACACACACACACACACACACACACACACACACACACATACTGTGTGATCATCTATACTCACATTGATGTTACGCGTGAGTGAAAATATCTGTGTTATGCTCACACACATGGTCAAGATGAAATGCAAAAATTATACAGACATTGTCCACACATGAGTCAGCAGGTCCAAGTTTTAAATTTAGAATTTTGGAAA
>CM031626.1:36273054-36305554 GCA_018398815.1 Conus ventricosus | reverse complement strand
TTTTTCTTTTGGTTTTTGTTGTTGTATTGTTTGGTATTTTTATGCCCGAGATATTCCTCTCTTCATATAGGTTTATTCCTTTGTTGTTGTTGTTTTTTTTGTGTTTTTTTAATTTTTATACCCGAGATATCCTCTCTTCATATAAGATTTATTCCTTTGTTTCTTGTTGTTGTTGTTTTTTGTTGTTGTTGTATCTTTATGCCGAGATATTCCTCTCTTCATATAGGTTTATTCCTTTGTTGTTGTTGTTTTTGTGTTTTTTTAAATTTTTATGCCCGAGATATTTCTGTCTTCATATAAGGTTTATTCCTTTGTATTTTTGTTCTTGTATTTTTATGCCCGAGATATTCCTCTCTTCATATAAGGTTTATTCCTTTGGGTTTTTTTGTTTTGTTTTTTGTTGTTGTGTTTTTATGCCCGAGATATTCCTCTCTTCATATAAGGCTTATTCCTTTGTATTTTTTTTTGTATTTTTATGCCCGAGATATTCCTCTCTTCATATAAAGTTTATTCCTTTGTTTTTTTGTTTTTTGTTTTGTTTTTGTTTTTGGTATTTTTATGCCCGCGATATTCCTCTCTTCATATAAGGTTTATTTCTTTGCTTTTATTTGGGTATTTTTATGCCCGAGATATTCATCTCTTCATATAAGGTTATTCCTTTGTATTTTTTTGTTGTTGTATTTTTATGCCCGAGATATTCCTGTCTTCATATAATGTTTATTCCTTTGTGTTTGTTGTTGGTGTTTTTTTTGTATTTTTATGCCCGAGATATTCCTCTCTTCATAAAGGTTTATTTCTTTGTTTTTTGTGTGTGTTTTGGGGGGTATTTTTTGCCCGAGATATTCCTCTCTTCATATAAGGTTTGTTCCTTTGTTTTTTTTGTTTTGTTTGGTATTTTTATGCCGAGATATTCCTCTCTTCATATAAGGTTTATTCCTTTGCATTGTTTTTGTTGTTGTATTTTTATGCCCGAGATATTCCTCTCTTCATATAAGATTTATTCCTTTGGGTTTTTTTTTGTTGCTTGTATTTTTATGCCCGAGATATTCCTCTCTTCTTATAAGGTTTATTCCTTTGCTTTTCGTTTTTGTATTTTTATGCCGAGATATTCCTCTCTTCATATAAGGTTTATTACTTTGCTTTTTTGTGTGTGTATTTTTGTGCCGAGATATTCCTCTCTTCATATAAGGTTTATTCCTTTATATATTTTTTTTAAGATTCCAACAATTGTCAAACTTTGACTACTTTGTACGACCACCAAGAGAAAACCTGATCTACAAAATTGGGTTAAGTCTCACTAAATGTTTACACTTAAGAAACAGCGATGCTCTCCTCTCTACCACCATTTAATTCCGATAAACTATTCTGCAGCGATGCTCTCCTCTCTACCACCATTTAATTCAGATAAACTATTCTGCTGTTCGTATGGGCTAAGACGTCTGCAGAAACGGAATAAAATTGATTGTTGTTCGTATTGTTGTTAAACACACACACACACCACCACACACACACACACACACACACACACACACACACACACACACACCACACACACACACACACACACACACACACACACACACACTTCTACAACTTCTGCGAGAGTTAATGGACAGAGTAAAGTCAGTTTAAACGATACGGGTGTGTGAAATATATGGACTTAATAAACTTTTCTCCAATGCGTTAGCGTCCCGGACTCCCGGCTGGGAGGTCGTGGGTTCGAATCCCATCGAGTCATGTGGGTTTTTTCTGCCCGACCGGCTCCTACCCAGAGTTGAGTTTGCTGCGGACTCAGTTGGGAAGACTGGGACCACACAGTCGAGTTTCATCCACTTAATGGATGCGTTTCTGAGAGTGTTGCTCAAATTTCCTGACCAACACTGCAGGTGCCTGTATCTCTCGGGCCTGGTTGACGCCGGGATATATTATGAAAGGAAGCGTAGAGAACAGCCCTGTCATGTAGTCTCAGACCAAAATGGAAATCCGTGGCATCATCTTAATCATCCTCATTCTCATCGATCAGCATAAAAAATATTGTCTCAAATTCTGTGGCCCTTCACGCCCTGCTCTCATGGTGACCTCAATTTCGATGTCCTCTCCATGTCTGTGGCCTTGGTTTGGTTCCGTCGGGGTCACCGGTATCGGCGAGTCCATGGGGGATGTCGTTGGACGGACGTTGTAGCGCCTCCGGATGGAGAGCTCACTCACGCCGGCTCCGCGACTAAGCAATTATTGTCGTCAGTAGGGGGCTTAGTAGGTGGTGTCCTGCGTATGTTAGATCAGAACAGGCGCCACTGAACACCACTGAAGTGACTCGGCAGCAGTGCAGTGTCTCCTCCGGTGGGTTGCCTCTTGACGACTTGACATTGGCTGCTCCCTGTGGATTGCCGGTGCCGGGGCTGTGGCGGGGCCGACCGGGCTGTGGCTGTGGACGGCGTTTCGGAATGAGCGGCGTGGGTGCACTGCCTCTGAGGTGGCGCAGAGGTAGGACATCAAAAATAATAAACAAAAAAAAACCAAACTTTTCTCCAATGCATGGGTATTGGACAGACAGGAAGAAGTGTAATTGTTTTTTTTTTCAAAATTCTTTACACGAACGATGCAAATCACAATTATTACAGTCATTTTTTATATCTAAAATAATGTATAGCTAATGCAGATATTCCCAATATTCCTAATGTATATGAATCAACTATTATATTCCTAATATGAATTTTGTTATTACGTGTTTAGGTGCATTTCTATGTCTAAAATTAAGTAGGTTTTCAGGTCACGTCCATCACAAAATTCCTGTAAAAATCAAACGTGTCACTGCTACGAATATTGATAGACCATTTCTGCCATCGGCAGTCAACCAGTCACTGACTGAAAATACACAAAAAAGTCTTTGATATTCCATCCCCTTAATGCAACCGTTCAAATTCAAATCGATATTCAGACAGGCCGAGGAACACTTTGGTCACCCAGTTGCCTTTACTTTAAATGTCAAAGTCATCCAACATTTTGTATGCCTTATGAGGTATCCTGAAGTCTTCCATTTGTATCAATCGAAACCAGGAGCAGATACATCTGACGGCAGAAACAATGTAAATGGGAAATCGACCAATGTCACCATAAATAGGATCGTCTGGAGCCCGTCTATCTATACCCAGAAACCTGTTCAGAGCAGACACATGAACATATTCCTAATAGATCGCTGCTTTTTAAGTGAACATAGCTCAGATCGGTACTCTACAATCTTCTGAACCTGATTAATAAAAAGTGTTATACACAGCGCAAACAAAGATGATTATGAATATGCATCTTTTCCATCATACTGCATGAAACATTCTTACTTTACTTGGAAGAATAGGCACTGCCTAAAATCTCTATCCTTGAGTAATAAAGTTTTTGAGTCTTGAGTCTTGAGTCTTGAAAGGTCTTTGCGCGAACCAACAAAAATTAGGGGCGCTTAGAATAATATACCTACATATTTATAGTCATTGACAACTGCCATAGGAATACCATAACACACCTATCCTTCTCATATCCACCGTTTAATTGTGTTTGCAACCTTACAACAGTTTCAAACATCAAAGTGACATCATCAACTAACAGACAAATAAACAATTCGAAAATGTCGAGCGACAATAAAACACTATGTTTTCCATTATCGAGTGGTAAGGATAATGAATGGGATGGATAATTTATTAGTTGAAACATTTTTTCCTTTCTACAAGCTAGTATAACCAGGAATTCAGAAGGTGAAATCTTTGTTAAACAAAGAAATACAAACAAAGAGCGTTTTGTTTTTCTAACAGAGTTGTAAAATTGGGAATGCAATTCGTTTTGAAATTAAATTTACCAACAACATTGAAAAATTCAAAAATTTCCTGGACAATGATTCACAACTCAAAATTTTATTTCAGGAAATCGTCTGAAGCATATTTGCTCAAACCATAAACAATAAGGCATGCTTTTCACCTCAAACTATAAATAATAAGGCATGCTTTTCTCCTCAAACTATAAATAATAAGGCATGCTTTTCACCTCAAACAAAAATAATAAGCCATGCTTTTCACCTCAAACTATAAATAATAAGGCATGCTTTTCATCTCAAACTATAAATAATAAGCCATGCTTTTCACCTCAAACTATAAATAATAAGGCATGCTTTTCACCTCAAACTATAAATAATATGGCATGCTTTTCACCTCAAACTATAAATAATAAGGCATGCTTTTCACCTCAAACTATAAATAATAAGGCATGCTTTTCACCTCAAACTATAAATAATAAGGCATGCTTTTCAGACCCCAAAGAAAAGCTAAAACACATGAAAGATGGGGCGTTAAAAGGCCGAAAGACCTAGGTTTCGAGCCAGCCCTTAACTACTACTACCACTACTACTACTACTACTACTACTACTACTACTACTACTACTACTACTACTACTACTACTACTACTACTACTACTACTACTGCTACTGGTAATTATAAAGTTCAAATTCTTGACGAAATCAACTCTAAGCGCACGATTGTAAGCACACACACACACACACACACACACACACACACACACACACACACACACACACACACACACACACACACACACACACACACACACACACGCACGCACGCACGCACGCACGCACGCACGCACGCACGCACGCACGCACGCACGCACACACACACACACACACACACACACACACACACACCACTTCAAGACGTGTTGTATGGCTAAACAAGACTGTCAAAAGAGAGGAAAAATGGAAAAAAAGAGGTATGTACCAATATTTACATCTCAGGTCCCCACACCGGGTGAGTACAGGCTGCAGTGGGAGTAGTAGGGATCGTAGAGAGGACTATTAGGAAGAAGAAAAGAGGTGAGTTTTAAGAGCAGTCTTAAAAGAAGAGAAAGGCAGTTGACGGACTGAGAGTGGAAGTTTGTTCCAGCAGAGTGGGCCAGAAACAGAGAAGGCACATGGGCCAAAGGTACTGAGCTTGGTACGTGGAATCCGCAAAGTGAGAGGATCAGAGGAAGAGCGGAGGGTGCGTGATGGTGTGTAGATATTGAGTAGATTGGTTAGGTAGTCAGGGGCTGCAGTGTTGAGGGACTTGTAACAAATGGTGTCAAGTTTATAATATATGCGTTTTGATACAGGAAGCCAGTGAAGTTGTGACAGAAGAGGGGAGATGTGGTCAGTCTTTTTCTTCTTGAGTACAATGCGTGCGGCATTGTTTTGAATGCGTTGTAGGGTGTGAATAGAAGATTCGTTGACACCAGAAAGGAAAGGAGTGAGTTGCAGTAGTCGATACGAGACATAATGAAACAGAGGGAAAGTTTGACAGTTGCTTTGGTAGAAAGATGTTTTCTGATCAGGCTGATGCGACGAAGGTGGTAGCAGCACGATTTGGCGGTTTGGGTCACAAGGTTTTGCATGGAAAGGATATAATTAAGGTGGACACACAGATTCTTGGTGGAGTCGGAAATTGGAACGGACGTGTTGCATAGTTGAAGAGAAAGAGAGGGGGTAGCTGAGAGAGCTTTTGACGTGTGCTGATCAGAATTGCTTCTGCATTGTCGTCATTGAGCTGAAGTTTATTATTTGTCATCCAGTTCTTAACGTCAGAGTAACAGTCAGATGTGTAAGTCAAGAGGGTCTGTACATTGTCTGGTGAGTCACTGTCATAAAGTTGAGTGTCATCAGTGTAGACGTGGTGTTTAAGGGAGTGGGATTTGATGGTGGTTAACAGGGGAGAGGTATAACGAATGAAGAGAACAGGGCCAAGGACAGATCCTTGTGGAACACCACAGGTCAGATTGGCAGGCCTAGAATGAGTGCCATTGATCTGAGAGGCAAGAGGTGAACCAAGAGAGGGCTGTGTCAGCGATACCAAAAGTGTGCTGGAGTCTGGTGAGGAGAATAGTATGGTCAATGGTATCAAAGGCTGCCGACAGGTCAAGGAGAGTAAGAGAGACTACCAGAATCGGTTGCAAGGAGAAGGTCATTGAGAATGTGGAGGAGGGCTGTTTCAGTACTATGGAACTGGCCATAGGCTGACTGAAAAGGATTGAGGAGATTGTTGGTGGAGAGGTGAGAGTTCGGCTGATTGGGGACGACTTTTTCTAAGAGTTTTATTGTCTATATGACCCCCTCCACCCCCCACCCCCTACTCGTGGTGACTGGGCTATTATTATGCTTTTTTCTGCATTTGTGCTTTTTTTCCTTTCTGGTGCTTCAGATTTGATTGTCTTTGCATCGTCTTGGAATTTTTTTATCGTGAGATTGTTCTAAACATGCTCTTCCCCGCACCCCCCCCCCCCCCCCCCCCCCCGCACCCTCTTTCTCTCTCTCTCTCCCTCCCTCCCTTCTGCTCTCTCTCTCTCTCTCTCTCTCTCTCTCTCTCTCTCTCTCTCTCTCCCTCTCTCTCTCTCTCTCTCCCTTCCCTGCACTCCTTTCGCTCCTGCGTCTCTCTGTCTCTGTCTCTGCCTCTGTCTGTCTGTCTGTCTCTCTCTCTCTCTGTTTCTCTCTCGCACGTTTAAACATGAAGGCCAGAAAAATTGCATGAAAGCAACCACACACTGATCTGAAATGCAGTGCAGCCGATGGCATGATTCTTTGTGTGACTTGCTGCCAAACTTCAAAGCGTGGAACGAACTGTAGCCTATGTAATTCTTCTTATTTACCAGACAGGATAACAAGTGACTTCACGCGAGGACAGCAACTCACAACCCCCCAACCAGTCTCTCTGCCTGTCTGTCTGTCTGCCACCAGGTTAGGAACATCTAAGTTTATTGGGCCCCTCCCTTCCGGGTGCAACTTAATCCATGTCCTATTAGCCTGTACCCCATCGCATATCATACGCAGTTTCAGTAGTCCCTAAACAGCACACGAACAGGGCAGAGGATGCACTGTATGTGGTCTTTGAGTCAAACGAACCTATGGACACACTGCTAACACAAAGTCTTTTTTGTTAGTGGCCTTTTAGTGGTCTACTGTTTGTTTCTTCTTCTTCCTCGTTCGTTTCCCATTTGATGAGCAGTCCGGTGTCCTCGATGAAGGCTGCCGTCCACCGCAGCTCCTCCAGGGTGCCGTACAACCTGACTTCCACTGCTGTCGGTGTTGGCCAGTACTTCCTTCTGGATGCTGCATGCGTCATACAGTCTTGAAGGATGTGGTCTGTTGTCATTAGTCCCTCACCACAAGGGCACTCTCCACTCTGTCCAATGCCAAATTTTGTGTGCATGTGGTGGTGCAGGCGATTGTGTCCAGTCCTCAGGCGGAAGATCGTGACCTGTTCCCGTCGTCCCAGCAAATGGTATTTGTCTTCTGGGTTGTGTTTGGGGTGCTGGAGGTGCCACTTTATTCCTTGCTATGCCTTGATGATTGTCTTGATGTCATCATATGACACCAGGTTGTTGGCCTGCTCCTTGTGTGCACCGTCTTTTGCCAGAATATCCGCTTTTTCGTTGCCTCTGATACCACAGTGTGCTGGTACCCATTGTATTACCACTTTCTCCACTCTGGCACTCAGGGCAACAAGGGCTGAAGTAAGATGGTTCTGTTCTTTGCAGCAGGAGTTCTTGAGGGCTTGGAGCACGGAGAGAGCGTCTGAGAACACCACCACCTGCCCTGTTGTTCTTATGGAGTTCTGCGAGACTGTTGTGGCTGCCTCACAGAGAGCTTCTCGCTCAGCTCGGAAGTTGGTGGAGTATTTTCCTGTTGGGATTGCAATTTCTTCATCTCCGTCTTTGTATCGGAGGAAGATTCCAGCTCCACCATCCCTCGTTGCTTCTGTGGCAGAGCCATCTGTAAAGACATGGGTCCAGTCTTTCTGGGGGTACTGGTTGCAGATGTACTCCATGGCCAGGGCTTTCCTTTGGGTGTCTGACTGTGTTCCTCTCTTCTCCCCCCGGGAATGCTGGTGACGACTGTTGGGAACACCTGCCTCTTCCAAGACGGGTGGGTGACATTTGCCGCGATAGGCTTTGCTTCGTGTTCTATCAAGACTGGGATTTGTCTTTCAAGGCGTCTTGACTGGTGGATGAAGCTGCCTCTTTTCAGCCGGCTCTTGGTGGGTCTGCTCATTCTGTCGTTCATTGGATGGTTTTCAAGGCGTTTGAATTTTGCTGCCTGGATGAGGATCTTTGTGTCCCTTCTGTCCTCCAATGACTGCAGCCCAGTGGTCTCCTCCATCTTCAGAATTGGGGTGGATCTCATGGCGCCAGTTATGACACGCTGAGCTTGGTTCTGTATCTTGTTGAGATGGTCAAGGTTAGACTTTGCAGCTGATGCCCATGCTGATGTCAACTACAGGTCGGACTTCCCTGTGTAGAGTCTCTTCAGGATACGTTCTTCAGCCCCCCAGTCCGTTCCTGCAAGTTTCCTCATGATCGCCAGTCTCAGCTTGGCCCTGCTACAGCATCTGGTGATCTGCTGTTTCCAAGTGAGCCTGCGGTCAAAGGTCACTCCCAGGTAGGTAGGTGTGGGTTACTCTGCAAGTCTTTGGTTGTTCAGAGTCAGCTTCGCCTCTTGCTTCTTGCTGGATAGGCTGAAGACTGTGTTGGTTGTTTTGCTTGAGTTGACAGAGACAAGCCATTCCTTGGTCCAGTCGCTGATCTTATTGAGCGCAGTCTGGAGGCGTACCTGTGCTGCAGTGGTGTACTCTTCAGAGCACCATAGCACCAGGTCATCTCCGTAGATCGCTCCTCTGACCCCTCTTGGCAGATCTCTGACGATGTCATCTATAAAGATGAGGAGCGGCGTTGGCAAAAGGACTCCTCCTTGTGGTACTCCCTGTCTCAGCACCTTCTCCTTGCTCTTTTGGCTCTGAATCTTTACTCGGACTTGGCGGTTGTGTAGGTACTGGCTGATCCAGGTGTACATCCTCCCAGACACACCACATGCCGTAGTTTAAGCCTGAGTCCGTCCTTCGAGAGTTTGTCGAACTGTTTGTTTTAATGGCCATGGAGTATGGGGTCACTGAGTGGTAGATGTGAGAGTGGTCTGGCTTCCAGCGAGTCTTGGCTTCTAGACTTATTAAAAGCCATCGTCCAGCGATGGATGGGTAGAGTCTCGCTTCTACACCAATAATCCCTAGAAAGCTTTATCCAGGTGTCAACTCAGGGCAGACCGGTTTTCAGAGGGATAACCCTCAGACAGCCATCACACATATCAGGGGTGAAAATACACTGGGTTTTGATTGGTGAGTTTTAATTGTATATCACCAAGCAACCACACTGTGCATGGTTATACGATGTCATGCTTAGGTTATATCTTCTTTTCTGTTTGTCTATTGTTTTGCTTGTTTACTACCTGAGTTACGGTTTTTGTAATGTTGTTGTTGTTAATGTGTTCCTCTTTTTCTGCAAAACAATGATAAAAGCAAATCAAAGATGGAAAGGCAGTGAATTCCAGTGCTCTAGAACCATGCTGCTTTCGAAAATTCGGTCATCAGAGGAAGACCAGAGGGGATGTGTAGGAATATATATTTCGAAGCGATCAGAGAGACAGGTAGGTGCTTCTTCTGTGATAACCTTATAACATAGACACGCCTACTTATACTGAATTATACGAGAGAAGGGAATGAAGGGTCACAGACGTTTAGATTTTTTTTCTTTCAATGCTGATCGATGAGGATGAGGATGGCGAAGGTGACCAGGCCAGCCCCCGTGGAACTGGTGAGTACTGTGGACCGCAGGCTGAGAGGTCGTGGGTTTGATTCCCATCACAGCCATTCGTCAGTGGGATCATTCTGCCCTGACTGGCTACTGCCAAGCGTTGAGTTTGGCACTGGCCCTCATGGGAAAAGTTAAACCACACAGTCAAGTTTCATTCCTGTAATGGATGCAGTTCTGAAAGTGTTGCTCAAATTGCCTGACTAACTCTGCAGACGTCTGTATCTCCTGGGCCTGGTTGATGCAGGGATGTATTACAAAAGGATGTGTACAGTACAGACCTGTCATGTAGATTCTGACAGGAATGGAGCTCTACAGCATCACTTTCATGATCCATCTCCTCATCATTCAGCATTAAAAAGTCTCAAATTCCGTGGCCCTTCAAGGCCTGCTCTCATTATAACTTCAGTTTTCATTACCTCTAAACATCTCTGCTCTCGGGGACTTTTTGTGGCATCAGTTATCGGATCACTGGAGCACCTAAGGGGGTGACTTTTTTTTAACCTAAGGGCGAAACCCACCTCTTCATCTTTTGGTGCTTCACACTGTCCTCTTCATCGGCCAAAAAAAGGGGAAAAAAACCAAAACGATTTCAATTACTAACTTTTTTCTTTCGTTTTTTTTCTTTCTCCAATCAGTCTCTTACACACCATGCATAGTCTGTATGTTCTCCTCTCACAAATGGACATAGTCTTGCTGACTGTAGTGTTTGGGCGTTTGAGACAAAGTGTCTAGGTTTGTTAATGTTCTAATGTTCTCGGGACTTTGTGTCAACAGCATCAGCAAGTGCATAGGCACTATTGTTAGGCTGACATGATGGCGTCCTCTGGAGGGAGAGGGTCACACACTCTTGCTACGGGACTCATAATTGTCATCAGTAGGGAGCTTAGCAGGTGGCGTCCTGCGCATATTGGATCGAAACAGATACCACTGAACACCACCAAAGTGATTCAGCAGCAGTGTAGTGTCTTCTGCAGTGGTTGTCTCCTGATGATTTGACATTGATTGCTCACTGCCAGAGCTGTGATGTCACAAACCAGACTGGGACTGTCAGTGGGAGCTGGAAGGAGCAGTGTGGGGGACAATGCCACTGAGGTGGTGGAAAACATTAGCCAGAAAAAAGCTGCCTCCTAAACACAACGCTTTCTTTAGAAAGGCAAGGCGTTGTCAGATGAGCTAGCACACCACACCTGGACAATACTAGTTACGTGGGCCACTGCGCCCGTAGTTTTGCACACAACTGATGATGGGCGCAGTTTGAAGAGGCTGTTATCAGTTCCAGGCCCTGATTTAGCCAAAGGCACTGACGTCTATGGAATCTTTGTAATTTCAGGACTAAAACCCTGGTGTGTGCCAGGTTGGTCCTCAAAACAGCAAGGAATTTTGGCATTAAAGGTACGCCCTGATTTGCATTTGGAGATTTGGTGTTTTTAGTCCTCAATGTACATTCGGCAAATCAGCAGACTGTGTTTAAAGGAATATACACAGTCATCATCTTTCATACTGAACTAACATCTGATGTTTATAAATTATTTTTTTCTGTTGAATGGAGCAATAGAAAACATCGATTTGGCCAAAGAACATTGACAGGTACAAAATGAAACAGCTTTTCAAACGCCATCAGAGTTACAACAATGGAATTAATTACTGTTTGGAGTGGAGACACCATCTGCCACACTGGCCAATGTGTTAATGATATTCAAGTGATAGGCAGTAACCGGCTGCATCATCTTGGTTTCTTGATTGGAGTGTTCAACACACTCCAAACAGCAGGTCTGACGGTTAGACGTTCAAGAAGGATTCCTAGAAATTGACTTTCTGGAGCATGTGAGGTGACTGTTGGGGGAAATTGGAAAAGAACAAAAGCAGAATAACTGGACCGCCAAATGAAGGAACAAACGAATTACAAATAAACACAACGCGTTTCGACCTCTTGGGTCCTCTTCAGTCAGAACAAATAACATTCAAAACAAAGAAAAAAATGAACAGTCACTTACCTCTTCAACATGGGAGCAAAATTTTTGTTCAAACAACAAAGAAAATTTCGAGCCCATTTAGACATTTTCCATGTCTTCAAAATACCCCAGAGAAGGTCATTAATGTACTACACAGACCAGACCATAAAACATAACCCAACTTCAGTCTGGGAATTACAGGAATTCTTAGACATGGAGGGCTCAGTTCCTGTGAGGATACATATTCAAGCAAGCGATCTCGCAAACGATCTGTCCAGGTCTCTGACAGAATAAATCATGCCGTATAGTCTTCAGCAGATACCATGTCCAACATATGCCACTTTTTCAATGCGAGTATCATCCATCTGTTTACTTGGGGGCACACACCTCTATTGTTATCAAGGTACATGCCAGGTGGCTCCATGCAGACAGATTAACATGAAAGGAGGGGGACTATTTGGGGAAACCACCTGGCGCAAAGATAGGGTCACGGGTGAATGCAAAGGCCTGACATGTCGCGTCAGGTGAGGGGTAGCTCATGTATTTCTAGACTGTGAGTGAATGATTTGAACAGCAGAAATCGCTAAAAACAAGCTATATGATTGGTGGTGTGTGTGTGTGTGTGTGTGTGTGTGTGTGTGTGTGTGTGTGTGTGTGTGTGTGTGTGTGTGGTGTGTGTGTGTGTGTGTGTGTGTGTGTGTGTGTGTGTGTGTGTGTGTGTGTGTGTGTGTGTGTGTGTGTGTGTGTGTGTGTGTGTGTGTGTGTGTGTGTGTGTGTGTGTGTGTGTGTGTGTGTGTGTGTGTGCGCGTGCGCGCCCATGCATCGATGACATCATTTCACAGAATTATCTTTCTGTTACTCTGATTCTGTTTTAAAAGTAGTGAGCTGTAAATGATAGAGGCAGTAAGATCAAATAATGTATGTGTAAATGTTAACCCCTGTGAAATGTTCAATTGGTTATGTCTTAGAAATGTCTAGTACTCGTTTCATGTATCTCTAAAATTCTGTCCATTTTGCTTAAGTGATAACTTTTGCACCCGACAAGCAATTTTCCTTTTTGTGAAATGTTCAATTGTTAATGTCTTAGAATGTCTTTTACTTGTTTTATATATGTCTATTTATATTCTGTCAACTTTCTTCCGAGTGATAACTCTTGCACCTGACTCAGTTTCTCTGTTTGGGGATATAAAGCGTTTCTTATCTTATCTGGTTTTAAAGGACTTTTGCACGGGAGTGACGTCAACATCATGGCTTCCATGGAACTTCTCACTCACTTTCCCCGTCGAGTTCAAGTGTTATTCACAGAGCCCAGCCGACCACACACGGTCTTTCCAGGGCTAATCTTAAAATGTTATGTACTGTGTTCGACAACATGAACAAACGAATTACAAGATAAAAACACGATTCATTTAGACCTCTTAGGTGTTCAGGTCCGGTATTCATTTCTGTTGTCCTGAGTGTTGTTTATTTTGCCTGAAGAATACCTTAGAGGTCGAAACGCGTCGTGTTTTGTCTTGTAATTTTTTAGTTTATGTTTGGCGGATATACTTCATAACATGTTAAAGATTTGTTTAGAATTCTGCCTACAGTCGCTTCACGTTGAATCTAACTTTTCAGGGCTTTCAAACTCACAACAATAAAAACAAACAAACAAAACAAAACAAACGTGACATATAAAACAAGTCAAACCTTCGGGAAAAAACAACCTCCCATGTCATGAACAAGAATCAAATATTAAATGCAGTTACGTCATTGGTAGTTAAACTGTTGACGTACAAGAAGGGTCACTCTTGCTCCCATGATGAAATGAACAGACGCCCATAACTCCAAACCAGTACAGTTGACGTACAAGAAGGGTCACTCTTGCTCCCATGATGAAATGAACAAAGGCCATAACTCCAAACCAGTGCTGCTTACGACACCGAATCGCCTGGCAGAAATGACATTTGTGGAGTTAAGGGCGGCTACTCATCATCATGGGAGCAAGAGTTACCGTACTTGTTCGTTGATAACTGTTGACTGTTTAAACAGAAGACGTATGAAAAAACTATACGAGAAAAATCAGGAGTTGAGAACAATTAGAGATACGAGAATGGAAGGTGTACTCTTAAGATCAAAAGCCAGATGGATTGCTGATGGTGAAAAAATTTCTAAGTATTTCTGTAGTGTTGAGAAAAGAAACTACATTAGCAAACAAATGACAAAACTTATAACTAAGGATAATGAGATAATAGACGTGATATTTTCACTTAGTTATTGGATAATAGACGACCAAAAAAAAAAAATCCTAAATGAAGTGAAAATATTCTATGAGAATTTGTATACGGGAAGAGATGTAGAAAATTGTGCATTAGAACACTTGGTTAATGAAATCCCCAAACTATCACAAGAACAAGGAACGATGTTAGATGGTCTAATAACTATAGAAGAAGCTTGCCAAGATATGAAAAATGGTTAAAAGCCCTGGCACAGACGGATTTACGGTAGAATTCTTTAAATTCTTTTGGAAACAACTGGGACCGTTTGTAGTGAGGTCACTAACGAAGCATTTACACATGGAGAACTTTCATCAACACAAAAAGGTCTCTAATTATCTGTATCCCTAAAGGCGATAAACCTAAGGAATTTATTAAAAAAAAAATGGCGACCTGTATCTCTTCTTAATGTAATATACAAATAGGATCTTCGTGTATTTCCAATAGAATTAAGAACGTCCTACCAACAGTTATAAATGAGGATCAGACGGGATTCATAACTAATAGATATATAGGAGATAATATTAGATTAAATATGATTTGATTAACTATCTACAGATGAAAATCTTCCTGGCTTACTACTTAGTATTGATTTTGAAAAGGCCTTTGACTCATTGGATTGGAGTTTTATGTTTAAAGTTTTAAAAGCATATGGTTTTGGAGATGGTGTTTGCCGTTGGATTGAAACTTTTTACAAAGACATCAGATCAACTGTTAGTATAAATGGCCACACTGCACAATGGTTTAAAGTTGAAAGAGGTTGTAGACAGGGAGACCCTATTTCTCCATATTTATTTGTCCTATGCGTGGAAATTTTAGCTATCATGATCAGGGAAGACAAATCTATATAAAAGGAATAAAGATAAATAATATTGAACATAAAATTTCGCAGTTTGCAGATGATACACAGTTATTCAATGAGGGTGACGAAGAATCATTTAACCGATCCATATTTATCCTAGACAGATTCAGCAAGATTTCTGGCCTATGTATGAACTGTGATAAAACACAAACAATTTGGCTAGGAAATAAAAAAAGATTAAAAAAAGGTACATTGCCCCCATCTGAAAATGATATGGAATCCCTCTAACTTCAAAATACTGGGAATCTGGTTTACTCAAGATTTAAATAATTGTGAAACCATAAACTACAATGAAAAATTCGCAGAGGTTAAAATGTTATTTAAAATTTGGTCTCAAAGAACCATCACTCCAATTGGGAGAATAGCTGTGTTAAAATCTCTAATTCTGTCTAAACTAATACATCTTTGGATTTTGCTACCTGATCCACCTGACCATTTTGTACAAAAACTCCAAACGTTATGTTTTCAATTTGTTTGGAACGGAAAAGGGGACAGGATTAGTAGAAAAACGGCAGTAAAAAGTGTACAACAAGGTGGTTTGAACATACCAGATATTCGAAGGTATATATATGCTCTGAAACTTTCGTGGCTGAGAAAATATAAAACAACGAATCATAAATGGATAAATATTGCAGTTGAAATGTACCTTTTTCTTAAAAACTTTGAATGTTACGGACAAATGTACGGTTTAAATTATTCAAACATTAACCCTTTTTGGACCCATACTTTCAAAGCATATAGAAACTTTTGCCTCAATATTACGCCAAAAAATGTTTATGAGGTGCTAGATGAACCTGTTTTCTACAACGAAAAAATCAAAATAGGTAATGCTGTCATCAAATTATTCAAACATTAACCCTTTTGGACCCATACTTTCAAAGCATATATAAACTTTTGCCTCAATATCACGCCAAAAAATGTTATGAGGTGCTAGATGAACCTGTTTTCTACAACGAAAAAATCAAAATAGGTAATGCTGTCATCAAACAAAACAATATAATTAAGAAAGGAATATACTCCATCAGGCATTTTCTGAAAGAAAATGGGGAATTTTTCAAACAAAGAGAATTCATATCAAGTACACATTTGTCTGTTGACTTTATTACGTACAATGGTTGGATTTCGTCAATAAAACAATACCTAAGAAAAAACGGAATACAAATTAATAACAATACTAATTACATTCATGATGTGCCTAATGCATTGAAAATTATAACAAACACCAATAAAGGAGCAAAACGATATTATGAGTACTTTACATCAGACAATAGTAAACCTAACCGTTGCTCAGAGTGGTCAGAAAAAATGAATCCAATCATTTCCTGGAAGAATGTGTTTTATAAAATCAGTACAATCAAGGATGTAAAACTGAAATGGTTGCAAATGAGAATCATACACCGAATTATTGCGACTAATATCGTTTTGAATGCAATGGGGTTAACGATACGTTACAGTGTTCATTTTGTAATGAGGAAAGAGATTCATTGAACATTTTTTATGGAATTGCAGATATGCACAAGTATTTTGAACATCTCTCAAAAATCTATTGAATGAAAAATGTGAACACACTTATAACGTTGGAATTTCATGCGAACTAGTAATTTTCGGAGTGGATGAATACCTAAAAGTGGATTCTGTCTTAGAGTTTATTATATTGTTTGCCAAGATGTACATTTATAGATGCAAAATGGAAAATAATCTTCCAGATATATTTGTTTTCCAAAGACAATAGAGAATGTAAATATGCGGGTTCACGACCACCCATCTTATTTTGCACGAAAACCCCCATTTTCACATACAAATCACGTCCATCACATGTCAGTTTTGGTCAAATTTAACACCTTTTCACAAACAAAATTAACATGCCAAAACCTCTAAAATTGACGTAATTAGCACATTGAAACGGGGGTTTCCGTGCAGAATAACGTGTGATTGCGAACCCGCATATTTACATTCTCTCCGAGAACATAAAAATTACGGGTTTACAGTACGCTCTTCTACTTCTAACACTATTAATAAATTAGAACAAACAACTAGTCTTCCATCTTGATTAGTTATTTTTATATTTAATGAATTTATGTCTAGGCTAATTAATTCTTTAAATTGACTGTCTCCACCAAACCTGTATAGCTGATAATCGCAAAACCCCGCCTTAATTTCTGGCAGTGCTCGTAGAATTGTAGAGGGCTGCCCCATAAATAAATTGCGGTCTGTTTTTAACTCTTCTAAATAGACATACAACATCGGGTACATGAGAAAATCGGCTGGCCTATACCTAAATACTCATAAATGCCCCATTCTACAAGGCCGTGTGTGCTGAAGCTATATGTTTCGCCACTATTAAAAAGCCTAAAATTCTAGCAAGGCTTCTAGGAAAAACGTACTCCCTTTCTTCAAGTTCTGGAAAATTCATAGTAATTATAAGATTTGCCTCGTTAATTTTTAACTTAATGTCAAAATTGCTAAATACTTCCCTTAAAGAACAAAAGTTTTTTAGTAACCAACGGGTATTTTTAAACGTTTTAATAGCTTGCCTTGCCCATCCTTAATATCCACCCAGTTATTCTTATCTTTTTCAGATATGTTAATCCATTTTAAATTTTAAACCCAATTTCTTTAAGGGCAATTCTATAATTACCACGCCTATTGTTAATTGGGCGCGTTAAGAACACACTTTTGTTTTGTTGGTTTATATAGATGTGCATCTTTTTTATAACTATTTAAAAAACTAATTTAAAAAATGGAACCTTTTAAATATAACGAAAGTACCACTTACAATGCAATGTAGGGGCGTTTTATAACCCAAATCTTTGGACTTCAGTTTACAAAACCATTGCAGTAGACGAATCATACGGCTTCCAAGTAAGGCTTGTAAACCCACTAACTAGATATTTAAATCCTCCAATAAAGAATGACAGAGTGCCATCAGCATGGTCATCTCGCCCTATTGACGTTTTTACCAGAATCAGTTAAATTTTGCCATTTACGCGCAACTACTGGCTGTGGCGTTTCAAAATTGCAAACCATTTAAACCATCCTAATCTCTTGGTAAGGTCAGTATATAACTTTCATGTTTATTACCAGTACAGGCGAATACTAACTGAACTACAAGTAGTCCTCCCTAACGACAGCGCGTTTAATCCATTCAACAGCTCAATGGACAATAATGCATATGAAAGAATCTGAAACCCGAATTTAACATTGATCCTTCAACTGATTTTAGACAAAAGTTAGACCGCAATCATGGGATGGGCACATTGTATTTGTGGGGCGCAAAAAGAGATATACTTATGACTACTGGCCTGGCCACACCTCTTTTCAACCAGGCAAACAAGTTCGATTGGGATCCATAGAACAAAAACATCCTAATGCTTGGGCAACATTTATCTTAGATGAAAGTAAAGGCTTGACAATGCCAGGAGTGCAAAGACTTAATGACTCCATACGGACATACGTTTGGTGTCTATTAGGAGCACAAGCACAGACTAAGTCTAGCATAGTAGATCAATCCACAGGGTTTGATGCTAGAAAACAATTTCTAGCCAATTTAGAAGATGCTATTAACTCTGCTGTTAATTTGCCTGCCAGCATACAAAGGTATCAAGACGTTCTTGCACATGCTAGGTCAAAGGTTGACTTTGTTGTAGGCCATGGATTATACATGCTGCCCTCTGACCTTAGACTACAGATTGGCATGATACAGAATTATAACAATGAATCCTCATAGCTGGAGATGATCAAAACTTAGGGCACAATCAAGGCTTAAACACAAGGCCCGCTCCATCCATTTTAAAAAAAGTAATAGCCCTAAAGAAAGCGATCCATTATAAGCGCCCCAAAGCCAGAAAGCAGTCCAGAAAGCACTCCACCTGTTGACCTGCCTCACACTGACAGTCACACTAGCGAAAAGACAGCCCTCGTTGTGTTTTTAACTTTCCCGGGATTAGCCATACTTTATTTCACTAAAAATTAATCCAGCAGCTAGCACTCCTAACGTCCACAGATGGTCGGCCATATAACCAGCAACTTTACCTATAGAAAGACAAAACCCAACTAACAACATGCCTATTATGCCAGGCAGAGCATCAAGCGCTTGGCGGCTAACTTCTTTAATAGGTTGCTAGATGATGCAATTGTTTTCTAATCCAACTTTTACCAGGCTGAGGTGTTGGAGGCGTTACTGGCCCTGTAGGTGCACTGCCGGTTAAAGCATAGACGAGTGTAGAGATAGCAAGCCCAACGGCTGTTAACATACTAACTATTGTAATCCCCTGTTCCCTGAACAGAGTCCTTATTCTTTCAGCTAGCGTAGTGTTTTCATAAAGTATTGTGTTTATAGTTTCTCTGATTCTGCTTGTTTGGGATGCTAGCTGCGCTCTGTTAGTAGATAGCGCCTCTAACCTAGCCGCCCTTTCTATCATTAAATCCTGTATTTTCTGCTGTATTCTAGCCTTTTCTTCTCGCCCTAAATTGTTATCATCTGCATTAGCCAGTTTATTTTTTTCTTCTTCTATCTCTCTATCCAGCTCACCAAGTTTCGCTAAATTGTTTTCTAGTTCGCCCCTTATTGTCCGTAAAGCCTCATTAAGCCCCAGGATTTCACGCATAGGCAATGGGAATCGCCAATTGTTTCTAATGTTTTTCTGACTGTTTCCTCATTAAAACTCGTTTCAATTTCTGTTGCTGCATCATTTGTTCTTGGGCCTAAATCCTGAAAAGAGGTCATTTCTATTTCAATCGTGTTGGTAACCTTTGCACTATGGTTTGTAAACGACTAACAGCCTCAGAGCTTAAATCCCCAAATAAAGTTCAATTTCTTTTTGTCAGCAACAGGATTTTTCCAAGAATTGTGGCTTGTTTTTAAAAACTGGGTTGAGTCTGGTTTTTTAGTAAACCGCACAATGTCCCCTTTACTGGTTCTATAATTCAAATGATTATCTTTATCTATCTTAAAATTGGAAACCCTAAGCGCTTCTGGTTGCTCTCGCCCCATATGCCTATTATAATGATTCAATTCTATTTTAGCAATCGTATTTGACGTAATCCCACTCCTTGGCCAACTGCGCTCCTTCAATTTCTTCATCTACTGAAGGCCCCAATTGTGTTTCATCATCTTCTTCTTCCGAAGGATCAGGCACGTCATAATCTTCATCCATATTTTTTTTTATATTCTTTTTTGTTTTATAAAAAAATGAACTCATACGGCTGTGACCTCGATCCATACAGAAAAGAGAAGGAACGCCATGGCGTGAAAGGTAGAAGGCAGACTGTAATTAGTGTAAATACTCCATCAACAGTTGAGCCTGGACAAGCTTTATCAGTCAATTTCCCCGATCTTGGCGTGACGATGTTATAATGCCAGGAACTGCTAAACTATCATTCAAAATAGATATTAAATCGACAGATCCTAATGCTAGTGTTGTTGCTAATTTGGGTAGGGCAATCGTTAAACGTGTAGCAATCAAACTGGAGGGCAGAGAAATCTTTGTACTAAGAGAGGCAGATATTTTTACCCTCTATTCTGATCTATGGCTGCCTAAAAAAAAAAAGAAAAGAGAAAGTTTATCAGGGAATACAAGACTCAAACGGCCTCAAGCATAGGCTTAAGCGGAGGATGCAAAGAATGATGTTTAAAGATGAGGCAGTAGCAGAAGCTTTTGGGCAACAGATTTGCATCCCTCTAGATTTTGAACTGTTAAAGACGCATATGCCATATTACCAAGTGCACTAAAAGAAAAACTTCTTATGATCTGACATTTAATCCTAGCGATTCTGTTGTTCTGTCTGAAGACCCTTTAGCTAAATACACAGTCAGCGACATTTCTCTTGAGTTTGATGTTGTTAACTAACCCCGGACTGGCCAGAACAATCTTAACCCAGTATAAAAGTAAAACGGTTATTTATTATGAAAACGTTATGCACGCCATTACAGAAAATAGAAACAAGCGAGACACTCTTTGGAATCATACATTCTAAATCAGTCTCTGAAGTCTTTAAAAGGAGTTTTGTTCTTATTTACTGAAGGAACAACTCCTTTTCAGAGGGAATCAGAAGCGTTTTATAATCAAAAAATTGAGAAGGTTGACTGTGTAATAAATGGCAAGTCTGATCAGTTGTTTTTCGGGTGCGGACTTTTACCTCACCAACACTTTGATGAAATAAGAAAGTTGTTCGCTGGAGGTTGGCAAAGGGATCCTGCAGTTGATCGTGTATGTAAAAAACTTCGCCTTTTATGATGTAAGGCTTGAAGACTACTTAATAACCAAATATGGGCTGTGGCTGGATTTTAGATCCACATTTGACAACAGATTGTTTGGGAAATGGAGAAAAGGATAGGGCAAGACGGTATAAAAATAAAATATTCACAAGAAAGCAGACGGAAACGGTCCAATAAAAATGCACATTTTTATGGTTTGTGATGCTCAGTTAAACATTGAAGAAAACAGGCTAAAAGACGTGGCTTTTTAAAATGCAGAAGAAATATTCTAATAAAAACAGATGGATAGTTTGAAGTTTCTGCCTAAAGGTCCGCACTGTTCTATTATCTGCGGGATTACTGGGTTTGGGGAAAACTGTCTTCGTACTTGATTTGTTACAAACAATATACAGGTTTCATTACGAGCACATTGTTATATTCTGCACAACCATTAAGCACAACAAGTCTTACAAAGAAAGGAAGTTTATTTGGACAGACGAGAATATATTTTTAGTTGATCCTAGCGACAAAAATGAGCGACTGTTTAGAACATTACTATAGACTATTTGAGGGAACTTAAAAACTGTTTATTATTGATGACTGTTCAGCCGAGCGAGACATTGTTAAAAAAGAAAGGCTCTGTCAAAGCTAGCCTTTAGCGGCCGCCACGCCTTAGTTTCTGTGTGGCTATTAACTCAAAAATACAATGCTGTCTTTAAAGACTTTAGATCGCAGTTAAAATTGGTTGTATTATTTTACACTAAGACAAAGATAGTTTTGAAGAATGTTTAAGTGAAAATTATATAATAAGGGACAAAGATGAGCTAAAAAAAATAAAAAGCAGTTAGAAAAATCTAAGCACGCTAAGCTATGCTTATGGACTGACCCCCCAGTTCAATACGTTTGTTTATTGTAGATTGTTTATTATTTACTGCTTATAAAATTTGTTTATTATAATTTAATATTATAAAAAGAATGTCTCGGGGGCCAGAATCAAAAGCGGAGCTAGCTCCTAAATGCGTTGCAGTAGAGTTAAAAGACCTAGCAGACACAACCGAATTTGATTTAATAGGAGTGCCAGGAAATGTTTATGGATTTGAATACACAGATGATGGGGTTTACAAACGAACAGCAATTGAATACAAAAAACGACAGCAGTATCCTACCCTAAAAGAGATAAAAAATTTTTAAAGGGGAAACGACTTTGGAAAACATGAATACAAACTTCATAAAAGAGAGAATGCTTGGGCGTTGCTTCCTGAAATTGCTTGGAATCTAAAGTTTGAACTACGAAGCCCAAATGTATACTTTGATAAGGAAAACAATTTCAGAAAAGCCTTAAATGCAGGACCCTATCTTGTTAGCCTGGTTCCAGGAACACAACAGAAAAAACAGATTAAAATAACTTGGCAGGGTTCTGAATATAGGCTACAGAGAAAGAAGTCCTTAGCTGAAGTGGCGAATGACACCGTCGGCTTAGAATTTAATCCAAAGCTACTGCCACTACCTAGGCAAATGACAATGATTTTTCGCTTATTTATTACTCCTAGTGAGGGCGATACTAGTTTGCCAGAACATACGTTAATCAGAGGCATACAAATAAAAGCTGAAAACTTGGATGCTCCCCTTAAGCTCGGTATTGCAATTACTAAAAAACGGAGACAAAATAAACACCCATGTATCATCTGACAAGGTTACTGTGATGGTTGACAAAGACAAAACTAACAGTACTCGACTTTATTTTAATTACGTATGTTGATTTTATTTTCGTTTTACTCTGTTAATGAAGTGCTGACAGAAGGATTAATAAGAAGACCATGTACAAGATTAATTAAAAAAAATAATCTTATTTAAAAAATGCATGTTCAACAGTTTAGGTTAAATCAAATAACTGAACTTCAAAAGGAAATAGAAAGCGACTTGGATAAGTATAGAGTTACTAGAAAGAAATATGCTAAAGCTTTAAATACTCTTTCTTATGTAATTACTGGCTCATCGGCTGTAGCTAGCGTAAGTGCTGGGTCTAGCGTTGCCGTTCTAGCCAGCGGGGTTGGAGCGCCAGCCTTTTTTAGCATTAGGAGGTCTTGGGTTAGGTTTAGGTGCCGTGTCTATGGTTGTAAGTGCTGTTTTAAAAAATTAACTCCTAAATTACAAAAGCACACTGCCATTGTCGCCCTAGCATCAGCAAAACTTAGTTCATTAAGATTAAGAATAAGCAAATCATTACAGGATGAAAACATTACAGATGAAGAATTTCAGAAGCTTATGGCTGACGGTGATGATTATAGACGACAGAAAATTGAACTTCAAAGGAGTGGAGAAAGACGTTTACTTCACGACAGGTAGACACTGATGCAATTAAACAGAACATTGAAAAACAAAACACATGATCGGCTAAGCCCAAAATAGAGCAAAAAATAAGTTTAAACAAATACTATTTTTTTTTGTTAACTCACTGTGTTTGGCGGGGCAACTTGAGCTCTTCACGAACAAACGATCTTTTAGGAGCAGGCCTTTTTGACGTAGTAGCACCGCTAGAAGAGAGAGTTTTTTCTTAAATAATATACGGGTGGGTCTGTTTTCATAATTCGCTCAACTTCATATACGTCTACGCTCCATATAGGATCTGTAGCTCTAATTCTAACATCGCCCTCTACCTCTCCAGGAGCATACAAGTATCTTATTTTTAGGCCAAACGGCAAGAGTTTTTGAGTCCCCTGCACATCTTCAGTAATGCTAATTTTTTAAAATTTGATTGCGTTCACTGGCTTCAACCCTGTTGCTTTAAAATTCTTTATTGTTCATGGCACGTAAGACTGCTGGCAATCTCTAAACCCATTCTGTGTTACGCGTTCTGTACTTCGTAGTGTACTTCGTAGTGTCTATAATTTCTCTGTGATATTGATAGGTAAACAGGCGTTCAGCTAATTCTTATTAAAGTTTTCTACTAGGGCCTGTGATCGATGGTTGCCTGGGATCCCTCTCTTAACTGTAACATGATGTTTTTAAAAACAGCTGGTTTACAGAACCTTTAAACTCTTTTCCATCATCAACTTGAATCAGCCTAGGATACTTTAATGGGCCTCGCATGTTATTTGTTGTAAAGCCACAGCCACAGCAGTTGAGCTTTTATCGTTAAAGGCTCAGCGTCTTTGTATCTTGAAGCCATGTCAACAACTGTCAGAGCATACTTAAACTTTTTCTTCTAACTTTGTCATGTGGAAGATACAGCAAGTCCATCTGGTGGGTGTCATTAGGAACTGAGTTAACAAATCTAGGCCTTATTATTCTTTTGGGGGCAGGCAAATATATTTGCCAAATTGCCTGTTTTGAAAGGCAGTCTTTCGCATCTGATTCAGACACTCTAGCGGCTTTACTTAGTTTTTCAATAGCAGTCTTTCCTTTCCAATACCCTTTAGGAGAATAATATATTTTGTACTTCGTATTGTCCATAAGAAGGACTGTATTTTAATTGTTTTTTTTATTACATTTTAACTATAATTTTAGATTGTTTGTGCAAGAATATAGATTGCGCCCATAGCACCCACAATAAAACCAATTTCTGCTATTTTCTGTTCCTCAGATGTTCATAAAAGTCAGACAGTTTCTGGCGGTGGCGATGTTAGAAACTTCTTTCCTGTCACTAAGTAATACTCATTCAATGCCTCATCAACGTCTGTAAATGTGTGCTCTGCATGACCCCGTTCCCTTAACTTTTTATTAATAAAGTCTAAGTGAGCAATTCGTCTTTTCTCGTAAGCGTCTCTGCCTTGGCTAAATCTTCTATTGCCTTGTTATGGCGTTCTCTCTCTTCGTCGGATCGCAATTTACTAAACATATAATTGCTCCCAGAGAAGGCCAAGGCATTAACAATAGCTCCTCCTACCATCATAACTACTCCCGCCATCTTTTTATAACTCAATATTTTCTAGATTAATCTTTCTATGAACTAATATTTTTCTGGGATAATCCCCTGTGTAACAAGAAAGTCTTTTGAGGCAATCCCTGCAGTAATTACAACTATAACCTTAACAACATCCTCAATGTCTAACCTTCCCAGGTCAGCTGGCTTCATTTTTAACATGTTTTTTGCTACTCGTCTTCCATTCTTTTTTCATTCCCACTCTCTCCCCTCTCGTTCCTCCACTCATGTCGTGTTCTGGTGTCTGTTCATTGTTCTCTTGAGTTCGTGTAATCTGTGATCCCCGTGTACGGCCGTGGCCTACCCTTCATTTCTTACTTTTTCCTTCCTTCGTAGTTGGATTTGTACGTGTGCTACTGGTTGTTTTACTGGGTGCCTTCGTGCTACTGGTGTGTGAACGTAAAGTTTTGTTTGTTTTGTATTGTCCTCCCTTCTCTCCCTCCTCCCCACTAGCTCTGCCCCCCTCCTCACTTTCCGTCAACGCTGTCCTACTGAGGTGGATCCGCACTGTTTCGTCCAGAGTTGTCTGCCGCGAACCCGGCGCCCTGGCGTTCTGCTCATCCGCTCCGTCCACCCCCACCCCTGTTCTCCCTCTCCCTTTCCCCCTCTACTAGGCTGACTCTGTCTTGACCTTGTTTATCACATGTGACCACTTGTCTGTCACGCCGCGGTATGGTGTGTCAATTGGCGCCTCGCCCGCCGCGCGCGCTGCATCTGCGTATGACCTTGACCCCGGTGGATCCCAGAGGATTCTGATTGGTCCTTGGGTTTGTTTTGGTTTTTGGATGTGTGTATGGTGACCTGTGTGAGCACATGGTTAGTGTCTGAATTTGGGGAGTGGGCTGACATGTGTTTCTGTGTTGTGTGTTGCATTCGTGCCTTCATTCTTGCTTTCCTCAGACACCCCCCCCTCTCCCATTTCCCCTCTCCTTTTCTTCCCCGCCACTGGCACCTCTCTGTTACCCTCCGCTCCATCTCTCTGTTTTTTTGGGTTCCGCAGAGGTTCCAGTACCCGGTCCCAATCAACCCCTGATCTCCCTCCTCTCTCCCCTCCTGTCTCCCCCCATGCCATCAGCTTTTCACTCTCACATACACTCCCTTCTCCTGCCTCACTCTCTCTCTCACCACTTTCATCCCCACTGTCACTCCTGCTGGGGCTCATCATCTTTGTAATCTGCTCAGTTGCTTTCTTTCTTTCTCTCTTCCTTTCTTCATTCCACTCTTTCTCTCTTCTCAACTCATTTACCCTTTCCCTCTCCCTTTGCTCTCTCCTCAGTCTCTCTCTCTCTCTCTCAGTCCCACACTTTCACGTTCCATCCTTCCATCATAGTCTCTGTGGCTCCATCCTTCATGACTGTCCGACACTCTTCTTCTCAACCACGATTGTCTATTTGTCTCTTGATGCCTTGCTGTGGCGTATCCATGCCCGTTCCTGCCGTCATATCTGTAGCTCCGCTCCGCTGGTCCGTGGGCCCGCTCCGCTGGTCCGTACGTCCGCTCTGCTGGTCCATAGGCCCGCTCTGCTGGTCCGTATGTCCACTCCGCTGATCCGTAGGTCCGCTCCGCTGGTAGTTTGGGCTGCTCCCTCACGTACAGCTTCCCTCTGACGAAGTAGCTGGACTTGCCCATCTCCCTCAGCTCACGTAATTGTGCTGTCTGGCGCCTCGTCCGGTCTTGGCTCACCGTGGTCCCTTCTCTTTTCATGGTTTCCCTGGCCTCCCGGTTCCTTAGTACCCGCATGGCGTCCCCCCATCGTAACATTTTGGCTCCCACAGACCTAGGGCGTTTGTTTGCTGGGTTGTACCTTCCCAGCCTGTGAGCCCGTTCTACTGCGTCTGCCGCCCAGTCGTCCTCCTTCTAAAGAGAGAGAGAGAGAGAGAGAGAGAGAGAGAGAGAGAGAGAGAGAAGAGAGAGAGAGAAGAGAGAGAGAGAGAGAGAGAGAAGAGAGAGAGAGAGAGAAAGATTGATTGATTGATTGATTGATTGATCTTTAATACCCAAGGATGAAGATTTTAGACCAAAGCCTAGTCTTACAATCTGTCCTTGTCATGCATACATTATTTCAGCACATATCATTCATACAGACAATTCAACATAGCAACATGATAATCTAATTCTACAATGATAAGGAAACTGCTCATAAAAGCACTAATGAGATGGGGATGGTAAAACAAAAGGAAACTTACAAGGAAACAAACAAACAAAATCTGCAGAGAGAGAGAGAGGTCAGAGGAGGGTGGGGAAGAGAGAATGGTAGGTAGGGGGAGGAGAAAAGGGATGGTAGACAGAGTGGGAGTGGGGATGAGCGATTTTAACGGAGTAGGTTTTATGTTGAGACGATTTATTCAAAGTATGGTTCACAGAAGACTTAGCGAATGGACGCTAATCATTGTAATCGAATAATTTAACTACTGAGACATAAAATGTTTATGCAAATGTTCCTTGAAAAGTTTTAAAGTATTCATGTTTTGTAGATTCGGTGGAAGTGAGTTCCAGACATATGGTCCAGAGTAAGCTAGGCTTGTTTTGTATAGATCAATGCGTGGGTAGGGAAGAAGGAATTTCATCGAGCCAGAAAAGCTGTTCGATCTTGTAAAAAGGGCATTGATATAACATGGCATAGTATCTGTCAAGATTGTAAACATAAATGATGCCTTGTTGAATTCCAATTGCCTATTCAGAGGAAGTATGTTCAGCGCTTTTAGTTTTTCGTCTGTTGTTAGAGATACAGCTGGATGGAGTAGCTTTGCTGCACGTCTATGGAGAGAATTCAGCCTTTTTTTGTGGACGTCACTACTGCCATCCCACACTCTTGAGGCGTAATTTATACGTGACATTATGTGTGCATTGAAGAAAAGTTTAAGCACATTACTGTTGACGTAGCGCTTTAATTGAGATAACAGGAATAGGTGTTTTGAGACTACCTTGCATACGTTATTTAGATGAGATTGCCATTTCAATTCTTTATCTATCGTTAACCCTAAAACACGATGCTCGTCTACTTGCTCAATAGAAGTGCCATTCAACTGAAGTTTTAGGCAAAGAGGAGTCAACTGGTGTTTTTGGCGGGTAGCTATAATCATAGATTTGGTTTTGGCTGGGTGTATGACCATTGAGTTTGAATGACACCAGTCTGACACGTCGTTTAGACTTTCCTGGAGAGAAGTTTCTATTGTCTGTAGATCACTACCATTCATTTGGAGCGACGAGTCATCAGCAAATAAATCTGTTGTGACCTTTTCATCTGATACGGACAATGGTAAATCATTGATGAAGATGCAGAATACATGGGTGATCGCGAACCCGCATATTTACATTCTCTCAGAGAACATAAAAATTACGGGTTTACAGTACGTTCTTCTACTTCCAACACCATTAAAATAAATCATTATAAAAAAGTGCAAAACTCTTCACATCTGGCCACATTACTGATCACCCATGGGTCTAACTTGAGACCCTATGGCGCCCTAGGGCCCCAAGCCAGATCCAGAGGATCACAGATAATGTGGCCAGATGTGAAGAGTTTTGGGAATATGCCTCTAATAGTGGTATTTCTACACTTGGTTGTCTACTTTCAGTTTGTCTAATTTGGGGCAATTCTCTCACCCCATTTTCAGTGGCCCTTCCTAGGACACACACACACATTGTGGTTTGCGGGCGTTTATAGCCACGCCAGTGAGCCAGACAACACAGCACATGTGGTTTGCGGGCGTTTATAGCCACGCCAGTGACCAGACAACACATTGTGGTTTGCAGGCGTTTATAGCCGCGCCAGTGACCTAGACGAAACACGAAAATGGGAAGGGTCACTATAGGGCAGAGAGAGGGCCAAATTAAGACTTTTTAAACCACACAAACAAGCACAAAACCGCCGCAGGCATATTCCCAACTTTACACTTTTTGGATTAATATATATACTGTACAAACTGAAAGCTTTCATAATTTTATGATGTTTATGCATAATTAGGGGTGTTATTAAAATTGTTTTTTTTCAAGCAAAATAGTTTTAAATTTTAAAACAACAACGCGCTTAAAGTACTTTTAGTAGCTACTTTGTACAATATTCTATTAAAAGCTTAGCAAATTAAACACAAAAACACAGTTTTTTAATAATAAATTTCTCTCACTAATCTGAAATAGATAATTTATTCAGGGGAGGTAATTACATTTTATGCATAATTAAAGGGGGAATAATCATTTTCATTATCATTATCATTGTTTTGCTTATGATTACTTTGTGAACAAGGAAGGTAAAATCATACCTACTATAACTGCTAGGAACGGGAAACCCCCGAACTCAAATAGGTTTCAGCGGAAACCCCAAAAACCCAAAAATAGACCTCAGTCGCTACCCCATCAATAGGAGGTTTGTTACGGACGCGTGTGCCTGTTGCCCGTCTACCTCCCCGTCTACCGTCTGTCTACCTGTCTGTCAGCCTGTGTGTTTGTGTCAGTGTCTGTCTGTGTTTTTTGTGTTCTGTGTGTTGAATGCTTGATCGGCTGACTGGGCGTGTGGGGTTTTTGAATAACTATTGTTAATCTACAGGGGGGACAACTCCTATTTTCAAGTTACAAAACGTCTATGGAGTTGTTTGCCTTAACATATGCATGTGTGAATGAGAAGGGGAGAGAAACTGATTACTTAATTTTTTATTTGTCGTTTATTTTGGTTTAAAAAAAGAAGGCCGAATTAGCCACAGAGCTTATTAAAATACTTTACGAGTTGGATTGGGAAAATAAGTCGATAAAGATCAGTTAAAGAACAGTTTGAAGAATTAATTACTGATCTTTTAATCGTATAGACATGCGAGAAGATGTATTGGAAGCTATCAGTAAATACGAGATAATTGGCCCCACCAGTTGTAAATTTAATTTGCATTTTAGTTGATAATAGGGCTCCTGAAGATGTTAAACTGACTGTTTCTACTACTCCTGAAGGAGTAGCTATTCGTTTTATGAAGATAAAGGTTTTACGATTAGAAAAGACATGAATAGAGCTGAATTTAAAATTTAATTTTTATTTTTTTTATATAAAAAAAAATGGCTCCCGAACTCAACGAATCTGATTTAAAGAATTGTAATGATCTATTTGACGAACAATGAAATTATTAAACATTGATTTTAGTGAATTTGGGTTTTTGAGAATGATGTAAACAATATAATAAAAGACCATAGTGAACTATTTAACGAAGCAATCAAAGTGATAAACATTGACTGTAGTGATCAGAAAAGCTCAAATATTAGCAGGCGTATTGTAAGGTTAACATGTCATGAAGTGTTGCGATGTTTGGGGGAAGAATAAAAAGCGTGTTTTACTTACTTTTATTTGCATTTATTTTTTTAATCTACGTAAATATTGTGGCTTTAAAAAATGACGACCACAAGTAAATTCGAGGACGGAAAACTATATACGATGGAGAAATAATTGGTAGTGACAAACAATAGGCAATATGTTTAGCGAAGTAGACATGAACTCTTAAAACCCAAAAATGTTCTGAAAGCGTAGCCACACGCCATCTCTAAAATCCCAGGGTCTCTTCGATGGAGCCGCCAGTAAAAGTTTTGTTGGCCGTTCTGATTGTTTAATATAACGCCTGACGATACTAACATCCCAGTCTGGGTTTCAACAAGGCAGAAAGAAGTAATCAGCTATCACGACTTTAACTCTAAATGGGCTGACACATGCTTACACAGTTTAATCATGCAAGTGAGGAGGCAAAGTTAAGGGGTTCGGCTGGTCTGAAGGGACAGTCCTTGAAATTAAATTGAGACAAAAAAAGTTCTATCCTATAGTTGGAAATTCCTACCTTCCTCTCCCAAAAGAGTTAGAGTTAAAACGAGCAGTCTTAAACATACATAATTCTGACAACATGTGTTTTATGTGGTGTTTTTTAAAGCGCATCTACATCTGTTAAAAATCATGCAACCCAGAGTTTCTAATTATGATGCATAAAAAATATAGCCTGAATTTTGATAACATAACCTTTCCAGTAAGCATAGAAGCATATCTCAGTTTGAAGAGAAAAACAAACCAATCACTGTAAACGTAAAACCAATGGTCTGTAAAAGCTAATAGTGCCTCTAAGGGTTTCTCCCAACGCCCCCACTTTTGAAAAAACCCGCCTTAACAAACATGTAGACTTGATACTGTTTACAGAGGGGCTAAAGAGTCATTATGTTTAATCAGAACAATAAGCAACTGTTAGAATATACATCAAATGCATAAATCAAACAGGAGATTTGTAGAAGGTGTTTGGGCAGAATCCGAACTATAGAAGCAGCTGCCGAACATATAACTCGTTGTAAGGTTTATAGACTGTGAAACCAAACTCCTTACACCTAAGCCTTGGTTCTAAGTTATTTTAAGAAATATACACAAAATGCAGATGAGCCCATACGGGTTATGCTGACTTTGAATCGCTCTTACCACAGTACTATGGCCCACAAAAGCAAGAACAAAAAACAACCTTATTAACCCACCATCAAAATCTGTTCTTATGCGTTTATTGTTGTTAGGTCAGACGGTCAACACCCCAACACCCGAGATTTACAGAGGCCCAAACGCAGCTAGTAGATTTTTAGAGCAGATGAAACTAGTTCGTAATCACTACTCCAACCAACTAAATCTTTCAGACATTGTTATGACTCCTGAAGACCAAGAACGCTATGACTCAGCCACTCTCTGTTGGATTGCAATAAAGAATTAATAGGCAACGCAGTAAGAGACCACGTCACATTACTGAAAGTCAGAGGGCAGCCCCCAACAATGTAATCTTCAAATTAAGGTTGACCCTAAGACATGGAAAATGCCTATCTTCTTTCATATACTTACGAGGGGTACGATTCTCATTTATCATGCAAGCAGGTGATTCTCAATATAAGAGGGTTACCTGCATTGCACAGTCTTCAGAAAAGTACATGACTTTTACTCTTGACTCTTTATCCTTTTATGACTCTGCCCAACATCTGATGGCTAGTTTAGATAAATTAGCGGGGTCTCTACAAGACTTTCCAATCACTAAACAATACTTTGACCCCTCTTTAGTGCGTAAAGGGTTTACCCCTATGAATACATGAACTCGTGGGATATGTTTGACGAAGACTCGCTTCCTTCTAAAGGCGCTTCTTTTCTAGTCTTAGAGGCAAAGACATAACTGACTCTGAATATGAATACGCTCAAAAAACCTGGACAGAATTACACTGTGAAACGATGGGTGATTTCATGAATCAATATTTTTTGGCTGACGTGGTTTATTTTGGCAGACCCTCTTTCAGAATTACAGATCTACTTGCATGAAACATTACACTTACACTCGTCACATTACATCTCTGCCCCAGGTCTTTCTTGGGACGCATTCTTAAAGTCTACAAACATCCAGATTGACTTAATTTCTGATCTACCACACTTCAGATGATTGAAAACGGGCTGAGGGGAGGCATTAGTATGGCCTCACACCCTTACTGTAAAGCCAACCAAAAAGTATTTAGACGATTAATTGACCCCACTAAGCCGTCTAACTATCTAATGTACTTAGACGCCAACAATTTGTTGGGTGGGCCATGAGTCAACCGCTTCCGCTGAGAAAACTTTAAAATGGAAAAGGGCCTCACGATGTTTAAACCCCGTGTAAAGGGATGTTGTC
>CM031626.1:36253054-36268054 GCA_018398815.1 Conus ventricosus | reverse complement strand
AACAATTTCAAAAACCCCAAACAAAAGAGCTATTATTAAGTGTATGAAATTTTTTTCATAATACAAATCAGCACATTTTTTGCCCGACTCGCGAGATCTTTACAAGCAAGAACAAAACTAAGACGAGGGAAAAAAGTATTCCCAAATACTTATACACATTAACAAAAGGTATGTTTTTTACTCCCATCATAAAACCATCTTCTCTCACATTTAAAAATAACACCCTTTCGAAATACTATGACATTACTTTTATTCATGTTAATTTTTAAATGAAGAGAAGCAGATGCTCTTTGTAAATTGTTTAACTGTGTTTGTTGTCCTGTTACAGTCTCAGATAGTAAGATTAAATCACCAGCTAATAACAGAATAAATAACTCAAAAAGCCTCCCGAGACAGCATGGGGCCATGTCTTCCATTCCTAATCACCTCATTGCTAGCTCATTAATAAATAAAGAAAATTAATATTGGACTGCAAGCGTCGCCCTGTTTCTTAGTCCAGCTGTACATTCAATGCAATCTGTCAATTTCGCACCACATCGAAATCTCGCTTTTTTCTACTTATAAAAAACTTCTAATACTTTGTACAATTTTCTTTAATACCATTTTAAACAAAATTGGCCAAAGCAAGTGTCTGTTAATGAATCGAATTGCTTTTTCAAAATCTATAAAAAGCTAAAATACAATTTGCGATTGTAAGAAAATTGTTTTTGAACAAGGGCTAACAAGGTAAACATGTGGTCAATAGTTGAATATCCTTTCTTGAAACCAGCCTGATGCTGGCCCCGTGATATCGTTTTCTTCTACCCATTCTTGCAACCGCTTATTAATAATCGTGTTAAATAGTTTATGCTAATATCACTAAGAGAAATTCCTCTATAGTTATTAGGGTTTTTTTAAGTCACCTTTTTTAAAGTTTGGCAAATGATAGACTCTGTCCAACGTCGAGGAAATGTGCCCCCCTATCAAATAACATGTTGAAAATATTTAAGAAAAAACGGGACTACTTCTTCACACGGTACTTAAACAATTCGCCTATGATACCATCAGGCCAGCTGCTTTCGGTTTTTAGTTTTCTTATAGCTAGCAACACTTCATCTTTAGAAATTGGGCGGTTTTATACAGTTATCTACCTCTTCCTCAGAAACTCATTTAACTTCATTTGTATCCGTTTGTTGCAAAAACTGAAAATGTTTGGGAACCATGTGTCAGGGACATATAGGTTTCTTACCTGCTTACTTTTAAAATTAGTTTTACGGACATTACCCCAAAATTCCTTTTTACTTTTTATTGACATTACTAATTTATCTATTAACAGTTTATTTATTAAACTCCTTCTGCTTCTTCTTCAGTAAATTTTTGACTCCCCTCTTGCAATTAATATTCTTTAGTATCTTCAGGATCTTTGAACGGCGGCTAGTTCTCAATAAACGTCTAACGTTTTTCTTACTCACCGTACATTCAAAAACGAACCAATTCATCATGTGCTTTTGTTCGGTTGGGGAATATTTGCATTTTCATACAATCGGCACTTTTCTTAATACAATCGTTAAACACATCTAACACTCATCAAAAATCAGTGTTAATTAAATCCATTGCAATACTTATTTTAGCGCGCATTTCACCATTACTAAGAGTGGCGGAGAGAGAGACAAGACAAGAAAAAAATTCTTTATTTACGAGGATAATAGATAAGCACTAACGTGCTTTTTTACATCCAGTCCTGACCTGAGTAGGGTCTACAAATGCAGTGAAATAAAATAAATGTAAGAAAATCAAAGAAGCAAGCAAAGCGGTCATGTAAATCATAGAGGAACATCAAATGAATATAGAATGATAAATGGAAAACAAACAAAAAATAAGATATAAATAAAACAATTTCAACAACAACAATAATTTAATAACAAAAATAAAATAAATTTAAAAATGAGATAACAATAGAAGAGGAAGATGAGGAGCGGGTTTGGGAGGAGGTGGGGCTGGGGAAACATATGTAAGTGTATACAACGTACAGATTGGCTTGTTGAAACAGACAGGGAAGTGATTATGACAAGTGCGTACATATTTTTTTGAACACTCAAATACACGCACGTTTCGAACGATAGAGAGAGAGAGAGAAGAGAGACGAGAGAAGAGAGAGAGAGAGAGATCGAGAGGAGAGAGGAGAGATGGAGATAGAGCAGAAGAGAGTGGTGAGAGAGTGAGAGAGAGATGAGAGAAGAATGGCAACCACATGCATTCATTTGTCGCAAGGCATGATATTCGTAGGAACGTATTAAGCAAAAGTGAGATGACATTGGGGGGGGGGGGGGTGGGGGGGGGGAGAAAAAAAAGAGAGAGAGAGAGGGATGAAAGGAGTGGGGGGAACAGCATGAGATGTAAATGATTTGAATTGGAACTGTACTAAAAACGTACAATAATTAGCCTGTATAAAATCAGACAGTAAATGAACATGACAATTAGTGTTACGGAATTCGGAATACACTCGCAACATGCACAGACAGATGAGAGAGAGAGAGAGGACGGAGAGAGAGGAGTGGAGAGATGAGTGAGTGAGATAGAGAGAGAGATGAGAGAGGAGAGAGAATGAGAGAGGTCAGATGAGAGTGAGAGAGAGTGAGAGAGAGTGAGAGAGATGGAGCGGCACAGAGAGAGAGAGAGAGAGTTGAGAGAGGTGAGAGAGAGAGAGAGTGAGTTGGGAGAGAGAGATGTAGAAGAGATGAGCGAGTGAGAGAGAGGAGTGAAAAAAAGGGGACAACATATAAATCATTTTCATAAGATTATCTATCCATATGCACACATATAATACCCAACACCAAATATGACACCACTCACACACACACAAACACACACAACACACACATATGATTAGATATATATATTATTGTGTGTGTGGTGTGTGTGTGTGTGTGTGTGTGGTAGTTGTTTGTGTGTGTGTGTGTGTTTGTGTGTAGTGTGTGTGTGTGTGTGTGTGGTGTGTGTGTGTGTGTGTGTGTGATAAAATAAAAATAAATAATAAATTATAAAAAAACCTTCGGGACTGACTCGACCATCCATCAATAAATTGATGACATTATATCTTACTGATCTCTTCAACATGCGATGAATGTTAACATTCATTCAGATATCTCTTATAATGTATTATCTTCAATTTCACTATTCTTCATCCGTCTAATTTCCAATGCTTTCGCGATGAATTTCGCAACTGATTTTATTACAAGTTCATCATCTGATCAAAAACACACCAGTGACATTTGTCTTTTCGCTATATCTAACTGAAAAAAGAACAATTTGCCCGCACTTCATTATAAGCAGTACAGTGGACAGAAGTGTTCTTCGTCATAAATAATATGTCTACATGCAGGACAAGGAGATTCTGGGGAAATGTTTCACTTAAAAACCTTTCTTTTGTTCCCATTAAAACTAAAGTCCCTCAACCTAAATCTTGCTTAATTTATTCTGTGCCATTTATTGTTAGGCATTGAAAACTTTTCAGAATGAAACACATCTTAAATGAGAAAAACCGCGATATTTTTCTTTACTTTCTATATCCAGTGCCAATTCTGTTTAAAGAACAAAATAAGCCTGTCTTTAAATTCCGCAATGAACTGTTGTTCATTTCCACTTCCCGGGTCATCCACACTATTCCAAAAACCCCTTTGAAAAGGGCTTTCTTTACTTTATAAGCCCAGTTTTCCTTTTCCTTTTTTTCCATTTCTAGAAAACATCATATCATAGGCTTTTCCGCTCAACGGGACTGAGGTAGCTTCAGATCTTCAACAGCACTTAAACTTTACAAGTTACTTATATACAAAAGGGGATCTGCCCCTTTTTCCATATAAGACGGTGTTGAAAGAATGAAAAAGGGACTTGAAAAAACGCTTCATAGCATACTTGTACTTTTTTTCCCTTGCGGAGTTTCATGAACCCCCCAAAAATTTAGCTGCAAAAAAAGAAGGGTTTTATTTGTGTATCAAAAATTTTCCAAAAAATACCACAGTCTGTTACAATTTCAGTGGTTCTCAGTGATTTCGGGAATTTAAATAGCACATTTTTCCCTTTTCTCAGAGATTTTTCCCCATGCGTAACGGAAAGTTAATTTTGTTGAAATATCATTCCCAAGATATTTATTATAAATTTAAAACTACTTGAACATCTGCATTTCCAAAAGCCCATTTTTCATACACTGATAGGTTGGCCACCATTTCTAAAGACCACTATATTCGTCTTACCCAATTTAATGAAAAAACCCTAAGCGGTCTGCTTTTCTTTCAATATTTTTAGTTGTTTTGCAAACCTCAACTGTCCCGGACAGAAGAACAAACATCTCAGCATACAGTAGTAAAAATTAATTCAACTGTTCAGGTATCATCTGGATACATGTCTTCCTTTGCGGGACAATTCCACCGCCAGTTCATTTATGAAAAAAGAAAAAACTGTGGACTCAAAAGCTCCCTTTTTTTATCCATTTGGACAAACAAATAATCTGAATACTCAATCTTCACACGCACACATGCAAGCATGGTTGTATACCCTGTAATAGCCCTGTACAATTTACTATTAACACCACTTTTAAGGAGTACATTCCCCAGAGCATTCCGATTTACCCAGTCAAAGGCCTTCTTGAAATCTACAAATGCAATGTAGAGCTTCGATTTGCAGCGAGTGAGAGAGGAGAGTAGAGAGAGAGGAGAGAGAGAGAGAGGGAGAGAGAGAGAGGAGGAGAGAGAGAGAGTGAGAGAGAGAGAGAGAGAGAGAGAGAGAAGAGAGAGAGAGAGAGAGAGAGAGAGAGAGAGAGAGAGAGAGAGAGAGAGGGAGAGAGATTCGGCAATGGAATACGCATTAATCGTTCGATAATTTTTCAATCAATTCCTTTTAAGAGCTCTTTTTAATGTTACTTTCGAAGGACATGATTTTAAAGATGACGCCAAATTGTTACATATCGTTCCTCAAGAATATGTAAAACTTGATTTGTAGGGATTGTTGCGGGGTTGGGAAGGGTAGCTTGTGTGAGTGTCTATTTTCATTTGTTACAAAGTTCTGGATGATTTTCTTTGGAGCTATTCCATTCACTACATTGTACATACACAAACATTTGTTGAAGAAGAGTTTATCTTAAAACGGTATAGAACATTTTAAAGTTTTGTAATCACTCCTTCTTAAAGTAAATATCTCAAGCTGTATTATCTTTATAGCTCTTTTATGTAGACGACTTATTTGTTTCAAATTAGTTTCACTAGAACTATCCATAAGGTGGACGCATAGTTAATAAGAGAAAGAAAGTGTTCGTGGAAGAATACTTTTCTGGTTTGAGATTAAGAAAAGTTTTATTTTTGTGAGTTGATAAATTCTTTAGGATATACATTTTCCAAGATCAGTGATATGATCATACCATGATACGTCATTCTCAATAATGACCCCTAATATTTAATGAGATGTTACTTCCCCGATCTTTTGGTCTTAGACGTATATGATGCAAAAGGAGAACTCATTTTCTGTCGTTTTGACGTGTAGTCACAAACATCCATTTAGTTTTATCTGAATTGAGGGAAATGTGGTTCATTTCTGTCCATGTAATTAGTCTATTGATATTGCTCTGAAGGTTATTTACTACATAGTAGGATTAGTACTATTTGATTGCAGTGAAGTATCGTCAGCAAACATTTCACAACCGCATTTCATGTATAAAGGCAAGTCATTTATGTAGATAGAAAATAAGAGTGGTCCCAAAAAAGATCCTTGACGAATACCAAATTTCAAAGGAAGTAACTGAAACCTGTTGGAACTAACTTCAACAAGTTGTTGGCGATCAGTAAGAAAAGATCTGGAAAACTCTATAGCCATACTTGAGAGTTTGAAATGTGTAACTTTTTTTATTAGATGGGAATGGTTGATAACATCAAAACTTTAGCAAAATCAACAAAATGAATTCCACTGTTGTTGCTATTAGATAGACATTTATCTACAAGCTGTATAAGAGATGAATGGCAGGAATGGTTTTGTCGACAATCTGATTGACTGTCATTAATCAGATCATAATATTTGAGATGACAATGAAAATGCATTTGAACATGTCTTTCAAGTGGTTTTGACAAAAGGGAAAGAATTGAAATGGGTCTGTAGTTAGAGGGATTGGCAGAATCTCAATTTTTGAGCAAAGGTATCACTTTGGCCTGTGCATGTATGTGTTAGTGTGTGTTAGTGTTAGTGTGTGTGTTAGTGTTAGTGTGTGTGTGTGTGTGTGTGTGTGTGTGTGTGTGTGTGTGTGTGTGTGTGTGTGTGTGTGTGTGTGTGTGTGTGTGTGTGTGTGTGTGTGTATGCTTGTGTGTGTGTGTGTGTGTGTGTGTGTGTGTGTGTGTGTGTGTGTGTGTGTGTGTGTGTGTGTGTGTGTGTGTGTGTGTGTGTGTGTGTGCGTGTGCGTGTGTGTGTCTGTGTGTGTGTCTGTCTGTCTGTGCGTCTGTCTGTCTGTCTGTCTGTGTGTGTGTGTGTGTATGTGTGCCAGTGTGTTGTGTGTGTGTGTGTGTGTGTGTGTGTGTGTGTGTGTTGTGTGTGTGTGTGTGTGTGTGTGTGTGTGTGTGTGTGTGTGTGTGTGTGTTCGTTCTTTAATTTAATGTCTATCCACTTTACAGTGATCTTAGACAAAAACAAGAGACAAACGAACAGGCATACAAACAAACAAAGACAAAACAGAAAAACATGTAAAAGGGGCCGGTGTGTGTATGTCGGTGTGTGTGTGTGTGTGTGTGTGGGGGGGGGGGGGGGGGGGGATACATGTGTGTGTTGTTTAAAAATGTCATTAAAAGTGTATGGAGTATGGAGTCTATTTAATTAATGAGATACCAATAAGTGACTATCACTTTAACACCATTCTAATCTACCGGCATAACGGTAAACTGCTTTAGCCTGGATTCATATCTGAACATTCTTAAAGAAACAAAACATTTTAACCATTGAAATAATAAGAAAATAAATCAAACAAATAACTCGAGAATCAAAGTAAATGTCCAACTGGACTTTAACAATTGCCCTAACAACTTCTACAGCCTTTGCTTCGTTCCCAAAAATGTCCCAAAATTCACGATTGATGGGTTCAAACTTAATAACCAAGTAGGTAAATATTTTTTAGTATTACTGCAAAGGAAGATGACATGGAATAGTGTAATATTTTGGCCACAAAATGCAAGTGACATTTTTACAATATTTTGTTTTGTATGCATCAAGTCTGAGTCTAAATATCAGACTCTTCAAAAGTCGTTCCTGGTGGAGATTGTGTCCTGTTTTTATTTTACAAGCTTCTTAAAGAATTTTCCCTTGTTGTCCTTTATTATGTTTAGACACTCTTTTTGTCTTCCTATCACCGAACCCCATGATGCTTTACCTAAAAGGCTATAATTTTCATACAAGGATAAAGGAATATTTATTTTTGTAAAGATCTTTTCCTTAGCTGCCCCATTTTTGGCTAACCGATCAACCCTTTCATTTGCTGCTAAACCACAATGTGATGGAATCCAACAAAAGTCAATAGAAGAACCACGTAAAGACAAAAAATTAATTAAATGGTATATCTCAGATATCATTTCTCCTCTCACTCTTGTATGAGAATTTTTTTAAAGCTTGTAAGACAGATTTTGAATCGACACAAAATAATATTTGAAATATGGGAATATGGAAAGCTAAGAAGATAGTTCAGTGCCATAATAATGGCAATTAGCTCTGCTGTGAATACAGAGTAATTTTTCCCAATGTGATACGATTTCTCTATTTTTAATGATGGAATAATGAATGCAGCACCTGATAATTGGTTTTCAAGTAGAGAACCGTCTGTATATATTTTAAGATGATTTATATAATTTTCGTTTATATGTGCCTTGACATATGTTGGCAGCATGATCCATCACTTTTCCTTAAATCTGTATAATTAATATCGAAATTAGCCTTACTAAGTTCCCATTGAGGAATATTACTGTAATTCGTTTGAGGAGCTACTGTTTGGGGTTCAACACCAGCATCTGTAAATTAATTGGGACGTATAGGACCCTATAGTTTTTACAGAGTCAAAACTCTGTGCTCGCTTTGGAAAATGTATTCTGATTTTAAACTGGTTTCCTTGATACATGAATTTTGCGTTGAATGACTCCTTAATATATATTTTGCTGAAGCAAGTTTCATATTTTCGGTAAAGGGCAAAATTCCTATTTCTGTGTAGGTTTTTAGTGTTGAGGCATGGACAGGGACACCGAGAGCTATCTTATAAGCTTTACTATCGATGCTTTGCATCTTTGTTATCAAATATTTTGGAGCTGAAAGAATATTTCCTGAGCGTAAGATAATTTTGATCTCACAAGCGCAGTTGCTAAATGAATAAGTACCTTACTATCTTTTCCCCACGACTGTCGATTTATCATTTTTAATAAATTTAATCCTTTCTGGCTTTTGTCAGAATATTTTCCAAATGGTAGTTCCAATTCAATTTAGAAGTCAGGCTTACTGTCAAGGAGCGTGAAACCTCTCACAAAAGGCATTAGACGCTTGGAAACAAAGGGACATTGTACGTGGTATACAAATAGGTAATTGACCAATTAACCAGGGTACCTTACCCACCGCACACGGCCGAACTGTGTGAAGGAGGCCGGAGTGGTCAGATGACAAACAACACCTAGGAGAGAGTTCGGACCTCCCGGTGGCGAAAGGGAGAAGGAATGTAACCACTACGACCTCGGCGCCCCAAGTGAGCGCTAAATGCTCGGTCAGCTTCTTGTGTAAACAGTCAGTGAAGAGCAGGGGTCTTGGATTCGTTCGGATGGTGTTGCGAGGGTCACTGTGTTGGTTCTATTGTCAGGCGGGCTGAATGTGTGTGGAGGTTGTAGTAACCCTCCTTAAGATAATTACTGTGTTAACTGACCACCGAAGTCGGCGGGAATTTTCGATGTCCATCTGGGGCTAAGTGTGTGTTTGCTAATCAATCAATGTAAATGCTGATGTGTGTGGAATGTAGCGAGTGGGAGAATTCAGGGTACTTGTAAACTAGGGGTTTGAGAAGCAGCGTGGACAAAGGCATGGCCCGAAGGGGAATCCTTTGTTTCCCTCCCTATATAAACTGAGGGAGAACAACGTGTCGGAAAAAACAACCCCAGGAGAGAGAGAGAGAGAAGGCAGAGGAGAGAGAGAGAGGAGAGGAGTGAGCAGGACAGAGAAAGGGTCGAGAGAAACGTGGTCTGGGAGATAGAAGAGACAGCAAGGTCTTAGAGTTAAAGACAAGCTGGAAGAGAAGGAAACTAAGTTTGAAGCCCAGAGGTGGGTAAAGACAGACAAACTGAATTTGAACCCAGAGGTGGGTGAAGAAGACAAAGAAGAAGAGTTCTACGTCGAGATCCCAGAGACGACCACGAAGACCAGTCCTGACGCCTGGAGCCAGTCAACCAAGGGTGTCACCATCAAGCAGTGCTGAAGAAGACTTGAAGAAACTTGTTCAAGAACTGTGGTGTGGTGTGGAAAGCGTGGTTGTGTGTGTGAAAACCTGGCCAGGTAAGAAGTCATTTTATTATAACCCGGGATTAGGATGTATTGATCTTTTATGTTTTTGATATTTCATTGTGTGTGATTTGATTGTTCATGATTAATTTAAGTAGCATAGAAAATTGTATTTCTTGTTCTCAGTCGTGTTAGGAGGAGAAACGAATGCGTGACATCCCATTCCCAGAGAGAGGTGAATGTTTGGCGCGCGCATGAGTGTGCATATGCGTGTATGAGTGCAGAGATAACCTTGGTGTGTTAAGCCTGACTAATAATACAGCAATACCATCACGATTTCCCCCGGCCTGGACAAAGTGGCGAGCCTGCAGGATTGCATGGCCCAAATTAGTCTCAGGCGGGAAACAAAGTGAGTACTAGAGTAGTACTGGGGCGAAGCGTCCATTAAAGGCAATTTTAATTAGCTCTTCTAATTATTTCCTTTAGTTCTTTGAGTGCTGAGTATTGACTTGTGTGTAGGGTGGTTGTATTAATCAGAGGTCGTTCAGAGAAACGAAGAACGGGGTTCTAGTCTTAACTCTCACAGAAGCTGTGGTTTAAGATTAAGGCTCCTTTGTGTTAGGAACACTACCACTGGTTGGTGTACTCGTAACGTTTAGTAGATACACTGTTGACTGACTCTTTTCCGGGTTTATAAGCGTAACTGTTTTTAGTGGTGCTAAAACATATCAGAAAAGAAAATGGCTGAAGAAAGTTTTACCCCCATAGAGAAACTAGTAAGTTTGGGGAAAGAAATGGGATATACAGGAGATGAACTGCGTAGATTCATTGAAACTCAGCAGAAGACTGAGAGAGATGAAAGGGCTGAAAGGAGGAAATTTGAAAAGGAACGTATAGAGGCAGAAACCACTGCGTCAAAGGCTAAAGGAGATGCAGAGAGGGCAAGAGCAGAAGCGGAATCGGAGATTCTAGCCAAACAAATTGAGTTGGAAAGAATAAAATCTGAAAATCGTAGTGAAATAGACCCCAGTTCTGAGTCAGTAGGCCGCAGGACTAAGTTGCGCACCTAGACTTAAACTCCCACTGTTCAGAGAAGAAACTGATTCGATCGATGCCTATATCAGTCGGTTTGAATCGGTTGCCGAGCACGAGGGCTGGCCCGAAGATGACTGGGCAATAACCTGTCTGCCTTGTTGACAGGTCGTGCGTTACACACAGTTTCCACCTTACCCAAAGGTGATCAGAGAGATTTTGACAAGGTGAAACAAGCAGTACTAAAGGCGTATGATTTGACTGAAGAAGGTTTTAGGCGTAAGTTTCGCGAGGCGAGAATCGAACAGGGTGAGAAATACACACAGTTCGGAGTTAGACTAGATCATTACTTTAACAAGTGGATTTGAACTGAGTGAAGTGGACTGTGATTTTGAAGGCCTCAAGACATGGTGATGAAAGAACAGATACTTGACGGTTGTGGGCCGGGCCTCACAATACACCTCAAGGAGAGGGGTGTCGTGACAATAGCTGAAGTACTTGAAGCAGCAGAGGTTTACCGAGAAGCGAGGCGCGACTTGCCTCAACAAGAAGAGGGCCTGGAGGCATATCCAGAGGACGGTAGGCCAGCACATGACTCAGTAATGAGTCCGTAGTACACACCCGTAGGCCCACGGCGTCACGTGAGCAAACAAGGGTGAAAAACCAATAGCCACGTGGCTAGGAATGAGCGTGCCTGTTTTCTGTGCAATAAGACAGGGCACTTGGCTAGGGATTGTATATTTAAGTACAGAAGGCAGCAGCAATGAGGATCAGGCCAAGAGAGAGGCAGGTAGAAAAAGATGAACAAGATTGACAGTGTTATTTTGTCTGGATTGTGCTGTGTGTTCACAGATTCAGGCAATAACATGGATGTGCACAAAGGCAGAGTAGGGGACAATGTGGCTGATGTCATTAGAGACTCTGGGTGCACTGGCGTAATGGTGAAGGAGTCCCCGGTTAAGAAGGGACAATTCACAGGAAAAACACAGAGGTGTAGACAAATAGATGGAACAGTAGCAGAATTCAAAACGGCACTGGTGTTCATTGATACACCATTCTATAGTGGAGTCGTACAGGCTTTGGCTGTTCCAAAGCACCGTATGATTTGGTTAATTGGGAACATTTCAGGAGCACGTGGATACGAAAACCCAAACCTGACTTCTCTGTTGAATCAGGGAAAAGAAATCACGGGAGAGAAAGGCCCCAGGCGGTCACACACTTCAGAAAGCACTGGAGCGTGTCCGGTGAGACTAACCCCACTCACTTAAGAGCAGAGCAAAAGGGCGATCACTCGCTTAGAAAATTGGTTAGGCTTGCTCACACAGGACAGAAGAAAGGTGTGAACGAGGGCACCATCGGGTTCGAGTTAGACAACGGCATATTGTACCGAACTTTTACTCATTCGCGTTCGGGAAAAACAAAGAAGCAGGTTGTCGTTCCTAGGCAACGCAGAAAGGCGGTGATGTTCGACAATCATGTGATGTCAGCCTCGGGCCATCTCGGGAAGAAGGCCACACAGAAGAGGGTGACGCGAGAGTACTACTGGCCCGGTGTCCTTGGTGATGTCAGGCGTTTCTGTGCACAATGCAGCACATGCCGTGGGGTAGGCAAAGGGGTGTGTACAGAAAGGGGGATCAGACTGGTCTTACCAAAAAGTTGGCCAAAATAAATGGTCGGTCGAGAAGTCAGGTAGTGGGTGCGTGTGTCTTTTGCAGTGTCGCGTATGCGTGACGTGGCTAGTTGCGGGCCATGTGTATGAAGAGAAGGGGAGAGAATTTCCCTAGAAACATAATGGTTTTATGGCCACACGACTTAGAGCTGGTGGAGATTTCAGATCTATGTTGGTATTTGCTTGGATAGTGTGTATGTATTGATTTTTCTCTATAATTTTTGTTGCAAGACAAATCTTGCGTGCGTTCTCTGGTGTAAGTAGGCTTATGAGAGGCCGATATTAGCACTGGTTTAAATGGGAAAATTATGAGTTTCATCTCCTTGAATGTTAAGTTTTAGCCAATGCAGGGCATTGTCTTCGAGTGGGGGGAATTTGTCAAGGAGCGTGAAACCTCTCACAAAAGGCATTAGACGCTTGGAAACAAAGGGACATTGTACGTGGTATACAAATAGGTAATTGACCAATTAACCAGGGGGACCCTTTCCCCGCACACGGCCGAACTGTGTGAAGGAGGCCGGAGTGGTCAGATGACAAACAACACCTAGGAGAGAGTTCGGACCTGCCGGTGGCGAAAGGGGGAAGGAAGTAACCACTACGACCTCGGCGCCCCAAGTGAGCGCTAAATGCTCGGTCAGCTTCTTGTGTAAACAGTCAGTGAAGAGCAGGGGTCTTGGATTCGTTCGGATGGTGTTGCCCAGGGTCACTGTGTTGGTTCTATTGTCAGGCTGGCTGAATGTGTGTGGAGGTTGTAGTAACCCTCCCTTTAAGATAATTACTGTGTTAACTGACCACCGAAGTCGGCGGGAATTTTCGATGTCCATCTGGGGCTAAGTGTATGTGTTTGCTAATCAATCAATGTAAATGCTGATGTGTGTGGAATGTAGCGAGTGGAGAATTCAGGGTACTTGTGAACTAGGGGTTTGAGAAGCAGCGTGGACAAAGGCATGGCCTGAAGGGGAATCCTTTGTTTCCCTCCCTATATAAACTGAGGGAGAACAACGTGTCGGAAAAAACAACACCAGGAGAGAGAGAGAGAGGAAGGCAGAGGAGAGAGAGAGAGGAGAGGAGTGAGCAGGACAGAGAAAGGGTCGAGAGAAACGTGGTCTGGGAGATAGAAGAGACAGCAAGGTCTTAGAGTTAAAGACAAGCTGGAAGAGAAGGAAACTAAGTTTGAAGCCCAGAGGTGGGTGAAGACAGACAAACTGAATTTGAACCAGAGGTGGGTGAAGAAGACAAAGAAGAAAAAGTTCTACGTCGAGATCAGAGACGATCACGAAGACCCAGTCCTGAAGCCTGGAGCCAGTCAACCAAGGGCGTCACCATCAAGCAGTGCTGAAGAAGACTTGAAGAAACTTGTTCAAGAACTGTGGGTTGTGGTGTGAAAGCGTGGTTGTGTGTGTGAAAACCTGGCCAGGTAAGAAGTCATTTTATTATAACCCGGGATTAGGATGTATTGATCTTTTATGTTTTGATATTTCATTGTGTGTGATTTGATTGTTCATGATTAATTATAAGTAGCATAGAAATTGTATTTCTTGTTCTCAGTCGTGTTAGGAGAGAAACGAATGCGTGACATCCCATTCCAGAGAGAGGTGAATGTTTGGTGCGCGGGATGAGTGTGCATATGCGTGTATGAGTGCAGAGATAACCTTGGTGTGTTAAGCCTGACTAATAATACATCAACTTAGTGCACTTAAACAATACCATCACGATTTCCCCCGTCCCGGACACTTACTCCTAGAAATTTAACAACTTTCTTATATTCAAGCGGCATTCCATTTATTTGAAAAGTAGGGTGTGTGTGTGTGTGTGTGTGTGTGTGTGAGTGTGTGTGTGTGTAAATGTGTTTTTATGTGTGGGTGTGTGCGCGAGCGCGTGCATGTATGTGTTAGTGTGTGTGTGTGTGTGTGTGTGTGTGTGCGTGCGTGTGTGCGTGCGTGCGTTTCGTGCGTGCGTGCGTGTGTGTGTGTGTGTGTGTGTGTGTGTGTGTGTGTTTGTGTGTGTGTGTGTGTGTGTGTGTGTGTGTGTGTGTGTGTGTGTGTGTGTGCGTGTGTGTGTTGTCTGTGTCTGTGTGTGTGTGAGTGTGCTAATTTGCTCTGAGGAAACCCCAGGGATCAATGGACAGAGGAATATAATAACTTAGATCGGAAAGCATCTGAACTGACGCAGTGGGTAGCGTCGCGGATTCTATGCGGGGAAATGTTGGTTCAATTCCCATCACAGCCATTTAGTTGTGAGGTGTTCTGGCCCCTGACCGGCTCCTGCCCAGAGCTGAAGTTTCTGTTTGCTCAGTTGGGAAGACTGGAAAACCCCACAGTCAAATTTCATCCACTTACTGAATGCGTCTCTCACAGAGTTGCTCTAATTTCTTGACCAACACTGCAGGTGTCTGTATTTCTCGGGCCTGGTTAAACCAGGATATGTCATGAAAGTAAGCCTACAGTACAATCCTCTCATGCTGTCTCAGACCGGAATGGAGCTCCATATCATCATGTTCATTATCCCAATCCTTATCTATCATCATGTTCATTATCACAATCCTTTCTATCATCATGTTCATTATCCCAATCCTTATCTATCATCATGTTCATTATCCCAATCCTTATCTATCATCATCAGGAAATGTCACAGTCTGCCACTCTTAATGTCCCGCTGTCATGGTGACCTCTATTTAAATTTCCTCTTCACAGCTATATTCTTGGTAGTTTTGTGTCGAATCACCGATCAGGCAAATCCATGGGACTGTCGTTGGACGGACGTGGTGGCACCGTCCCAAGGGGGGGGGGGGGGGGACTGTGATGCAAGTGGCTTCTCGATTCAGCAAACAC
>CM031626.1:36247642-36252054 GCA_018398815.1 Conus ventricosus | reverse complement strand
TTCCTTTATTTTTAGTAGCCACATGTTTAAGGCAAAGTGGGAGCCACAGGCAAAGAGCCCTTGGTTCTGGTCTTTCCCAGTGTCTCCGTCTTTCCCGGAGTCCTCCGGCCTATTCCCGGAAGTCAATGGTTTACCCATGCATCAGTAGAAAGAAACTCGTGGAGCGTGGCAGCAGAGAGTCCTCAGAAGTGTTAAAATCTCTAATTCTGTCTAAACTAATACATCTTTGGATTTTGCTACCTGATCCACCTGACCACTTTGTGCAAAAACTCCAAACGTTATGTTTTCAATTTGTTTTGAACGGAAAAGGGGACAGGATTAGTAGAAAAACGGCAGTAAAAGTGTACAACAAGGTGGTTTGAACATACCAGATATTCGAAGGTATATATATGCTCTGAAACTTTCATGGCTGAGAAAATATAAAACAACGAATCATAAATGGATAAATATTGCAGTTGAAATGTACCTTTTTCTTAAAAACTTTGAATGTTACGGACCAATGTACGGTTTAAATTATTCAAACATTAACCCTTTTTGGACCCATACTTTCAAAGCATATAGAAACTTTTGCCTCAATATTACGCCAAAAAATGTTTATGAGGTGCTAGATGAACCTGTTTTCTACAACGAAAAAATCAAAATAGGTAATGTTGTCATCAAATTATTCAAACATTAACCCTTTTTGGACCCACACTTTCAAAGCATATAGAAACTTTTGCCTCAATATTACGCCAAAAAATGTTTATGAGGTGCTAGATGAACCTGTTTTCTACAACGAAAAAATCAAAATAGGTAATGCTGTCATCAAACAAAACAATATGATTAAGAAAGGAATATACTCCATCAGGCATTTTCTGAAAGAAAATGGGGAATTTTTCAAACATAGAGAATTTGTATCAACTACACATTTGTCTGTTGACTTTATTACGTACAATGGTTGGATTTCGTCAATAAAACAATACCTAAGAAAAAACGGAATACAAATTAATAACAATACTAATTACATTCATGATGTGCCTAATGCATTGAAAATTATAACAAACACCAATAAAGGAGTAAAACGATATTATGAGTACTTTACATCAGACAATAGTAAACCTAACTGTTGCTCAGAGTGGTCAGAAAAAATGAATCCAATCATTTCCTGGAAGAATGTGTTTTATAAAATCAGAACAATCAAGGATGTAAAACTGAAATGGTTGCAAATGAGAATCATACACCGAATTATTGCGACTAATATCGTTTTGAATGCAATGGGGTTAACCGATACGTTACAGTGTTCATTTTGTAATGAGGAAAGAGATTCCATTGAACATTTTTTTATGGAATTGCAGATATGCACAAGTATTTTGAACATCTCTCAAAAAACTATTGAATGAAAAATGTGAACACACTTATAACGTTGGAATTTCATGCGGACTAGTAATTTTCGGAGTGGATGAATATCTAAAAGTGGATTCTATCTTAGAGTTTATTATATTGTTTGCCAAGATGTACATTTATAGATGCAAAATGGAAAATAATCTTCCAGATATATTTGTTTTCCAAAGACAATTAAATGCCAGATATAAGATTGAAGAATATAACGCTAAAATTAACTAAATCTAACGTATTTCAATAGCACCTGAAACGCATATAAACCAGTTCTCTTTCTACAAACAGCAGTTTACTAAACGAGCAAGGGAGAAAAAAAAAGGGAGGGAATAAAGGGAAAAAATCTACTCTTAAACACAAATAATGATTGTTGTGACCTTAAAATTAATTCAAATGTGCCTCTGTAGAATTTTTTTTTATAAATATTTTTTTAAATTATTTTTTTATTTTTTAATGAATGGACAATTGCTCGAACTAAAAAATATTAAGGACTAGGGGAAGGATAAAGAAGAAAAGAAAAATGTAATTGTTCTTTTCAACCTTCCCAATTAATATTAAGCACAAGTTATTACAGCTTTTTTCCTTTTCAAAACCTATAGTGATGAATTTTGATACACGGCAGTGTCAATGTAACCTGTATGGGAGCCGGAATAGCCTCAGTTGGTAAGACACTTGATGTAATCTGGTGATCCTGGTTGCGGGTTCGAACCTCCGCCTGGGCGTTCGGTACAGGGGGATTTTCCCTCGGAGTTAACATTGGTTCTGACTCCATTTCCCATACAGTCCTTCGAATGAGACTATAAACCGAGGTTCCGTGTGTGAACGCACGCATAACATCTTGCACACACGTAAAATCCCATCACCAACTTTCGGAAGAGTAGGCCATTTGGCCGTTGTATGGATGACACGTTACACATAGCATGCACCCTGCGTGAGAAATGGAAAGAAGAAGGAAGTAAGGGAAATGAGTGATCGATATTGAACGATACTGACTGATGACACGGAAACGACTGAATGAAGCGCCAGCTGGCACTCTTCAGTCGGCACTACCCAGTAGGCACCCGTTTGTAAACGAGTGTTGATTGTAAAGCGCTTAGAGTTTGGCCTCTATCCGAGAATAGGCGCTATATTAAGTATTCATCATCATCATTATTATTATTATTATTATTATTATTATTATTATTATTATTATTATTATTATTATTATTATGTACGTATACATGTATGTATGCATAGACGTATATAGTATATATGTTTGTCTCTCTCTCTCTCTCTCTCTCTCTCTCTCTCCTCCCTCTCTCTCTCTCCCCATCAGTTAGTACAAACCCCAACGAGAATAACTAAAACAACTGCGACACTTATTGATCATGTATACACTAACAACAAATCCGCAATACTAGATGTTTCAGTGGTACATTCTGGTATTAGTGATCACTGTCCAGTCTTCTGCACGTGGTCCTTAAGGCTCCTAAAACCACCACCCAAAGGTCACACGACCATCCAATACCGCTCTTTCAAAAAGTTTAATGAAGCAGCATACCTCTATGACTTGAACATTTCCCCATTTCACTTAACTTATAATTACTCAGACGTCGATGATGTACTGTCCTTCTGGTACCAAATATTCCTCACCATCATAAATAAACACGCGCCGTTACATCAAAAAAGAGTTAGGCATCCGCAGATGAACCCGTGGTTAACTCCAGAATTGCTGCAAGAAATGGTACTACTGACCAACTCAAGCAGCAAATTTGTTTGACGAATACAAAGAGCAGAGAAACTTTGTTTCAAACGAAGTTGAAAAAGCCAAACGAGACTACTTCAGTCAAATGATAACGGATGCAAAATCCACAGCGCCAATGTGGAGGGCAATAAACACTATTTATGCAACAAGCGTACAAATTCACAAACTTCAAGCACCAACAACACCCCGGACAAATTTAATACCCACTTTCTGTCATTATCAGATACCCTTACTCAAGCTTCACAGACATAAGAGCACCAAATGAATATACATGCCCGACTTCCCTAATATCATTTTGCAAACAAAAACTTATATCCAGTAACTCAATTAAAATTCCCCTTCTTGCTGTACATGAAGTAGGTATGCACATAGCGCAATTAAAGAATAAAAATTCCATGGGTCCTGATAACATACCCGCATTTCTTCTCAAACTCGCTCTACCTTACATTGTTGAGTCTCTTACATACATATATAATCTATCCATTGAAACTAATCTTTCCCTCAGGCGTTCAAAAACGCCAAAGTAATCCCCCTTCCAAAATCAAATGATTCGTCGGATCCAAATAATTTCAGACCTATATCCTTACTATCGATTCTATCCAAACCCCTTCAAAGACACATACACACACACGTATCTCAGTTCATGGAGAAAAACAAACTATTTCACCAACTCCAATCTGGATTCCGATCTAATCATTCCTGCCACACAGCATTATCACGAGTGTGACTCATGGCTTTCAAATATGAACCAATCACAAATGACAGGGGTTGTCTTTCTTGACTTCAAAAAGGCGTTTGATCTTGTTGATCATTCCATTCTTCTAAAGAAACTATCTGTCTACTTGAACCATACCCCGACAATCTCATTATTCCAATCATACTTGAACGATAGGACTCAGTATGTGGCGCTTAATGGCAAAACCTCCACTTCAGACTTTGTCAGACATGGAGTCCCACAGGGCTCTGTACTAGCCCCTACTATTCTGCATCTTCATCAATGATTTACCATTGTCCGTATGAGATGAAAAGGTCACGACAGATTTATTTGCTGATGACTCGTCGCTGCAAACGAATGGTAGTGATCTACAGACAATAGAAACTTCTCTCCAGGAAAGTCTAAACGACGTGTCAGACTGGTGTCATTCAAACTCAATGGTCATACACCCAGCCAAAACCAAATCTATGATCATAGCTACCCGCCAAAAACACCAGTTGACTCCTCTTTGCCTAAAACTTCAGTTGAATGGCACTTCTATCGAGCAGGTAGACGAGCATCGTGTTTTAGGTTAACGAT
>CM031626.1:36222642-36227642 GCA_018398815.1 Conus ventricosus | reverse complement strand
CATTTGTAGAGGAATATGCATGTGCATGGTTTTGTGCAGTTCAGCTTTATGTTCACTTCGCCAGACGTAATTAGGTCAAAAATGACTGGGTCAAACGCGATTGGGTCAAACGTGATTGGGCCAAACGTAACTGGGTCAAACGTGATTGAGCCAAACGTGATTAGGCCAAAACGTGTTCGGGCCTAGCACGCCACAACGATGCAGACACTTAATGGGCTATGCTGCAATGCTTCATATTTAGGAGAAAATTTCAAGCCATTCATCTTTGAGATAAGTCAGTTTTTGTACAGATCTGTTGTAGTTGAAAGATGAAAAACTGCTTTGTTAGTTACTTTGCCACAGATCCACTAGCTTGATTCACTACAAATAATAAACACATAAGTGATACTTCGCTATACTTGGTAAGATATATCTATTTGTGATTCGTCTTAAGTCTACCTTTAGAAGTACATTTGTTTATATTTTTCTCTCTGCTCAGCTCAACATTTGTGTAATTGTTCAGTTTTAATAAAAAGGAATTTAACACCATTTGCCACACTGGAAAATGTTTTAATGATATTCAAGTGAGAGGCAGTAACCGGCTTCATCATCTTGGTTACTTGATGGGAGTGTTCAACACCAAACAGCAGGTCTGATGGTTAGACGTTCAAGAAGCATTCCAAGAAGTTCACTTTCTGGAGCATGTGAGGTGACTGTTGGTAGAAATTGAACAAGAACAAAAGCAGAATAACTGGACCGCCAAATGAAGGAACAAACAAATTACATATAAACACAACGCGTTTCGACCTCTTGGGTCTTCTTCAGTCAGGACAGATAACATTCAAAACAAAGAAAAGAACGAACGAACAGATAGTCACTTACCTCTTCGACATGGGAGCAAAACTTTGGTTAAAAAAAAAACAAAGAAAATTTTGAGCCCATTTAGACAATTTCCATGTCTTCAAAATACCTCAGAGCAGGTCATTACTTCACTACACAGACTGTGAAATCTCACCCAACTTCAGTCTGGGAATTACAGGAATTCTTAGACATGGAGGGCTCAGTTCCTGTGAGGATACATATTCACCATTGAGACTTCATGAGCGCAAGCAAGCGATCTCGCAAACGTTCTGGCCAGGTCTCAGACAGAATAAATCATGCCGTAGTCTTCAGCAGATACCGTGCCCACGATACCTAAGAGGAAGGGTGGGGAAGGGGATGGATGTAGTGTCAGCGATCGGAATTCACCTAGTTTCATCTGAACTGTAGTTTTACAAAGTGTTTCTAGTGGCGCCTGCTATAGTTTCACGTCCAGATTGTGCTAAACGCCACTTTTTGAATGCCGAGTATCATCCAGCTGTTTGCTTGGTGGCACACCTCTATTGTTGTTGTGTGATTTGTCTTTGATAGCTGTTTACTTGGGGGCACACCTCTACTTGTTGTCGAACTTGTAGTAGTTCAGTACCCAGTGAGCCGCTACCAGGGACATTCCTGTCACTCTTCTGTTGTTCTGCTTAGAAGACCACAGGGCCAGACCTGCTTCTTCTACAAGCCTTCCACGGTGCCAGCAACTGCTGATGATGCTGGCTGCACACCAAAAATGAGTGGCGCACTAAAGTCATGGCACAATTAGATTGTTTTGAGAATTTTTAGTGTGTCTGAAAGTTGATTCACCTTCCTTTGTTCCATGTGCCCATCAAGGTAATGCATGGTTCCATGCAGACAGATTACAATGAAAGGAGGGGGACTGTTTGGGGGCACACACCTCTATTGTTATCAAGGTACATGCCAGGTGGTTCCATGCAGACAGAGTACAATGAAAGGAGGGGGACTGTTTGGGGGCACACACCTCTATTGTTATCAAGGTCCTGCCAGGTGGTTCCATGCAGACAGAGTAAAATGAAAGGAGGGGGACTGTTTGGGGGCACACACCTCTATTGTTATCAAGGTACATGCCAGGTGGTTCCATGCAGACAGAGTACAATGAAAGGAGGGGGACTGTTTGGGGGCACACACCTCTATTGTTATCAAGGTACCTGCCAGGTGGTTCCATGCAGACAGAGTACAATAAAAGGAGGGGGACTGTTTGGGGGCACACACCTCTATTGTTATCAAGGTACCTGCCAGGTGGTTCCATGCAGACAGAGTAAAATGAAAGGAGGGGGACTGTTTGGGGGCACACACCTCTATTGTTATCAAGGTACATGCCAGGTGGTTCCATGCAGACAGAGTACAATGAAAGGAGGGGACTGTTTGGGGGCACACACCTCTATTGTTATCAAGGTACATGCCAGGTGGTTCCATGCAGACAGAGTACAATGAAAGGAGGGGGACTGTTTGGGGCACACCTCTATTGTTATCAAGGTACCTGCCAGGTGGTTCCATGCAGACAGAGTAAAATGAAAGGAGGGGGACTGTTTGGGGGCACACACCTCTATTGTTATCAAGGTAATGCCAGGTGGTTCCATGCAGACAGAGTACAATGAAAGGAGGGGACTGTTTGGGGGCACACCTTATTGTTATCAAGGTACATGCCAGGTGGTTCCATGCAGACAGAGTAAAATGAAAGGAGGGGGACTATTTGGGGGAAACACCTGGCGCAAATTTGATAGGGTCACGGGTAAATACAAAGGCCTGACATGTCGCGTCAGGTAAGGGGTAGCTCATGTATTTCTAGACTGTGAATGAGTTAAATGGCAGAAATCCCTAAAAACAAGTTAAATGATTGGCGTGTATGCGCGCGCGCGTGTGTGTGTGCATGGTACCCCTACATCGATGTCACTATTTCACAGAATTATCTTTCTGTAACGTTTTTAAAGTAGTGAGCTGTAAATCATAGAGATATTAAGATCAAATAATGCATGTGTAAATGTTAACCTCTGTGAAATGTTCAATTGTTTATGTCTTAGAAATGTCTATTACTCGTTTCATGTATCACTGAAATTCTGTTCATTTTGCTTAAATGATAGCGTTTGCACTCGACAAGCAATGTCCATTTTTGTGAAATGTTCAATTGTTAATGTCTTAGAAACTTTTGTTGTTGTTGTTTTCTATATGTCTATTAATATTCTATCCACTTTTTTCGAGTGATAGCTCTTGCACCTGACACAGTTTCTCTGTTTGGGGGTTATAACGCGTTTCTTACCTTATCTGGTTTTAAAAGATTTTTGCACGGGAATGACGTCAACATCATGGCTTCCATAGAATCTCTCAATCACTTTCCCCATCGAGTTCAAGCTTTTAATCACCAGGCTTATCTTAAAATGTTATGTACGGTGTCCGACAAACATGAACAAACCAATTACAAGATAAAAACACGATTGATTTTGAATTTTTAGGCCTTCTTCGGGTTCGTTCTTTATTTGTGTTGTCCTGAGCGTTGTTTATCTTGCCTGAAGAAGACCTTAGAGAAACGCGTTCAATTTTGTCTTGTCATTGTTTGGTTAACGTTTGGCGGATATAGTTCTGAACGTGTTAAAGATTTGTTCAGATTTCCGACTGCAGTCGCCCCACGTTGAATCTGACTTTTCAGGGCTGTCAAACTCACAAGGATAAAAACAAACAAAGAAACAAAACAAAACAAACGTGACATCACAAAACAAGTCAAACCCTCGGGAACAAAAATCACTATAACAGACAGACAGACAGACAGAGACACAGACAGATATACAGACAGACAGACAGACAGACAGACAGACAGACAGACAGACAGAGAGAGGTCTCAAAGCGAGTGTCTTTATTCCCTGCTCTACCCATAACCTCAGTTTGTTTTTCTGCTCCACATCCATATCCGTGTTGAGTTTGTCCACAGTCATCAGTAGAGGCAGAATCTTGTGGAACTGTTGTTGGATGGACGTGGCAATGATGATGATGATGATGATGATGTGATGATGATGATGATGATGATGATGATGATGATGATGAATGATGCTGATAATGTTTTAAAGATGATGATAGATGATGATGATGATGAGATGATGATGATGATGATGATGATGTATGATTGATGATGATGAAGATGATGATGATGATGATGATGTGATGATTGATGATGATGTGATGATGATGATGATGATGATGATGAGTGATAGTATTGATGATGACGATAACGATGATGATGATGATGATGATTATGATGATAATGATGATGATGATGATGAAGATGGTAATGGTAATGTGATGATGATGATGATGATGATGATGATGATGATGATGATGATAATGATGATGATGATGATGATGATGATGATGATGATGATGATGATGATGATGATGATGATGATGATGATCTTTATGATGCTGCTGCTGCTGCTGCTGCTGATAATGACGATGATGATGATGATGACGATGAAGAAGAAGAAAAAAAGAAAAGAAGAAGATGATAATGCTGGTTTTGGTGTTGGTGGTGGTGTCGCTGCTGCTGATGATGGAGAGAACATATACAGCGCCTATCCTCACTCAGAGCCCTTTTAACTCACAATCTCCTTTACATGACATATGGATACAGTACTGTCCATCCATTTATATGTGTGTGTGTGTGTGTGTGTGTGTGTGTGTGTGTGTGTGTTGTGTGTGTGTGTGTGTGTGTGTGTGTGTGGGGTGTGTGTGTGGTGTGTGTGTGTGTAACAATAGTGGGGGAAAGCAAGCGCAAGCTAACAATTCCTCTGTTATTATATCCATGACTTGAACAAAATAACAACAACAACGCAATTAAAAGAGGAGGGGAGGGAGAAGACAAAAAAGAAAAATAGGTAAATATAGATATAGACTTCTTCACTAGAAGCATATGCGGGAACCCTTCTAACCCATCTTGAAGACAGAACCATTCATGTCGCGCTTGCTCTGAGGCCTTTCATATGCTGGATCGGACTCGTCAGGGAGGCATGGCTGATTGCGTCTGTCCTCCCTTGGCATCAAATGGAGATATACCACAGTCTATAATTCTGTGGTATTCTCATCACCAAGGGTTCACAAATGGAATCCAGTAGAATCCCAAAGCAGCCAGTGAAGGTAGAAAAGTA
>CM031626.1:36215142-36217642 GCA_018398815.1 Conus ventricosus | reverse complement strand
GTGTCAAGCAGTTGTCCATGCAAATGGTGGCCACACATAGGACTTCAAGCTGGTTTGTCACGTGACCTTGGATTTTCCACATAAAGACATATTGCTGATGACATTTTCACACATTACCGGTGTAATGAATCAAATCACGTTGAATTCTCGCTTCCACTCTGTACAATTGTGACCAATAAAATTCGCCCCTAACCTTCAGCTTGTTTTGCTTTCGGGTTTTGTATGGAAGTCAGTATATATATATATATATCTGTCTTTCTCACTTGTGAATGGAGAATTTGTGTCTTCGCGCGTGCGCACGCGCGCGCGTGTGTGTGTGTGTGTGTGTGTGTGTGTGTGTGTGTGTGTGTGTGTGTGTGTGTGTGTGTGTGTGTGTGTGTGTGTGTGTGTGTGTGTGTGGTGTGTTGTGTGTGTGTGTGTGTGTGCGCGCGCGCGTTCTTTCGTGTGCGTACGTATTCGCCATGTCAGGTGGGATAGTGGGGCACACCAGGCTGAACACGTTTTGCAGCTTTTCACATGCCTTTTAAGCATTATACACGTGCCTTTTAATGCGTTAGGTGAACTTGTTCTCTTGTCGTTTTACTGATGTGGCCCAGACCTTGTCATTGAACTTGTTCTCTTGTCGTTTTACTGATGTGGCCCAGACCTGGTCATTGAACTTGTTCTCTTGTCGTTTTACTGATGTGGCCCAGACCTGGTCATTGAACTTGTTCTCTTGTCGTTTTACTGATGTGGCCCAGACCTGGTCATTGAACTTGTTCTCTTGTCGTTTTACTGATGTGGCCCAGACCTTGTCATTTACCCTGAGGAAGGCCGAAAAAGCCGAAATATTGGTTCAAAATATATACACTTGTGTGTCTTTTATAATCTTTGAACGTTGATATTGATATTGATATATATATATATATATATATATATATATATATATATATATATATATATATATATATATATATATATATATATATTGTTAAAATAGGTTTTTTAAAACAGAATCTACTGTGATGACTTTAACCAGAATTGGGTATTTTAACTACATTAATCTATATATATATATATATATATATATATATTATATATATATATATATATATATATATATATATATATATATATATATATATAATATATATATATATATATAAACAGCACACACACACACACACACACACACACACACACACACACACACACACACACACACACACACACACACACACACATGCAATCAAACACACACAAACTTTAATTGCTCTGTGAAACAGTTTGGAGGTTGTCCATTGAACAACAACAAATTAGAAGTCACGATTTTGTTCTCTTTTCTTTTCTGCCAAACAAAGCCCAGAACGTTTTGCGGTAGTGAGACCCCATGACAAAATAAATGAAGAAATTGAATGTAGCATTGATAAAAGCAAATATTTCAATAACCCAGGCCCCTGCCAAAAAGAGGTTGTGATGACTTTGACCAGAATTGAGTTCCGGGAAAAACAGGTTGCTAAAGCGAATGACAGTGAACGGAATATTACACACAATGAAGAAAATAGAGTTTCCCACAAGGATTTTCGTCAGAGCCAATTCCTTAGCTGAGATGGAAGACGACGTTCCTGATCTCCACGTCACTGCCTGACGTAATTTCACGATCGTAATTATGGTTGCTGACGTCACCACAGCCATTTCTGCAGCAGGCAGACCCAAACCAAACACGGAGCCATGGAGACGATTGATGAATTGTTTGTGTCGCCTATAAAACGATCCCTCAATGAGTGTCGTGATTACCGCCCCTGAGAGAGGGTCATAGAAACATCCTACTTGATATCTATACACAACGATGAAATATAAACATACTACGACGACACTGATAACAATGATGATAGCCGCCATAGTTTGAGTACGGAGGAGAGTTTGGAATCTGAGTGGATTGAGGACACAAAGGCATCTTTCTGTGGCAATAATGGCGGACAAAATGTGAGAAATGTGGCTAGAGGCTAGGAACACGAGGACGATGTGATTGGCCAAAAAGTGGCAAGGGGACCGAACCTCTCTTTCGTGGTGAATTGCAGGTACAGTTGCTCACCATGCGTGAGAGCTAAGATTGTCAGATAAACTCCATCAGCTAAGGCCAAAGCAAACAGACACAGGTTGACACGATCACCAAGCCCTTGCTTGTAAAACACCGCCATGTTGATGATGTTAGTGGGGCCACCAATCAGAAAGAGCAACACAAGCAGGTTGTTTTTGATTCGATAAACGATGGTTTCCGCCTCTTCACTGATGATGTTGTCAGGGTTGTCCCAAGGGAGAAAATCCATGTCACTGAATATAACGGTGACGCATTTGTTCCTCAGTGACGTGTTTTGTCTAACAGTTTGCAACTCTTGGGATAAACTACCGTTGGAAGAATTCTCCATGGTGTTAAGGTTTAATCAACTGGTTACGTCAACATATGACATGGATGCAGACTCTTTATGAGAGGCAGTAGGAAAAAACCCTGTGATGTAAA
>CM031626.1:36180142-36207642 GCA_018398815.1 Conus ventricosus | reverse complement strand
TTCTCCATAAACCATTTTGTTGGAAGAGTGCAATGGAAGTCCCAAAAATCGCTTGATAGCAAAAGTATGAACTTTTTCTATTTCTGTTACATCTTCCAGCCCCCAGATTTCCGCTGCATAAGTTAAGATGGGTTCAATTTGGCATCAAACAGTTTCCAGAATAGAAAGGGATCAATCGTACGTAATCTTCGAAACGATCTCAGGATCTCCATCACTCCCTTCTTACCTTTCTTACTCATTTCAAGCAAAGAGGCACTCATACTTAATTTTGTGGTAAATACCAGACCTAGGTATTTGTACGTATTTGTTACCTTTAATGCTTCACTTCCGTATACCCATCTTTCCCGTACTCCAAGGTAGCCTCCTTTACGAAAAACCATTACATTAGTTTTATCTAAATTAACCTCTAAATGCAATCTATCTGCTTCTTTTTTTAGATTGTTTAGCTGATTTTGTAGCCCTATGACCGTGTCTGATAGCAAGATTACGTCATCTGCAAAGAGCAACAGAAATAGCTCGATAGATCCAGGTACCATCTGAATCCCGTGCTTACCCTCCCTAATTAATTCTAAGGCCAATTCATTGATAAAAAAAAAGTAACCATTATCGGACTGAGTAAGCACCCTTGTTTTACGCCTCTCGGGCAGTCGAAAACGTCTGAATACGAATGTTTGTCTCTGACACAAGCTTTTACCGAGTTGTAGACACCTTTTAGAGCTTTATACAATTTTCCATCAACACCAGTTTTACGTAATACAGACCATAAAACGTTTCTGTTCACAGTGTCAAAAGCTTTTCTAAAATCAACGAAAGCTACATAGAGTTTTGTATTTTTGCTAGATATTTATGGACAATAGTGTACATAGTAAAAATATGATCAACTGTACTATAACCTACTCTAAACCCAGCCTGTTCTTCTGCTAGTTTTCCTTCTTGTTCTGCCCACTGAGTGAGCCTCTTATTTAGAATGCGTGTGTACACTTTGCTGACGACACATGTTAGGGCTATACCACGGTAATTATCAGGTACATTAACATCCCCTTTCTTGTGGATTGGAACTATTATAGATTTGCACCCCTTCTGTCGGAAAGGTACCCTGTTCAAAAATCTTATTAAAAAAATTCTGCGAGAAAGGTAACAATAGCATCGTTTGCATTTTTCAGCATCTCGCCAACTATTTTATCAATGCCAGAGCTTTTGCCCGTTTTTAATTTTCTAATACTGGATTCAACTTCCTCCTTGGAAATAGGATTGTTAAAAAGGGGTTCATGCGACTCACCGGTCGGGTCATCAATTACGATTTCCTCTTGTTCCAGATCAGGAGTTGCCGTGTTGAAAAGATTATAGAAATGTTCAAACCACTGGTCCTTAGAAATGTCGTTATATAGCACTGTTTTTCTGTTCACTGTTCTGATGGTTTTCCAAAATAACTGTGGGTCATTAGCCGACAGCTTTAGCTTCATTATTCGTTCTTTATCAAATTCTTGTCTCTTGGAAAATAAAAGGTGTTTATACTGTCTCCGTTCTTCTACGTATTTTATCCCCACTGGTTCCATTAAGTTTTTTTGATCTTTGAAATAGGTTCAAATACCTTTTCACAGTTCTCTTCTTTAGAGCACATTCTTTTATCATACCATCCATTTTCGCTTTCATTTTCTTGTTGCCAACAGTTTGAATCATGGCGGCTGTAGCTCCATATAACGTTTTGACAAAATATCAAGAGGCATTTATATCGACAGAAAGAGCCTGAAGGTTTTTTTGATACAACATTTACAATCATCGGAATTAAGTTCACAAACATATTCTAGTAAACAATCGTTTGACCAAACAATACATTCTTCTTCATTCTCCATTGTCATCGAATTGACCGTACGTTTAACAACATTTCGTAGGCTAAATCCGACAGGCAAATGCCATGAATCGATCTGGTCACTGACATGCAAATGACATTCACACAAAAACAACTCTTTTGAACTGATAAAATAGTCAATAACACTATTTCCATGTGGAGAAATGTAAGTAAATTGGCCATCACCATCACCAGAACACGCACCGTTTACAATAACACAATCTAACATGTAGCACAAATTCAATAAAGATTTACCAAAATTATTCACACACTTATCCCTTGAACGTCTGCTAAAGTCATGCAAGTCGTCGTCATCATCATCAACATCATCATCATCATCAAGTAACAGGAGAATAATAAAATACTTCATCCCAGTTGGCTGTTCCTGACCTGTCCTAGAGTTGAAATCTCCACATAGTAACAGGTATACATCTTCATTATTTAGAGTTTCAAGAATGTTTTCTTCTAACAGAATGATTCCATCTTTTTGTATTTTGTTGCTATAAACAGACTACTTTCTGGAGCGACGTACGTTGCAATAATCAATATGTCTTTATCAACTTGAAACACGCATTTATCTAGTTTTACTGCCACAGTATTTTGCAATTAAAATGTAACCTCGTTACACAGCTCTCAAAACATTTACGTATTAACAATAACAAACCACCAGAATTTCTACCTTGCTTAGACAAATCTTAAATAAATGTTAGCGAACCGCCCAGAGAACGTGGACAAACGAGTTACAAGACAAAACACGACGCGTTTCGACCTCTTAGGTCTTCGTCTGGTGATAATAAACGAATAAAACAACGAAAATTCACTTAGCTTTGGTCGCTTCAGATCGCCAGGCTTCTTCCTTGCGCTGAAGCCTGAGCGATCTGAAGCGACCAAAGCTAAGTGAATTTTCGTTGCTTTATTCGTTTAATTATCACCAGACGAAGACCTAAGAGGTCGAAACGCGTCGTGTTTTGTCTTGTAACTCGTTTGTCCACGTTCTCTGGGTGGTTCGCTAACATTTATTTAAGATTTGTTTAGATTTCCGCCTGCAGTCGTCTCGCTTTGCTTAGACAGTTTTCTTTGCTGGCACAGAGTACTTTATGTAATCAGTAAATATTCCATTATAATCAAACTTGTCATCCACAAAGGTTTCCGTCATACAAATGAAATCAAAGAGTTCAACATATTTCATGAAAGAAATATCGTTAAGCTTACTATATAGATTTTCAATATTGTATGTCAGGAATTTCAGGTCACATGGATGGTCCTGTCTGTCCTATGGTTTTTTTTCCCCCAGCATTTCTGTCCGGCCGACGTGGAAGGTTCTTACCAGGAGCTTTGTTCGCAGGTGTGCTGTTTGGGGTGCGAGACTGTTTATGTTGTGTGCGGTGGAAAAAATCCTGCACACCATACTGACGCGACTCACTCCCGTCACGTTTTGCACGCGGTGACCTTGAACTACAGGTTGGCTGTGACGCTGGCTGGTGACGAAGAGGGGAATCCCCTGCGTTGTTGTGGTCGGAGGATGCATCGTCCTCTCTGACCTCTGTGTTGTCATCTGCTTGGCGAAGCGTCTCTGTCGTCGTCGTTGGCATCGTCAATGTCCGCTTGGCGTTTGGATCCACCACTTCCGCGTAGGTTCGAGGATCTGGTTGCCTGGGCTGCACCACTAGCTGTCCCTTTCTGAAAGAAGGCCACTTTTCCTGCCTTCTTCGCTTCGGCAACAACAGTAGCTTGCATGTGTGTGAGGTCGTTGGCTACAGACACCCCTTTGTGAGAGAGAGGAGAGAGAGAGGAGAGAGAGAGAGAGAGAGAGAGAGAGAGAGAGAGAGAGAGAGAGAGAGAGAGAGAGAGAGAGAGAGGAGAGAGAGAGGAGAGAGAGAGAAGAAGCGAACTCTATCTGGTTCCTCAGTATTCGAAACGTAATATCTTTTTAAAAGGGTGCATTACTAAATTTGATCAATTTTGAATTGAATGAAGTATATCGAATAAATGATGTAACAAATGAAATTCATGAAAACAGGACATACACATTTCCAAAAGTATGCAGCAATATTTTCACATATGTGAACAGTTCTATGTTTAGCTCCATTTTGTTTTAACTGTCATCTATGAGCTAACATCCACTGTATTTATATGTAACTCTCCTTGCTTCAATTCATGTGCAATGTTTATGTATTTTAATATTTGATTGCATTGTATTATTTCAAAATTTTCTTACCAGCAGTTTTACTGAGTGTGACAGAATACGAAAACGTATTTGTGGAGGAATATACATGTGCATGATTTTGTGCAGTTCTGTTCACTTCGCCAAATGTGATTCGGTCAAACGTGACTGGGTCAAACGTGATTGGGCCAAACGTGATTGGGCCAAACGTAATTGGGTCAAACGTGATAGGGTCAAACGTGACTGGGTCAAACGTGATTGGGCCAAACGTAATTGGGCCAAACGTGATTGGGCCAAACGTGTTTGGGCCTAGCACGGCACAACGATGCAGACACCTACTGGGCTATGTTGCCAATGCTTCATATTTAGGAAGAACGTTTCAAGCCATTTATCTTTGACATAAGTCATTTATTGTAGACATTTCCAATTTCTCCCTATAAGCGCTAAGTTGTATCATTCTGGCTACAATGAAGACGTATGATGCACACTTGGAATTTTTGTAAAGATCTGTTGTAGTTGAAAGATGAAAAACTGCTTTGTTAGCTACTTTGCCACAGATCCACTAGCTTGATTCACTACAAATAATAAACACATATAGTGATACTTCGCTATACTTGGTAAGATATATCTATTTGTGGTTCGTCTTAGGTCTATTTTTAGAAGTGCATTTGTTTATATTTTCCTCTCTGCTTGGCTCAACATTTCTGTAATTGTTTAGTTTAATAAAAATGGAATTTGATATTTCATATGTACTTAAGCTTGATATACCTTTATGAGTATTAATGCAGTAATTTAAAGCGATAAGAACTTTCAGAAAATGTCAATTTTACGATGTTGAGAATGTTGCTGAAACTCTTAATGGCTGACTTATGGACATAACGCTTTAGCGACATTAATATTCAGGAGACAACGTAACAGGTGTTACGAATGTCTATTAATCTGTCAAGTATGGAGACACTCATGTTTGTACTTGCTAAGAAAATGCCAACATCAAAATTCACTATTGACTCACACATGTACGCACACGCACATACACACACGCAGGCGCAAAGACAGACGCAAACAGCCAAACTTGACTGAAAACCCTGACCGACTTTCGTACACTTGTGAGTTTTAAAAAACCCACCACCACCACCATCACCACCACCACCACCAAACCACAACCTACTAAGACCCTATTCCCCATCCTCCCTTAACGACAGTCATTAGTTGTGGAGGTAGTGTGACTGATCATACTGCTCCAAAGGACTCCACCACGTCAAACTGACAACAGTCCACATGAACTTGTCGATACCCATGACACGAATTTACCAAGGGCACAGACGTATGGAGGACATCAACACTGCCTCATCACGAGAACAGGGCATGAAGGGCCACAGGATTTTAGACTTTTTCTTTTTTATATGCTGATCGATGAGGATGAGGATGGTGAAGGTGACCAGGCCTGCCCCTATCGAACTGGTTAGTGCTGTGGACCACAGGCTGGAAGGTTGTTGGTTTGTTTCCCATCACGGTCATTCGTCAGTGGGATCATTCTGCCCTGACTGGCTACTGCCAAGAGTTGAGTTTGGCACTGGCCCTCATGGGGAGATCTAAACCACACAGTCAAGTTTCATTCACTTAATGGATGCAGGTCTAAGGTGTTGCTAAAATTTCTTGACCAACGCTGCAGATGTCTGTATCTCTCGGGCCTGGTTGATGCAGGTGTGTATTACAAAAGGAAGCATAGAGCACAGCCCTGTTATGTAGATTCTGAGAGGAATGTAGCTCTGCAGCATCACTTTCATCATCATCATCATCATCATCATCATCATCATCATTGATCAGCATAAAAAAAAGTCTCACATTCCGTGGCCCTTCAAGCTCTGATCTAGCGAGGACTTGAGTTTTGATAACCTCCACATGTCTGTGCTGTCGGGGAGTTCGTACCATCAGTATCGGCAAGTTCATAGGCACTGTTGTTAGGCTGACATGATGGCGTCCTCTGGAGGGAGAGGGTTACTCACTCTAGCTACAGGGCTCATAATTGTTTATCAGTAGGGAGCTTAGCAGGTGGCGTCCTGCGCATATTGGATCAGAACAGACACCACTGAACACCACCAAAGTGATTCAGCAGCAGTGTAGTGTCTTTTGCAGTGGTTGTCTCCTGATGATTTGACATTGATTGCTCACTGCCAGAGCTGTGATGTCACAAACCAGACTGTGACTGTCAGTGGGAGCTGGAAGGAGCAGTGTGGGGGACAATGCCACTGAGGTGGTGTAAAAGATCAGACAGAAAATAGCTGCTTCTTAAACACAGCGCTTTCTTTACAAAGAAAAGGCGCTGTCAAAAAACCATGCCTGTTTTCACTGTTACTGTCGCATTATTCCATGCTCTTCACTGTGAAATTACATCATCACTTATGCTACAGATGAGCAAGCACACCACACCTGGACAATACCAGTTACGTGGCGCACTGTGCCCATAGCTTTGCACTTAACTAATGGTGGGCGCAGTTTGAAGAGGCTGTTATCGACTTACGGCTCTGATTTAGCCAAAGGCACTGAAGTCTATGGAATCTGTGTGTTTTCAGGACCAAAACCCTGGCATGTGCCACGTTTGGTCCTCAAAACAGCAAGGAATTCTGGCATTAAAGGTACGCCCTGATTTGGAGATTTAGTGGCTTTGGTCCTCAATGTAAATTCGGCAAATCAGCAGACTGTGTTTAAAGGAAAATGCACAGTTATCATCTTTGATACTGAACCAATATCTGATGTTGATGAATTATTTTGTGTGTGGAATGGAGCAATAGAAAACATCGATTTGGCCAAAGGACATTGACTCCACAGATGAAACAACTTTTCAAACGCCATCAGAGTTACAACAATGGAATTAATTACTGTTCGGAGTGGAGACACCATCTGCCACACTGGCCAATGTTTTAATGATATTCAAGTGAGAGGCAGTAACCGGCTGCATCATCTTGGTTACTTGATGCGAGTGTTCAACACAATCCAAACAGCAGGTCTGATGGTTAGACGTTCAAGAAGGATTCCAAGAAGTTGGCTTTCTGGAGCATGTGAGGTGACTGTTGGTAGAAATTGAAAAAGAACAAAAGCAGAATAACTGGACCGCCAAATGAAGGAACAAACAAATCACAAATAAACACAACGCGTTTCGACCTATTGGGTCCTCTTCAGTCAGGACAGATAACATTCAAAACAAAGAAAATAAAGAAAGAACAGACAGTCACTTACCTCTTCGACATGGGAGCAAAATTTTGGTTAAAAAAAAAACAACAGAATATTTTGAGCCCATTAAGGCAATTTCAATGCCTTCAAAATACCTCAGAGCAGGTGATTAGTTCACTACACAGACCATAAAATCTAACCCAACTTCAGTCTGGGAATTACAGGCATTCTTAGACATGGAGGGCTCTGTTCCTGTGAAGATACATATTCATCATTGAGTCTTCATGAGCGCAAGCAAGCGATCTCGCAAACCTTCTGTCCAGGTCTCAGACAGAATAAATCATGCTGTATAGTCTTCAGCAGATACCGTGCCAACGATACCTGAAAAGGAAGGGTGGGGATGGGGGATGGTTGTAGTGTCAGTGATCGGAATTCACCTAGTTTCATCTGAACTGTAGTTTTCAAAAGTGTTTCTACTAGCGCCTACTACAGGTTCACGTCCAGTTTGTGCTAAACGCCACTTTTTCAATGCCGAGTATCATCCAGCTGTTTACTTGGTGACACACCTCTATTGTTGTTCTGTGATTTGTCTTTGATGGCTGTTTACTTGGTGGCACACCTCTATTGTTGTCCCGCTTGTAGTAGTTCAGTACCCAGTGAGCTATCAAGGACATTCCTCTGCTTAGAAGACCACAGGGTCAGACCTGCTTCTTCTACAAGCCTTCCATGGTGCCAGCGACTGCTGGTGATGCTGGCTGCACACCAAAAATGACTGCGCCAAAGCGTGACTTAAGGAGTTGAGTATCTATAGACCGGCACAATTAGATTGATTTGAGAATTTTTATTGTGTCTGAAAGTTGATTTACCTTCGTTTGTTCCATGTGCCCATCAAGGTACATGCCAGGTGGTTCCATGTGTCTGAAAGTTGATTCACCTTCCTTTGTTCCATGTGCCCATCAAGGTACATGCCAGGTGGTTCCATGTGTCTGAAAGTTGATTCACCTTCCTTTGTTCCATGTGCCCATCAAGGTACATGCCAGGTGGTTCCATGTGTCTGAAAGTTGATTCACCTTCCTTTGTTCCATGTGCCCATCAAGGTACATGCCAGGTGGTTCCATGTGTCTGAAAGTTGATTCACCTTCCTTTGTTCCATGTGCCCATCAAGGTACATGCCAGGTGGTTCCATGTGTCTGAAAGTTGATTTACCTTCCTTTGTTCCATGTGTCCATCAAGGTACATGCCAGGTGGTTCCATGTGTCTGAAAGTTGATTCACCTTCCTTTGTTCCATGTGCCCATCAAGGTACCTGCCAGGTGGTTCCATGCAGACAGAGTACAATGAAAGGAGGGGGACTGTTTGGGGGCACACACCTCTATTGTTATCAAGGTACCTGCCAGGTGGTTCCATGCAGACAGAGTAAAATGAAAGGAGGGGGACTGTTTGGGGGAAACCACCTGGCGCAAAGATAGGGTCACGGGTGAATACAAAGGCCTGACATGTCGCGTCAGGTGAGAGGTAGTTCATGTATTTCTAGACTGTGAATGATTTAAATGGCAGGAATCCCTAAAAACAAGTTAAATGATAGGTGTGTGTGTGTTTGTGTGTGTGTGTGCACGCGCGCGCGTGTGTGTGTAGTGCCCTACATTGATGTCATTATTTCACAGAATTATCTTTCTGTCGCACTGATTCTGTTTTTAAGTAGTGAGCTGTAAATCATAGAGGTATTAAGATCAAATAATGTATGTGTAAATGTTTACCCCTGTGAAATGTTCAGTTGTTTATGTCTTAGAAATGTCTAGTACTCGTTTCACGTATCTCTAAAATTCTGTCCATTTTGCTTAAGTGATAACTTTTGCACCCGACAAGCAATTTCCGTTTTTGTGGAATGTTCAATTGTTAATGTCTTAGAAATGTCTTTTACTTGTTTTCTATATGTCTATTGCTATTCCGTCCTCCTTCTTTTTTCGAATGATAACTCTTGCACCTGACTCAGTTTCTCTGTTTGGGGATAATAAAGCGTTTCTTATCTTATCTGGTTTTAAAGGACTTTTGCACGGGAGTGACGTCAACATCATGGCTTCCATGGAACTTCTCACTCACTTTCCCCGTCGAGAGCCCAGCCGACCACACATGGTCTTTCCAGGGCTAATCTTAAAATGTTATGTACTGTGTCCAACAAACATGAACAAACGAATTACAAGACAAAAACACGATTCATTTCGACCTCTTAGGTCTTCAGGTTCGGTCTTCATTTCTGTTGTCCTGAGTGTTGTTTATCTTGCCTGAAGAATACCTTAGAGGTCGAAACGCGTCGTGTTTTGTCTTGTAATTTTTTGGTTTATGTTTGGCGGATATGCTTCATAACATGTTAAAGATTTGTTTAGAATTCTGCCTACAGTCGCTTCACGTTGAATCTAACTTTTCAGGGCTTTCAAACTCACAACAATAAAAACAAACAAACAAAACAAAACAAACGTGACATAATAAAACAAGTCAAACCTTCGGGAAAAAACAACCTCACCATGTCATGAACAAGAATCAAATATTAAATGCAGTTACGTCATTGGTAGCTTAACTGTTGACGAACAAGAAGGGTAACTCTTGCTCCCATGATGAAATGAACAGACACCCGTAACTACAAACCAATGCTGCTTACGACACCGAATCGCCTGGCAGAAATGACATTTTTAGAGTTATGGGCGGCTACTCATCATCATGGGAGCAAGAGTTACCGTACTTGTTCGTTGATAACTGTTGACTGTTTAAACAGAAGACGTATGAAAAAACTATACGAGAAAAATCAGGAGTTGAGAACAATTAGAGATACGAGAATGGAAGGTGTACTCTTAAGATCAAAAGCCAGATGGATTGCTGATGGTGAAAAAATTTCTAAGTATTTCTGTAGTCTTGAGAAAAGAAACTACATTAGCAAACAAATGACAAAACTTATAACTAAGGATAATGAGATAATAGACGTGATATTTTCACTTAGTTATTGGATAATAGACGACCAAACAAAATCCTAAATGAAGTGAAAATATTCTCTGAGAATTTGTATAGGGGAAGAGATGTAGAAATTTGTGCATTAGAACGCTTGGTTAATGAAATCCCCAAACTATCACAAGAACAAGGAACGATGTTAGATGGTCTAATAACTATAGAAGAAGCTTGCCAAGTTATGAAAAATGGTAAAAGCCCTGGCACAGACGGATTTACGGTAGAATTCTTTAAATTCTTTTGGAAACAACTGGGACCGTTTGTAGTGAGGTCACTAAACGAAGCATTTAAACATGGAGAACTTTCATCAACACAAAAAGGTCTAATTATCTGTATCCCTAAAGGCGACAAACCTAAGCAATTTATTTTTTTTTAAATGGCGACCTGTATCTCTTAATGTAATATACAAAATAGGATCTTCGTGAATTTCCAATAGAATTAAGAACGTCCTACCAACAGTTATAAATGAGGATCAGACGGGATTCATAACTAATAGATATATAGGAGATAATATTAGATTAATATATGATTTGATTAACTATCTACAGATGAAAAATCTTCCTGGCTTACTACTTAGTATTGATTTTGAAAAGGCCTTTGACTCATTGGATTGGAGTTTTATGTTTAAAGTTTTAAAAGCATATGGTTTTGGAGATGGTGTTTGCCGTTGGATTGAAACTTTTTACAAAGACATCAGATCAACTGTTAGTATAAATGGCCACACTGCACAATGGTTTAAAGTTGAAAGAGGTTGTAGACAGGGAGACCCTATTTCTCCATATTTGTTTGTCCTATGCGTGGAAATTTTAGCTATCATGATCAGGGAAGACAAATCTATAAAAGGAATAAAGATAAATAATATTGAACATAAAATTTCGCAGTTTGCAGATGATACACAGTTATTCAATGAGGATGACGAAGAATCATTTAACCGATCCATATTTATCCTAGACAGATTCAGCAAGATTTCTGGCCTATGTATGAACTGTGATAAAACACAAACAATTTGGCTAGGAAATAAAAAAAAATCAAAAAAGGTATATTGCCCCCAATTGGGAGAATAGCTGTGTTAGTAGTAAGAAACTCGTGGAGAGCGTGGCAGCAGAGAGTCCTCAGAAGAGAAGCCCCCTTCAAGCAAGTGTTTCGGCTCTTATCTCCTGACACTCTAGGGGGGTTGGGCCACACCCGTTCATGACTCCGGATGTCCCTCTGCTGCCCCCTTTTTTTTCCCCATCTTGGGACGAGCCATGGCTGGGATTCGAACCCATGACCCTCTGGACATGCTCATTTTCTACTTAATGACTCGCGCTTTAACCACTGAGCCACAGGGACACCTGATATTTGTAGGGAAATTAAGCCTTATGAAGTTCACCTTTGTTCCTCCTTGACCAGATCCAGCTTGAACACCTCTCTGCCGCTTCTGCCATTGCTTTCAGGGCTCTGTTTTTTTCCTTCCCTGCAACTGAGAGCTGTTTCATGAGGCTGTATGCAGACGTTCCTACAAATCCCCTAGCTCCAATTTCTGCAGTGAGGACTTTGACCTGATAGCCTTCTCTCCTCAGGCTGTTTGCCAGATCAGCATACTTTTCAGTCTTGTAGATTTGAGCTGCCTCCATTCTGTTCTCATATGGCACCGTGAGCTCGATCATGATCAGCTGCTTGGTTGACTTAGAGTGGACTACTATGTCTGGTCTCATGCCACTCTTGCTGATGATCTCTGGGTGACTCTTCCATTCTGGGAGGTCTGCAGTGCACGATTTTTGCATCCAGTTTCTCCCAATCTTCAGTTTCGTTTGCTCGTGGCAGGTTGAGTTTCAGGCGCCTGGCATCGAGGGCCTGTGCAAATTCCTCATCCGAACCAACAGCGTGGATGTCCTTGGCACTGTGGTTTAAATCCTGGCCTTGGTCTTCCGACGTCTTATCTGCTGATGCAGTGCGCTGCTGCTCATTCAGATGAGTCTTCACACATCCCATCTTTGTTCTGTGGATCTTCATGCCACGGGTGGTAGCGAAACGCTTTCCACAGACACATGGATATTCCATTTGGTCCATGTTCATAGTCTGTTTGGGATTTGCAGTCGTGATTGGTTGAGCACCGATGGATTCATCATTCTCTCCCCCTTTCGGTGAATCCTGGGAGCATCTTTTCCTTTTATTCTTAGTAGCCACATGTTTAAGGCAAAGTGGGGAGCCAGCGCACAGAGCCCTTGGTTCTGGTCTTTCCCAGTGTCCTCCGGTCTTTCCCGGACGTCCTCAGGCCTATTCCCAGAAGTCAATGGTTTACCCATGCATCAGTAGAAAGAAACTCGTGGAGAGCGTGGCAGCAGAGAGTCCTCAGAAGAGAAGCCCCCTTCAAGCAAGTGTTTCGGCCCTTATCTCTAGGGGGCCTCTAGACACTCTAGGGGGTTGGGCCACACCCGGTTCATGACTCCGGATGTCCCTCTGCTGCCCCTTTTTTTCCCCCATCTTGGGACGAGCCATGGCTGGGATTCCGACCCATGACCCTCTGGACATGCTCATTTTCTACTTAATGACTCGCGCTTTAACCACTGAGCCACAGGGACCAGCTAGTAATATACCTGGGGAGGTAAAAAATAGAAAATCGTCAATATGCAGATCTCAAAACTGTCGAATCAATTTGTTTTTTAAATGAGATTGCATTTGTGGCAATCTTGATGGCACCCGGCAGTGAGTTCCACAGCCATACAGAACTGGGATAAAAAGAATGTAAGTGGCTGTCAAGATTTGATGCGGTATGGTATAACATTGACCGCCACTCCTGGTGCTACTTTTATTCAATGCTAGTTGTTCCATTGGAATATCAATTACTTTAGCTCTGCCTTTGAAGAAGATGTTAAGTTTGATAAAAGCTCTTCTCTCTTCTAAGGGTTTCCATTCTAATTTCCTCATGTTCTTCCTAGTATTCCCCTTTTCTCTGATGTGGTTCCCTGTTTACGAACCGTGCTGCTCTCTTCTGAATCTTTTCGAGGTTATCAGTGTCCTTTAGATGGTAAGGATCCCAAACTGAGCAACCATATTCCAGTACTGGTCTAACCAGTGTTTTGTAGCAGTCGTCTTTAACCTTTTGGGGGCAGTCATTGATATTCCTGTATAAGAAAGCTAAGATGTTATTTGCTTTCTTACATACTAAATTGTAATGTTCTTTCCATTTGAGACGACTATCTATAATCACGCCTAAATATTTTGCAGCATTAGTTTCTTTAAGAATAGTATTATGGATAGAATAATCTGATCTAATTGGTGAGCGTTTGTTACATATACGCAACACTTGGCACTTTGGGATGAAATTCCATTTTCCAAGTTCTTTCCCACTCTTGTAAAGCGTTTAGATCTTCTTGTAGAATGCGTGTATCATTCTTGCTTCTGATTGTTCTATATACAAGCTGTCATCTGCAAAAAGCCTTTAGTAGTTCCAGGAGAGAGATTTCTACTTATTCATTTATATAAATTAAGAAAAAAAGGGGCCCCAGAACAGTTCCCTGTGGTACATCTGACAAGACTGGTTTACAATGGGATGACGACCCTTCCACAACAACTTTCTGCGTTTCCCCAACGAGGAATGATCTAGCCCATTTTAGCAAAGAACCGCCAATGCCGATGTGTTCTAATTTAAGCAGCAGGCCCTCATGTCAGCCTTATCAAAGGCTTTAGAAAAGTCTAATAAAATTGCATCTATTTGCTGTCTGTTGTTAAGACAGTTATTAAAATCATTGAGAGTTGTTAAAGTTGAGTCTCACAACTCCTTCACTGTCTAAAACCATGCTGGGCGTTATTTAAGAAGTCATATTTGTCAAGATGGTCCATTATGCTACTATATATTATGTGTTCAAGTAGTTTAGCTGATATGGATGTAAGAGATACAGGTCTATAGTTCTCTGCTTTTGTTTTGTCACCCTTTTTGAAAAAGGGGAACAATGCTCGCATCTCGCCACTCATCAGGTATTACTCCCTGGTCCAGTGAAGCTTGGTAAAGTAGTTGGTATACCTCACTCAATTCATTGGCACATAATTTTAAGAGCTTGCCAGGAACGCCATCGGGACCAGTAGCTTTGTTTTCATTGATGTTGGTCAGTAACTTAAATACTCCTGCTTTGTTTACTTTGATGTTTTGCATTTCAGGAGTTTATCATCATCCTTTAGTCTAACGTTAATTAAAGGCTTGGATTTGAGAAAACTGAACAAAACTGCTTGTTTAGTAAATTTGCTTTCCCTTCAGGGTCCTGAAATTTAGGTTATTCTGGTTGTTTCTCAGGTCTGGAATCCCAATGTTGTCCTGTCTCTTACTCCTTATGTAAGACCATAATTTCTTGTTTTGATGATCACCTTCTGAAATCATCGAATTAACATAATTGGAGTGAGCAAGCCTACATTCTCTCTGACACCTTCTCTTAATATGTTTATACCTAACCAGTAATCTTTCTGAATTAGGGTGTATTTTCAATTTCTTAAAGAAACGATGTTTCCTTCTCATCAAACGTTTAGTTTTTGTAGTAATCCATGCTGGGTGGTTCTTGCTTGAAGTTATTTTAGTAGGTATGTTGTCATCCATAATAAATTCCAAGTCAGTTTTTAAAACACTTCCAAAGGTCACTGACATTATCTTTAACACCATGGGACCTCAAAAAGACGACTGAAATCATGAGTATCCCTGCGCAATTTTGGTAAGTCTGCTTGGTTCCAGAGTCTGATGGTACGTTTAGGGGTTTTCTTCGAAAGGGTTGAAAGTTGCTCTCTAAGAGAATTATGTCATGATCATCCGGGCCTGCAATTAATTCCTGATTGCCTAAAGCGCCTGGAGAATTGGTAAAAAATAAATCCAGGAATGCCTTACCACGAGTTGGTGTTTCAACTGACTGCACTAATCCAAGGTCTTTGGTGGTATCAAAAAACTGAGAATTAATATTTCTACTGTATTGATTACCAAGTATGGCATCTTCACGCCAATCAATATCTGGTAAGTTAAAGTCTCCACCAATCCATAATATTGCTTTCCTATTGGCCAAAACAATGTCAGAAATGTCTCTGCAAATAGACGAACATACATTTTTCATCTGAGTCTGGAGGTCTGTAAACTGATCCAACAATGACAGGTCTCTTATTCTTAAAATTAATCCTGTTCCCATGGGTTTGAGTCCCAGCACATGTGGGTTTTTTCTGTTCCCATGGGTTTGAGTCCCAGCACATGTGGTTATTTCTGTTCCCATGGGTTTGAGTCCCAGCAACATGTGGGTTATTTCTGTTCCCATGGGTTTGAGTCCCAGCACATGTGGGTTATTTCTGTTCCCATGGGTTTGAGTCCCACCACATGTGGGTTATTTCTGTTCCCATGGGTTTGAGTCCCACCACATGTGGGTTATTTCTGTTCCCATGGTTTGAGTCCCACCACATGTGGGTTATTCTGTTCCCATGGGTTTGAGTCCCACCACAATGTGGGTTATTTCTGTTCCCATGGGTTTGAGTCCCACCACATGTGGGTTATTTCTGTTCCCATGGTTTGAGTCCCACCACATGTGGGTTATTTCTGTTCCCATGGTTTTGAGTCCCACCACATGTGGGTTATTTCTGTTCCCATGGTTTGAGTCCCACCACATGTGGGTTATTTCTGTTCCCATGGGTTTTGAGTCCCACCACATGTGGGTTATTTCTGTTCCCATGGGTTTGAGTCCCACCACATGTGGGTTATTTCTGTTCCCATGGGTTTGAGTCCCACCACATGTGGGTTATTTCTGTTCCCATGGGTTTGAGTCCCACCACATGTGGGTTATTTCTGTTCCCATGGGTTTGAGTCCCACCACATGTGGGTTATTTCTGTTCCCATGGGTTTGAGTCCCACACCACATGTGGGTTATTTCTGTTCCCATGGGTTTGAGTCCCACCACATGTGGGTTTATTTCTGTTCCCATGGGTTTGAGTCCCGCCACATGTGGGGTTTTTTCTGTTCCCATGGGTTTGAGTCCCACCACATGTGGTTATTTCTGTTCCCATGGGTTTGAGTCCCACCACATGTGGGTTATTTCTGTTCCCATGGGTTTGAGTCCCACCACATGTGGGTTATTTCTGTTCCCATGGGTTTGAGTCCCACCATATGTGGGTTATTTCTGTTCCCATGGGTTTGAGTCCCACCACATGTGGTTATTTCTGTTCCCATGGTTTGAGTCCCACCACATGTGGTTATTTCTGTTCCCATGGGTTGAGTCCCACCACATGTGGGTTATTTCTGTTCCCATGGGTTTGAGTCCCACCACATGTGGGTTATTTCTGTTCCCATGGGTTTGAGTCCCACCATATGTGGGTTATTTCTGTTCCATGGGTTTGAGTCCCACCACATGTGGGTTATTTCTGTTCCCATGGGTTTGAGTCCCACCACATGTGGGTTATTTCTGTTCCCATGGGTTTGAGTCCCACCACATGTGGTTATTTCTGTTCCCATGGGTTTGAGTCCACCACATGTGGGTTATTTCTGTTTCCATGGTTTGAGTCCCACCACATGTGGGTTATTTCTGTTCCCATGGGTTTGAGTCCCACCACATGTGGGTTATTTCTGTTCCCATGGGTTTGAGTCCACCACATGTGGGTTATTTCTGTTCCCATGGTTTGAGTCCCACCACATGTGGGTTATTTCTGTTCCCATGGGTTTGAGTCCCACCACATGTGGTTATTTCTGTTCCCATGGTTTGAGCCCACCACATGTGGGTTATTTCTGTTCCCGCTGGCCCCTACCTTGAGGTGAATGTGCTGTAAACCTGAATTAGAAGACTAGAGCCGCACAATCCAGCTCCATGAATCTACCGGTGCAAATAACGAACAAGTAGTAATAATAATAATAATAATAATAATAATAATAATAATAATAATAATAATAATAATAATAATAATATAATAATAATGGCTTCTTATATGCACTTAATCAAACGAATTTCTTTTAGCCCTTTACAAAATCATACTACATTCACCCTTCTCATATACAATAATACACCTTACACCCAACTACAAATACTATTACTACAATAACTAACAAACCCTAATTCTACAAATATGACATTCACTTATTTTTCAAATATCACTACAAAAATTAAATCCTATAACGTTCAATCATGCAACAAATACATGTAATAGAGAACATACACATACACTCCATTTGAAAAGGCCCAGACGCTATGAGTTAGGTTGTACCCCCCCCCCCCCCCCCCCACACACACACACACACACAGCATTATTAATTATGAGAAATGATGGGTTTTAAGTTTAGACTTGAAAGAAGGGATAGAATCTGAATGTCTGAGAGAGTCTGGCAGTCTATTCCACGTCGCTGGAGCTTGAAAAGAGAAAGATCTTTCACCAGTAGTAGTCCTGAAGCGAGTCATTCGTAGAAGGCGGTCGTCGGCACAGGACGTAGTTGTGAGAGGGGTGCAGATTTAAAGAGATCTGAGAATAAGAAGTCCATTTTCAAAGAGAGCAGGAAAGTGAAGTTGAGATTTGTACGAGAACGTTTGAGACAGATATCCAGTGAAGAGATTGAAGTAGAGGCAAAATGTGATCACATTATTCCTGCTCTACAGACAACTCGGGCTGCAGATTTTGGATTCGCTGTAATCTTTCTATCGGTATTTTGGAAGGCCGGCCAAAAGTGAGTTGCAGTAATCTATTCTAGATAAGACAAAGGCACAAATGAGAGTTTTTGTAGCATTTGTAGAGAGAAGGTGACGTACGGAGCTGATTCTTCTTAGTTCTAAATAAGCAATCTGCAAATATTTGAAACCTGTTTCTCAAAGGAGAAGAATTGGTCAAGATGACCCCTAGACTGCGACAGAGAGGAGACAGAGACAGTACATTCATTGATAGGACAGTTGAAGGCAGAGAAGGATGGTTAGGCTGTTTTGTCACGAACATGAGTTCCGTCTTGTCGTCGTTTAGTTGTAGTTTGTTGTTGTCATCCAGTCCTTAAGGTCTGCAATGCAGCCCCTCGTCCGAGAAATCAGTGAGTCCATTTCAGCAATGGGAGCCGACTGATGAAGCTGGGGTAGTGTAACTCGTGCTCCCATGAGAAAGAAACACACGCCCAGAACTCCAAACCAATGCTGCTGAAGACACTGCAAACCGCCTGCAGAACTGACAGCACAGAGCACACCAGAACAAACAGCAGACATGACAGCACAGAGCACATAAGAACAGACAAGGAGACATCCCCCAAAGAAGGATTCCAAGTTGGCCCACACACTCTGTGTACCTGCTTGACACGCCTGCACAGCAACAAGAACGGGGAAATGAACAGACACAAATTACATTATTCAACACACACACACACACACACACACACACACACACACACACACACACACACACACACCACACACACACACACACACACACACCACACACACACCACACACACACACACACACACACACACACACACACAATGCTTTTTAAGACAAAGTTTATGTAAGAACATAACATGCCTTTGTGGCGGAAAAATTACAAATAAATCACACCTTTTTCAATGTGAGCACTTAAAACCTTACCTACCATCCCTACCAAAATGTTCTCTGGATCAAGTTGTATCAGATTATCAGTGATGTGTAAAATTGCAGTTATCATTACATCAAAGTCCTATTATATCTGTTCTGTAAACTGGAGCCGATGTTGAGTGTTTTGATCAGTAGTTCTTTGTTAGCTCATAGTTGTCTATTTTATTGTTGCTGTTATCTGTTTTTCTTCAAAGCCTTTGAATATATTACTTAATACCTCTACCTCACCCCCCTTTCCCTCTAACATTTCTAATATCACTTAACGTGGATAGACGTTAAATTGAAGAACACACACACACACACACACACATACACACACACACACACACACACACACACACACACACACACACACACAACACACACACACACACACACCACTCCTCTCTCTCTCTCTCCTCTCTCATCTCTCTCCTCTCTCTCTCTCTCCTCTCTCTCTCTCTCTGTGAACAGACAAATTAACATTTATTCAACACTGGTGTGTGGTGTGTGTGTGTGTGTGTGTGTGTGTGTGTGTGTGTATGTGTGTGTGTGTTGTGTGTGTGTGTGTGGTGTGTGTGTGTGTGTGTGTGTGTGTGTTGTGTGTGTGTGTGTGTGTGTGTGTTTCAAAGCACTGGTGCGACTGTCTTTGTTATTTTCTGAAAATATTTGTTCACATTTTAAACTATTATCATTTTAATCTTTACCCTCTCACTTCCGACCCTCTTCCCACTCTCCCCCCTCCAACCTATTCCCCTTCTCTTTCCATTCCATAATGTCAGTCTTTCATCCTCGCCACAGTTCGCACAAAGCTCAAAGAAACAACTAACCGTTTGCTCGTCCTTTGTTTCCATTGTTTCCAATGTTGTTTGTCCTGCCAACAGAAAACCAGCAGGTCGAAACGGGTAGTGTCTGTTTTGTAATTTTTTGTTCCTTCGTTTGGCGACTCAGTGATTCCACTTTTGCTTTTATGATAACATCAGGACATTCCAACCCCTTTCGACATTGGCGTTACTTTATTTTCTTCACCACATGTGTTGAAGATCATTGGCTGTTCATCTCTTATCACTGGCGTTCATCTCTTATCACTGGCTGTTCATCTCTAATCACTTCATCTCTATCACTGGCTATTCCTACTCTTATCACTGGTTGTTCATCTCTTATCACTGGCTGTTCATCTCTTATCACTTCATCTCTTATCACTGCTGTTCATCTTTTATCACTGGCGGTTCATCTCTTATCACTGCTGTTCACTGGCTGTTCATCTCTCATCAATGGCTGTTCATCTCTTGTGACTGGCTGTTCATCTCTAATCACTGGCTGTTCATATCTCACACTGGCTGTTCATCTCTTATCACTGGCTGTTCATCTCTTATCACTGGGTGTTCATCTCTCATCACTGGCTGTTCATCTCTTATCACGGCTGTTCATCTCTTATCACTGGCTGTTCATCTCTCAGCACTGGGCCGTTCATCTCTCATCACTGGCTGTACATCTCTCATCACTGGCCGTTCATCTCTTATCACTGGCTGTTCATCTCCTATCACTGCTGTTCATTTCTTATCACTGGCTGTTCATCTCTCATCACTGGCTGTTCATCTCTTATCGCTGGCTGTTCATCTCCCATCACTTCATCTCTCATCACTTCATCTCTCAACACTGGCCGTTCATCTCTCATCACTGGCCGTTCATCTCTCATCACTGGCTGTTCATCTCTCATCACTGGCTGTTCATCTCTTATCACTGGCTGTTCATCTCTTATCATTGGCTGTTCATCTCTCATCACTGGCTGTTTCATCTCCTAACACTGGCTGTTCAACTCTCATCACAGGCTGTTCATCTCTCATCACTGCCGTTCACTCTTATCACTGGCCGTTAATCTCTCATCACTGGCTGTTCATCTCTCATCACTGGCCGTTCATCTCTATTCACAAGCAGTTTATCTCTTATCACTGGCTGTTCATCTCTTATCACTGGCTGTTCATCTCTCATCACTGGCCGTTCATCTCTTATCACTTCATCTCTTATCACTGGCTGTTCATCTCCTATCATTGGCTGTTCATCTCTTATCACTTCATCTCTTATCACTGGCGTTCATCTCTATCACTGGCTGGTAATCTCTTATCACTCGCTGTTCATCCCTTATCACTTCATCTCTTATCACTGGCTGTTCACTCTTATCACGGTTGTTCATGTCTTATCACTGGCTGTTCATCTCTTATCACTTCATCTCTTATCCCACTGACTGTTCATCTCTTATCACTGGTTGTTCATCTCTCATCACTGGCTGTTCGTCTCTTATCACTTCATCTCTTATCACTGGCTGTTCATCTCTCATCACTGGCTCTTCATCTCTCATCACAGGTCGTTCATCTCTTATCACTGGCTGTTCATCTCTCTTCACTGGCTGTTCATCTCTCATCACTGGCTGTTCATCTCTCATCATTGGCTGTTCATCTCTTATCACTGGCTGTTTATCTCTTATCACTGGCCGTTCATCTCTCATCACTTCATCTGTTATCACTGGCTGTTCATCTCTTATCACTGGCCGTTCATCTCTCATCACAAGCTGTGCATCTCTTATCACTGGCTATTCATCTCTCATCACTGGCTGTTCATCTCTCATCACTTCATCTCTTATCACTGGCTGTTCATCTCTTATCACTGGCGGTTCATCTCTTATCACTGTCATTCATCTCTTATCTCTTCATCTCTTATCACTGGCTGTTCATCTCTTATCACTGCTGTTCATCTCTATCACTGGCTGTTCATTTCTATCACTTCATCTCTTATCACCGCTGTTCATCTCTTATCACTGGCTGTTCATCTTCATCACTGGCTGTTCATCTCTTATCACTGGCTGTTCATCTCTATCAATTCATCTCTTATCACTGGCGTTCATCTCTTATCACTGGCTGTTTCATCTCTCACCACTGGCTGTTCATCTCTAATCACGTCATCTCTCATCACTGTGCTTTCATCACTTATCACTGGCTGTTCATCTCTTATCACTGGCTTTTCATCTCTTATCACTGGCTGTTCATCTCTTATCACTGGCTGTCATCTCTTATCACTGGCTGTTCATCTCTTATCACCTCATCTCTCATTACTGGCTATTCACTCATTATCACTGGCCATTCATCTCTTATCACTGGCTATTCATCTCTTATCAGTGGCCATTTATCTCTTATCACTGCTATATCATCTCTATTCACTGGCTGTTCATCTCTTATCACTTCTCTCTCATCACTGGCTGTTCATCTCTCATACTGGCTGTTCATCTCTTATCACTGGCTGTTCATCTCTCATCACAAGCTGTTCATCTCTTATCACTGGCTGTTTATCTCTCATCACTGGCTGTTCATCTCTTATCACTGGCCGTTCATCTTTTATCATGAAGCTACGATATGCAATATGCAACAGATTTCATGAAATATGTATGCATCATAGTACAACGTTAATGGGCACTAAATAATGAAAGTAGCGATTCACATGTCATAGACTGTCTATTTTCAAAAATCTAATTTCAAGGAATGAGACGGAGTCAAAAGGACAAACACAAACAAGGAAAAAAAAAAAGCATAAAAACCAACAACAAACAAACCCACCGGCAGCCAGTCTTCTTTCAAAGAAGCTAAGTATACACTATTTTGTTCACAGTGTGAGTAGCCTATGTGTAGTGTTAAGACTGTTAGATTCTTTCTTTTTTTTTCAAATTTGACTACACTTCCTGTTATTGTGTGGCCATTATTCTAAGCCTTGCCCTTTACCAGACACAAAACAGTACCCCCCCCCCCCCCCCCCCCCCCCCCCCAGTTAGCTGTCAGCTGAGGATGTGCTTACTGCAAATCTGGAGAGGATTGGTGTGTGTGTGTGTGGTGTGTGTGTGTGTGTGTGTGTGTGTTGTGTGTGTGTGTGTGTGTGTGTGTGTGTGTGTGTGTGTGTGTGTGTGTGTGTGTGTGTGTGTGTGTGTGTGTGTGTGTGTGTGTGTGTGAGTGTGTGGTGTGTGTGTTAGCAGTTTAGATTTATTGACATGAAATTCAGCTTGTGAAGTTAACAAATCAAATGCAGTTGTCGAAACCATTCAGATAGTTAGCTCCCAAAATGGCATGCATTTCCCATAGCATGGAGTTTCTGAAGCGCCCACATCGTTCCGGCAACCAAGACTACAGATCGCTTCAGAACACCTGTAGGACAGGATAGCGCCAAAGCCAATGCTCAATTGTTCGTTAACAAAGATACACCTAAAGGTGGGAAAGCCATGCTCAATTATTCGTTAACAAGGATACACCTAAGAGGTGGGAAAGCCAATGCTCATTTGTTCGTTAACAAAGATACACCTAAAGGTGGGAAAGCCAATGCTAAATTTGTTCGTTAACAAAGATACACCTAAAGGTGGGAAAGCCAATGCTCAATTGTTCGTTAACAAAGATACACCTAAAGGTGGAAAGCCAATGCTCAATTGTTCGTTAACAAAGATACACCTAAAGGTGGGAAAGCCAATGCTCAATTGTTCGTTAACAAAGATACACCTAAAGGTGGGAAAGCCAATGCTCAATTGTTCGTGAACAAAGATACACCTAAAGGTGGGAGCGCCAAAGCCCATGCATATTGTTCGTTTCCTTGTGATTCACACACACGCACGCACGCACGCACGCACGCAACCCACGCACGCACGCACGCACGCACGCACGCACACACACACAACACACACACACACACACCATACACACACACACACCAACGCGCGCGCGCGCGCGCGCGCGCGCGCGCGCACGCACGCACGCACGCACGCACGCACGCACGCACGCACGCACGCACGCACGCACGCACGCACGCACGCACACGCACACACACACACACACACACACACACACACACACACACATTGCTTCTTCTCTCTTTTTAATGCTTGCAATAATGTCAAGGAGCGATGATGGGTTTGTAAGATAAAGATCCGTCCAAACTAGGAATCCTCAGAACTTCTGAAGTACTAAAACGATGGCGAAACACTCCCATTGAAAGGTACAGTTCCACTGTCGGACAAACGGAAGTTTTGCGTTTGGGGACTTCATGGGGTGGAGAAGGACATTCTTCTCACAGAGAAGAACCACCTCAAGTCCGATAGAGCTGGCGATGGTACAACAACATAACCACTTCAAGTCCAGTAGAGCTGGCGATGGTACAACAACATAACCACTTCAAGTCCAGTAGAGCTGGCGATGGTACAACAACATAACCACTTCAAGTCCAGTAGAGCTGGCGATGGTACAACAACAGGGATCCTTTCTCTACCGAGACTACTGAGAGTATTGAAGGAGTGGGGGGGGGGGGGGGGCATAAAATAACAAAATCAAGCACCATTTGTTAAAAGATAGAAAGGGAACACATCAAAAGTGATAACAAAATCAACGTGTTTTTTTTTTTTAAATTTTTACCAAGGAACAAACTCTCATCTTTGGCCTTCTTACCAGCACGGTAATTGTTTCTGTTACACACACTTCCACCTCTTCTTTCGCTAAAGAACATGAATTTGTATATGTACGTGTGACCAGGGGAAAAAAGGGGTGGAGTTAGGGTAGGAGGGGCGGGGGGAGGGGGCGGTGGAATGGGATTGACCATGTCAGTTATTTCCCTTCAAGAGGTCCATTGCTCAAAGGCTTTTTTCTTCAGGGATACACTAAAGGTGAACTTTCTTTTTTGAGTGTCTTTGCACAACCGTCACAAAAGCGACAACACAAAATACCTGACCGAACGCTAGGTCCGTAAAGACGGGAGAGTACCCGGTCAGTACAGATGGGAGAGCACCCGTGCTAGAGTCTCACCGTAAGAGAATCATGTGCCACCTTCGATATGATTCGTCTCAATGAGAGGGAGACAACAGGCTGATGTGGTTACAACATTTTTGTTTCTTAAACTTTCAGCACAGCGCACCATTTTCCATCACAAAAGAACATTTGGAATCTTTACATGAAACATGAAACCATCAATTTGCTCCTCTTTGCCTCGCTTGAATGGAACTTCTATTGAACAGATAGACGAAAATGGTGTTTTAAATGTAACCACAGATGAAGAATTCACACGGCAATCTAATCTCAACCATTTACGCAAGATCATCTTTAAAAACAACATCAACAACAACAACAACAACACTGTACCTCTTATCTCAAGCGCTAGGTCAACATTACTGCACTTAAGCTTTTTCTGTAACTGGCATACTCTCTCTCTCTCCTCTCTCTCTCATCTCTCTCTCTCTCTCTCTCATCTCTCTCTCTCTCTCTCCCTCTCTCTTTCTCTCTCTCTCATTCACACACACACACACACACACACACACACACACACACACACACACACACACACACCACACACACACCACCACCACACGGCGTGCATGCAAACACACACACACACACACACACACACACACACACACACACACCACACACACACACACACACACACACACCCACACACAACAACACACACACACACACTAAAGGTGAACTTTAGTTTTCTGATACGATGCTTCCTAATAATCTTCCAAAAGAAATAAAAACTTTTAGTGGAAAAAGAGGCCCAGAAAGATATGTATAAAGATCCTGTACCAGATAATGCAAATTATATCAATGCCCCAATTACTTTTAAAAGAACTGAAAGTCACGCTGTTTTCTTTAAGTGATAAGAAAACGTCAGTTGGAGCAGACGCAATATCTAGCATAATGTTGAAACATTTGCCGGAAAACTGGATTATATTACTACATGAATTTTTCAACAATGCTGGGATGAAGGTCATATTCCAAAGGTATGGAAACACTCAATCATAGTTCCAATACCAAAACAAGGAAAATCAAAGAAAGATAAAAATAATTACAGGCCCATTGCTCTAACATCACACACCGGTAAGCTGCTAGAAAAAGATCATTTTAAACAGACTAATTTACCATTGTGATAAAAGAAAAGTTATCCCTACCAATCAAGCAGGTTTCAGGAAGAACAGAAGTACAATTGATCATTTAGTGAAACTAACAACGCAGATTAAACATCAGTTTGCTCACAGAAAAAATGTACTGGCCACATTCTTTGATATAAAGAAAGCCTATGACCATGTCTGGCATGGTAGATTACTGTACAAATTAAAAAGTATTGGTCTATCTGGACATATCTATGACTATGTTAAGAATTTCTTATCTGACAGAAGTATGCAAACAAAAGTAGGCAACTCCTATTCCACCTTAAGATTTCCCCAAATGGGAATCCCACAGGGATCAGTTATTGCCCCTCATTTATTCAATATTCTGCTCTACGATTTACCACAGTCTGTGTCAAATAATATTGTAATCGTACAATATGCAGATGACATATGTATGTGGATGAAAGTTACCATAAAAAGGAAAACCCCCAAAAGACAGCTGAACTATTTTAGAAAATTGTATCAACGGGAACTTGATAACTTAAATAATTACATGATGGAGAATGGACTTTTGTTATCACCGGAAAAAACTAATTTTGTACTTTTCAACAGTGGGCCCGATCTACCAGAGTTACCCTTTTTTTCGAATAGATAAAGAAATCCTAGAGTACAGACCGATGTAAAATTTCTTGGAGTATATATTACTTCAAAGTAATCGTGGAACCATCATATTCAATATCTATTAACAAAAGGCCAGAAAAAGTTTTAATTTCTAAAAGTTATACAAAAACAAAACTGGGGCCAAGATGCTAATGTACTCAAACACCTGGCACTGTCGCTGATACGGTCAAGACTCACTTACGACAGGAAGTTTTCTTAAGTGCCCCGGCAAGTTTGCTAAAGAAAATGCAGAGCTTGGATTGCAAAGCTTTCAAACTAGCTATAGGTGTACCATATCATGCATCGTCCCTAGGAACATATCGCGAAATTGGGGTATTACCATTAGATGAGTATCGACGGCTCGCTGTCGCAAAGTATGTCTTACGATCTTCAACATGTGACAGCAATGTTGAAAACGAAATTAGTTTAAGATCTGACATTAACTTCCCTAAAAGAGCAAAATCAATCTCCTCACTTACGACAATTAGGACTTTCACTTCCAATGTATTCGAAGAGTCAGAAATTAACTATAACGAAATAATTAAACCTCAGCTTCCTTCATCTCCCAGCCCACCATGGGAACTTCAAAGAGCATCATTTGATATCAACCATTCGCACTTTGAAAAAAGGTGACAATGAAAACTTGATTGGCATAACAGTAAAAGAGTATATAGAAAACTCGTACCGCTTCATCTTAAGATATATACAGACGGATCCTTTTAGATACCAAAGAAGCAGGTGCAGCATTTGCTATCCCTTCTATAAAAGTGGAAAAATCTTACTACCTTGGAAAAAACAGATCCATTTTTACAGCCGAGCTAACTGCCATTTTAATGGCACTGTATTACTTCTTGATCTTTCTACCCAACACTTCAGGCCCTCTTTTGTGTCGATTCAAAATCGGTTTTATTTGCCCTCAGCAAATCAACAACAATAAGAAAAGATTTAATTACAGACATCATCAATTAATACATTTTTTGGTTATTAGGGCACGAGTATCTCTTTCTGTTGGGTTCCTTCTCACTGTGGTATTCAGTTTAATGAGAGGGTCGACAGAGCAGCAAAGCGGGGAGCAAGAAATACAAGCGGATCAGAATGTATCAGTATTCCATTGTCTGTCCATGAGGGATACAGTCTATTAGAAAATGCGTGCTGGAAACATTTTAGGAAAAAAAATTTTAAAATCTGGATGTTTTCTAGATACTCACTCACGCCAGCCAAT
>CM031626.1:36172642-36175142 GCA_018398815.1 Conus ventricosus | reverse complement strand
CACCCCTGACTTGATCTGCCAGCAGCGCAGTGCCTCCTCCGGTGGGTTGCCTCCTGCGACTTGACATCGACTCTTCCTGTGGATTACTGGTGGTGTGGCTGCAGTGGGCAAACCAGGGTGTGGTTGCAAACTGGGGAGGGGCTGGGGGTGGGGGTGGGGTCGAAATGAATGGCGTGAAGTGAATTGACACGGAAGATTGATCAAGAAGAGAGAGAGGGGAGAGAGAGAGAGAGAGAGAGAGAGAGAGAGAGAGAGAGAGAGAGAGAGAGAGAGAGAGAGAGAGAGAGAGAGAAGACAGGACTCAGTTTGGTTCCTCCGCATTCTAAACATAGTATTTTTGAAAGGGTGCATTACTGAAAGTGATCAATTTTGAATTGAATGAAATGTATCGAATAAATGATCTAACGAATGTAATTCATGAAAAAAGGACATATACATTTCTAAAAGCATACATCCATATTTTCACAGATGTGAACAGTTCTATGTTTAGCTCCTTTTTTGTTTTAATTGACATCTATGAACTAACGTCCACTGTAATTATATGTAACTCTCCATGCCTCAATTCATATGTACTTTTTTATATATTTCAAAATTTGATTGCATTGAGTTCTTTCAAAGGTTTTCTTACGAACATTTTGACTGAGTGTGAGGGATTACGAAAACGCATTTGTAGAGGAATATGCATGTGTATGGTTTTGTGCAGTTCAGCTTTATGTTCACTTCGCCAGACGTAATTGGGTCAAACATGACTGGGTCAAACGCGATTGGGTCAAACGTGATTGGGCCAAACGTAACTGGGTCAAAACGTGATTGGGCCAAACGTGATTGGGTCAAACGTGATTAGGCCAAAACGTGTTCGGGCCTAGCACGCCACAACGATGCAGACACTTAATGGGCTATGCTGCCAATGCTTCATATTTAGGAAGAACATTTCAAGCCATTCATCTTTGAGATAATCAGTTTTTGTACAGATCTGTTGTAGTTGAAAGATGAAAAACTGCTTTGTTAGTTACTTTTGCCACAGATCCACTAGCTTGATTCACTACAAATAATAAACACATATAGTGATACTCGCTATACTTGGTAAGATATATCTATTTGTGGTTCGTCTTAGGTCCACTTTTAGAAGTACATTGTTTGTATTTTTCTCTCTGCTCAGCTCAACATTTGTGTATTTGTTCAGTTTTAATAAAATGGAATTTAACCACCATTTGCCACACTGAAAATGTTTTAATATATTCAATGAGAGACAGTAACTGGCTTTATCATCTTGGTTACTTGATTGGAGTGTTCAACACAATCCAAACAAGCAGATCTGATGGTTAGACGTTCAAGAAGCATTCCAGAAATTGGCTTTCTGGAGCATGTGAGGTGACTGTTGGGGAAATTGAACAAGAACAAAAGCAGAATAACTGACCGCCAAATGAAGGAACAAACAAATTACATATAAACACAACGCGTTTCGAACCCCTTGGGTCTTCTTCAGTCAGGACAGATAACATTCAAAACAAAGAAAAGAACGAACGAACAGATAGTCACTTACCTCTTCGACATGGGGGCAAAACGTTGGTTAAAAAACAAAACAAAGAAAATTTTGAGCCCATTTAGACAATTTCCATGTCTTCAAAATACCTCAGAGCAGGTCATTACTTCACTACACAGACTGTGAAATCTCACCCAACTTCAGTCTGGGAATTACAGGAATTCTTAGACATGGAGGGCTCTGTTCCTGTGAGGATACATATTCACCATTGAGACTTCATGAGCGCAAGCAAGCGATCTCACAAACGTTCTGTCCAGGTCACAGACAGAATACATCATGCCGTGTAGTCTTCAGCAGATACCGTGCCCACGATACCTGAAGAGGAAGGGTGGGGAAGGGGGATGGATGTAGTGTCAGCGTCGGAATTCACCTAGTTTCATCTGAACTGTAGTTTTCCAAAGTGTTTCTACTAGCGCCTGCTATAGTTTCACGTCCAGATTGTGCACGCCACTTTTTGAATGCCGAGTATCAATCCAGCTGTTTACTTGGTGGCACACCTCTATTGTTGTTGTGTGATTTGTCTTTGATAGCTGTTTACTTGGGGGCACACCTCTATTGTTGTCGAACTTGTAGTAGTTCAGTAACCCAGTGAGCCACTACCAGGGACATTCCTGTCACTCTTCTGTTGTTTCTGCTTAGAAGACCGCAGGGGCAGACCTGCTTCTTCTACAAGCCTTCCATGTGCCAGCAACTGCTGATGATGCTGGCTGCACACCAAAATATGAGTGCGCCAAAGCCTGACTTAAGGAGTCGAGTATTTTATAAACCTGGCACAATTAGATTGTTTTGAGAATTTTAATTGTCTGAAAGTTGATTTACCTTCCTTTGTTCCATGTGCCCATCAAGGTACATGCCAGGTGGTTCCATGCAGACAGATCAAAATGAAAGGAGTGGGACTGTTTGGGGGAAACCACCTGGCGCAAAGTAGGGTACGGGTGAATGCAAGGCCGGGCCCCT
>CM031626.1:36169095-36171642 GCA_018398815.1 Conus ventricosus | reverse complement strand
GGGCATGAAATGAACCTTTAATGGGCTCAAAATATTCTTTGTTTTTTTTACCAAAATTTTGCTCTCTTGTCGAACAGGTAAGTGACTGTCTGTTCTTTCTTTCTTTTCTTTGTTTTGAATGTTATCTGTCCTGACTGAAGAGGACCCAATAGGTCGAAATGCGTTGTGTTTATATGTAATTTGTTTGATCATTCATTTGGCGGTCCAGTTATTACTGCTTTTGTTCTTGTTCCGGGCCGTATATGATACCAGCCTCTTCAAACTGCGCCAATCATCAGTTATGTGCAAAGCTATGGGCACAGTGCCCCAGGTACCTGGTATTGTCCAGGTGTGGTGTGCTTGCTCACAGTAACAGTGAAGACAGGAATGGTTATTTGACAGTGCCTTGCCTTTCTAAAGAAAGCGATGTGTTTAGGAGCAGCTTTTCCTGTCTGATCTTTTAAACCACCTCAGTGGCAATGTTCCCCACACTGCTCCTTCCAGCTCCCGCTGACAGTCCCAGTCTGGTTTGTGACATCACAGCTCTGGCAGTGAGCGATCAATGCCAAATCATCAGGAGACAACCACTACAGAAGACACTACACTGCTGCTGAATCACTTTGGTGGTGTTCAGTGGTGTCTGTTTTGATCCAATATGCGCAGGACGCACCTGCTAAGCTCCTACTGATGACAATTATGAGTCCGTAGCAAGAGTGTGTGACCCTCTCCTCCAGAGGACGCCATCATGTCAGCCTACCAATAGTGCCTATGAACTTGCTGATGCTGTTGACACAAAGTCCCGAGAACATTAGAACATTAACAAACCCAGACCACTTTGTCTCAAACGCCCAAACACTACAATCAGCAAGAATATGTCCATTTGTGAGAGAGAACTACAGACTATGCATGGTGTGTAGAGACTGGTTGGAGAAAGAAAAAAGAAAGAAAGAAAAGAAAAGCTAGTGGCAATTATTCCCCGCTTTTTCTTTTTGGCAGATGAAGAGGACAGTTGTGAGTCAACAAAACATGAAGAGGTGGATTTCGCCCTTAGGTTTAACAAAGAAAAATCACCGCTTTAGGTGCTCCAGTGATCCGATAACTGATGCCACAAAAAGTCCCGGAGAGCAGAGATGTGTAGAGGTAATGAAACTGAAGTTATCATGACAGCAGGGCTTGATTGGCCACGGAATTTGAGACTTTGTAATGCTGAATGATGAGGAGCTAGATCATGAAAGTGACGCTGAAGAGTTCCATTCCTGTCAGAATCTACATGACAGGTCTGTACTGTACACATCCTTTTGTAATACATCCTGCATCAACCAGGCCCAGGAGATACAGACGTCTGCAGAGTTAGTCAGGCAATTTGAGCAACACTTTCAGAACTGCATCCATTACAGAAATGAAACTTGGCTGTGTGGTTTAACTCTTCCCATGAGGGCCAGTGCCAAACTCAACTCTTGGCAGTAGCCAGTCAGGGCAGAATAATCCCACTGACGAATGGCTGTGATGGGAATCAAACCCACGACCTCTCAGCCTGCAGTCCACAGTACTCACCAGTTCCACGGGGGCGGCCTGGTCACCTTCACCATCCTCATCCTCATCGATCTTCATAAAAAGAAAAAATCTAAAAGTCTGTGACCCTTCATTTCCTTCCCTCCTTATTATGTCAGTTGTGATTTCCTCTATACGCTATATACTGATGGTGAGTTCGTGTCATTGGTGTTGACAAGTTCGCGGAGCCTGTTGTTAGCTTGACGTGGTGGAGTTCTTTGGAGGAGCATGATCAATCACATGAGCTAGTATGACTGATAAACTGTCGTCAATGGAGGATGTGGTGATAGGGTCTTAGTAGGTTGTGGTTTGGTGGTGGTGGTGTGATGGTGGTGATGGTATCTTTTTTAAATTCACGTATGTATGAAAGTCAGTCCGAGTATTCGTTCAGTTTTGGCTCTTCGTGTATGTGCCTTTGTTCCTGCGTGAGAGCGTGTGCCTGGGCGTGCATGTGTGAGTCCATAGTGATTTTGATGTTGGCATTTCTTAGCAAGTACAAGCATAAGTGTCACCATACTTGGCAGATTAATAAAGATCGTAACACCTCTCTTAGGTTGTCTCCTGAATTTAATGTCGCTAAAGCGTTATGGCCATAAAGTAGCCATGAACATTTTCAGCAACATTCTCAAATGCCGTAAAATTAACATTTTCTAAAACTTGTTATCACTTAAAATTACTGCATGATATACTCGTCAAGTTATATCAAACTTCAATACATACAAATGTTAAGTTCTATTTTATTAAACTGAACAATTACAGAAATGTTTGAGCGAGCAAAGAGGAAGATATAAACAAATACACTTCTGAAAATAGACCTAAGACGAACCACAAGTGAAATATCTTACCAAGTATAGCGAAGTATCACTATATGTGTTATTATTTGTAGTGAATCAAGCTAGTGGTCTGTGGCAAAATAGCTAACAAAGCAGTTTTTCATCTTTCAACTACAACAGATCTTTACAAAAAATTCCAAGATGAATCATACGTTTTCATTGTATCCAGAACGATTACAACTAG
>CM031626.1:36151595-36154095 GCA_018398815.1 Conus ventricosus | reverse complement strand
CTAAAATTTGTTATGATGCACAAAACCTTCCACCAAACGACCCCCACAAACCATGAGTCATCAACTTATTGTCTCAGATGCATGTCCAGGTGGAAAACTAGGCACACTGTAGCTTGTGGGACGCACAATTTAGATCAGTTAATATGTTTTCGCCCACCACACCGTACATGACGGAGTAACGTAGACAAAAGCGACGACGACGACGATGCAGAAGACGATGAACACGCCAAAGGGTTAGAGAGTAAAAAAAAAAAAAAAGTATTCGAAGGTTATGCTGTAGAAACCCGTAATCACAGCCTAAGACACCAGACGACTAACGCCATGGAATCAGCTGCCCAAAGATGTGGTTGTACGAGACAGGATGAGTCTGCACCACCACCACCATGGCGCGCGCTTCCCAGCACGCCCACAACTGCGGCAGGGCTGCAAGCCTGGGTCGACCTGGGTCAGCTCCGCCTGGGTCGGCCTGGGTCAGCTCCGCCTGGGTCGGCCCCTCAGGCCGTCACATCAGCCCAGACATCTGGTCAACACCCGGGCTGACCATCCCCACTGGCAACGGTGGCGCTAGCGGAAACGACACACCTGCATGCTCTCCAAATTAGTGCTGGATTCACACTACATTTGCGCATTCCATTGTCACTTGTCACAAGTCACATCCAATAGAACACACGTCGTACAGCTGCACTCCTGCCAGACAATTACTAACATACCAAGGACGAAACCCTCAACAAAACGTATGTTCATTCATTCATTGACTGCTGATCAATATTCCGCCACCCCATAATGTCACTGATCTAACGGCCCAAACACCATTCAGAGTCACAAACACAAAAGGCATTCAACGTAACAACCACAACCGAGTCTAGTGCTCCATCAGTCACCAAAAGAACCCCCTCAACTAATACCCCCGTGCCAACACAGGTCTAAGCAAACAGAAGTCTCAGGCACCATCACAGTCAACACATCAACACCACCATAAGATTTAAATACCAGTCCCAAAACAAGCAATGAAACAACTAACACCCGCCATACTGACATACTGACAATTACACTGGCATGGGATATAACACTAGCCAGCAGCAGCAGAGGTGACCCATCATATAACACAACATCAAATGACATCAGGTAACGCCAACGGCTGCATCAACAATAACAGTCGACTACCATACAAGACCTAATAGCAACACCAACCAAAACAGTAACACATAGTCAGAATCTCCACATCCCAACCTGCACGTAGGATTCACACTTAGTAATGGTCACACGTAACACACAAAAAAAAACCTAGGAAAAACACATCAGTAGTTGCATCAATATTAAACCCAGCAGTGGCAATAAGAAAAACGAATATTGACACCCCTGACACTCCTCTCTATTCAGTACTAGCAATCCATCAATAAATATTATTATTATTGTTATTAACGTTGCTTAGCATCCAGCCGACTACGCAGAGCCACGTTAAGACGACCCACACTGTCTACAAATCGAAAACTTCATTGCACGTGCGTCAACTGGCCCGAAGACGGGCCCCGCCTACCGGAACACAAAATGGGGAGGCACCGGAAACGAGTCAGCGTCTGCGCAATGATTGGAAGTAGCAGTATTTGAAAATAGTTGCGCCACAGGCAATCCCAATTCGTTTCCAAAATAAAATCATGGCACCAATATCCTTAGCCATGTCTCTACACCACAGCGACAGTACCAGCGTTACCCGCCCACCACCCCAGCCTTGAGTTTGGCAACCATGCCACTTTGCCAACACATTATCAACACGTCATCACCCCCCCCCCCCCCCTCTTTTCTCTCCACTATCACTTCCCCCTAACCTTACCCATATATACCAATAGCGCGACCACAAAATAATAACCCCCTGACAATTCTCCTTTCAAACAAAATAACATAAGTAATTTTAAGTATCACATAGCAACAGCACTAATAATCTACTAACCCCCTCCCCCCAGCCTAGGACAGATTCCAGAAATTAAGAGAAGACTGGAGTTGACATACAACTCGGGTCATAGATAGGGAGGCCTACCCACTGCCATAATGGACTACACCTACAAACATCTATCTTCTTCTTCACAATTAACCTCTTACGCACACAACAACTAACACATTCGACCGGACCCTATTTACAAAAAGTCTACAACTCTAGCTCAATGATCAATCACTTCACTTAGAAAACAGCCAAACCTTGCTTCAAACTTTTTTTTTTTTTTTTTTTTTTTTTTTAAATTCACAAACGGGCCATGAGGGGGTGGGAGGCATGGAAACAATACAAAAAATACAATCAATATTCAAGTACTTAAGGCGTCATGAGGCCACATCAAGGAAATACACTAATTCACGATCAATCTGCCAAGCACAGTAACAATCGCTTTACAGTCTCTGGTGTATATAAGTTTATGGTACCATGAACATTAGTCAATAATAAAATAATTTACAGTTTATAAGATGATACAAACTTTCTTATAATTTAAAACTTGCTCACAAATTTAAA
>CM031626.1:36148230-36150595 GCA_018398815.1 Conus ventricosus | reverse complement strand
TCAGCACCACTTAAAAAATCACGAAACTGATCTGCTTGACAGCTTAAGCTAAACGCTTTCCGTACAAAATTTTGCAAAATTAAATTGCATCTGCGGCAGTTGAAAGTTTCACAACCAGCATCTTCTTTCCACTGCGGATATTTCAAAATGAAAATCCTGCCTGCGACTTGATAGCACGTGTATTTCCGAACTTAGCAGTCTGTTTCTTTTGTTAAATCCTTGATGATTAGTCCAATGGGCTCTTTTCTGTAACAAGTGTTCCTACAGATATGAGCGCTTAACATTTTCGTTATACCAGATATTCTGTACACCTTTATGTTTTAATACTTGCTTTGGGCTAATGTTAATTGAAAAGAATTTTAGTATGAATCACTGTATATAGGTAACTGCTCGTAACAAATCTCTTATTGGTCCATCAACACACACACACGCACACACACACGCGCGCACACACACGCACACACACACACACGCACGCACACACACACACACACACACACACACACACACACACACACACACACACACATGCATACACACGCTACTTCCCTAACCCTGTCTAAAATCACTTTATGTAAATAGACGTTAAATTGAAGAACACACACACACACACACACACACACACACACACACACACACACACACACACACACACACACAGATATATATATATAGATAGATATATATAATAAACTAATAAATTCCAAGGATAAGTACCGCACCATTCCAGCATCTTACAGAGCAGCTTGGTGTTGCAATGACCACAAGAAATATTCAATTATAAACAAAGCTTGCTCTTATGTCTTAGATTGAAGAAATAGGGGAGATAGGCATTCATATCTGCAGTGGCAGATTATTCTACCTAACTAACAGTATGTGCTTGTGTGGGTGAATGGGGAAAATAAAATAAAATGCTTCTCAAAATGATCCTTCAGAAAGCTTATAGTCTCCAAAGGGGAGACGAGACCTTGCTCTTATGTCTTAGATTGAAGAAATATGGGGAGATAAGCATTCATATCTGCAGTGGCAGATTATTCTGCCTAACTAACAGTATGTGCTTGTGTGGGTGAATGGGGAAAATAAAATAAATGCTTCTCAAAATGAGCCTTCAGAAAGCTTATAGTCTCCAAAGGGGAGACGATCTCCAATGCGGAGAAAACCCACTAACATATAACTCCTGGTCAGATACCAATATTTCGAAACCTGATTGTTTCTCCTCAGTGACCGCGGAAAGTGGTAATTTGACTCCTCTGCCTTTTCGGATTTAAGAAGAATGCAATCCCAGAAAAAGCTGGTGTGCAATACCGTAGTATGTTTGTTGAGTTATCAAAAAACCAATCAAAAGGGGCCACCTACGAAGCAAAAGAAAATCATGAAAGAGCAAAACAAGCTACATTTTCTTGTGAAAAGTAGAAAATATAAAAAGATAACCTCTTAGGACACAAGTGCTGAGGGCTAGTTCCTGGAATAAATCCGCAAGGGACTAAATTACAATAAACTAATAGATTCCAAGGATAAGTACCGCACATTCCAGCAACTTACAGAGCAGCTTGGTGTTGCAATGACTGCAAGAAATATTCAATTATAAACAAAGCTTGCTCTTATGTCTTAGATTGAAGAAATAGAGGGAGATAAGCATTAAATATCTGCAGTGGCAGATTATTCTGCCTAACTAACAGTATGTGCTTGTGTGGGAAAATGAGGAAAATAAAATAAATGCTTCTCAAAATGAGCCTTCAGAAAGCTTATAGTCTCCAAGGGGAGACGATCTCCAATGGGGAGAAAACCCACTAACATATAACTCCGGGTCAGGTTACCGATATTTCGAACCTGATTGTTTCTCCTCAGTGACCGTGGAAAGTGGTAATTTGACTCCTCTGCCTTTTCGGTTTTAAGAAGAATGCAATCCCAGAAAAAGCTGGTGTGCAATACCGTAGTATGTTTGTTGAGTTTTCAAAAACCAATCAAAGGTGCCACCTAAGAAGGAAAAGAAAATCATGAAAGAGCAAAACAAGCTACATTTTCTTGTGAAAATTAGAAAATATAAAAAGATAACCTCTTAAGACACAATATATAATATCATGCACGTACACATACAGAAACACACACATGGACAGATACACACACACTCTCTCTCTCTCCTCTTCCTCTCTTCTCTCTCTCTTTTCTTCTCTCTCTCTCTCTCCTCTTCTCCCACTTCTCTTCTCTCCACACACACACACACACACACACACACACACACCACACACACACACACACACACACACACACACACACATCACCACACACACACAAACACACACACAAACACAATGCAAGCAAACACACACGAACTTACATTGTTCTGTGAAACAGTTTGGATGTT
>CM031626.1:36133230-36143230 GCA_018398815.1 Conus ventricosus | reverse complement strand
AGAATAAACACCCTTTTTTCATGATGAAGTTCGTAACTAGTTAAGTCACAGAATAAACTTTTTTTCTTTCTGAAGACCACTTCCTTTAACACTCACTTCATCTATGTTTTCCGACAGCATTTCGTTTTGTTGCCCTATCAAGTCATAGGACAACAGAACACACAAATACTTTCCTTTTCTAAACAAAACCTTCACAAGTGCGCTGAGGAAGTTTCAGTCGCTCCTAAACGGGAATACGGTTTCGGTTTGCTAATAAATAAACATTCAATGATAAATACCTAACTGCCACCAAAAATCAGTTTCTTCGGCCTTCTGTGTTGTTGCGTTGCCGGAATCACTGCAGAGACTGCCTAACCAGTTCAACTCACCCGGCTTTTAACAGTGCGCCGGTGAGTAGCAGTCAGCTGAATTGTTCAACCGGCTTCTGGACAACTACCTTCCGGTAAGCACGGTTGTATGAAAATTTGTAACCGGACGGGAAACGATCCGTCACAACGTCTTTGTATACAGTTTACGAATTTGAATGGACGCGTTAGATGGACGAGCAGATTTCTGAGTTCTTGAACAGCAACTCAGTGAAGAACCTTGTGCATGTATTTGAAAGAGTACTGAATCATTATACAGGTTATAAAAAGACTCAAAAGAGACTCTTTTTAAGAGTCCATAGGCTTCATGAACACTCCAAAGTATTTTGATACAGACAGAATTTTCAGAGTTTTTGGATCCCATACGGGCAGTTCTGTCTGCCCATTCATTTCCTACAATCCCACAGTGTGACGGAATCCAGCAAAAGTCCACTGTTATCCCTCTAGATGTAAGGAAATGGATCAGAATGTTTAGTTCGGTGATAATCTCGGCGCGATTGATAGCAGCAATAGATTCCATTGCTTGAAGAACAGATTTGGAATCAACGCAAAAAAGTATTTTAGAAAAAGCACGTGGCATGTCAATAATATAATGCAGAGCCATTAGAATTGCTATCAGTTCAGCCGTAAAGACAGAAAACCCCTTTCCAAGATGAAAAGATTTATCTGCTTTCAAAGCAGGAATAACAAAGCCGGAACCAGCATTGCCATTTAATAGGGATCCGTCTGTATAAACTTTTAAGTGATTAGGATAACTATCATCAATGTGTGTGTGTGTGTGTGTGTGTGTGTGTGTGTGTGTGTGTATGTGTGTGTGTGTGTGTGCGTGTGTGTGTGTGCGCGCGCGCCATTGTGTTTGTTGGCGTGCGCGCGTGTGTGCATGTGTGTATTGTGTTCTGATATGAAACCTGACCTTTGTATTTCTCCGAGCTAATTGCTCTGAGGAAACCCGAGGGATCAATGGACTGAGGAATATAATAACTTAGACCAGAAAGGATCTGAACTGACGCAGTGGGTAGCGTGGCGGATTCTGTGCGGGGAAATGTGGGTTCAGTTCCTATCACATCCATTTAGTTGTGAGGTGTTCTGGCCCCTGACCGCCTCCTGCCCAGAGCTGAAGTTTCTATTTGCTCAGTTGGGAAGACTGGAACCACACAGTCAAATTTCATCCACTTACTGAATGCGTCTCTCACAGAGTTGCTCTAATTTCCTGATTTTTTTTTAAGACAGGGAGAAGATCCTGAAAGACAAAATAAGTTGAAAGGTAGTCAATTTTTTATCGGTGAGGACTTTTCTTTGCGAGTCAGAGAGGTAAGAAGACAGCGGACGCCTCATTTGAAAAAGGCATGCAGCGAGGGAAACGTGCAACAATGGTTTTTGACCACCTCCATATTCAAATGACAAAACATATTTCCTTCTTACACTGGAATATCAATGGTCTCCTTTCCAAACTTACTTGTCGAGGTTTCTTTTCTTTTTTGTTTAAACTTGACTTTGTATGTTTGGTTGAGATTTTCGTGAAACATGTACAGTTATGTGTTTTCACTGGATACGCAGTATTCAGAAAACCTTCTAACAAATTTAGCAAGCAAGGCAGACATTCAGGGGAAATAATTTGTCTGATAAAAAATAAATTTTTGTCATTTATCCATGAAATCAAAGTGAACTATTCCAATATAATTGTATTTCTTATCGACAAATGTTTAGTTGGTGTTACAGACGATGTTTTGTATGTCTGCTCCTATGTGTCATCAGAAGGTTCACCTTACCATGTATACTTTGACATTAGCAATGATATTAGCCCACTGGAAGAATGTAATTTTGATCGCATGTTGAATATGACGATGCTTATGTAATAATTTCTGGTGATCTGAACAGTAGTACAGCAAGTGTTTCGCCAGACATACTCAATGACAGTGATGATTATGGTGTTAATGTTGTAGTTAGTCAGTGTCTTCTGCCAGAAGATCAGCTGACAATGTGCTTAACAGTTGTGATGGAAAATATTTGTTAAATATGTGTACTGCACTTGGTTTATACATCCTTAATGGTTTATGCGATGCAAATTTTGATGGAAGTATACCTATATATCTGATTCAGGAAATAGTGTCAACGATTATTTTTTTTACTAAGGATTTTTTTCCCATTCATTGTCTCTTCTTGCAAATTGATAGTTTCAGAAAGATTAGAATCTGATCATTTACCTGTTGAGCTACACTTCAATGTTGCTGAGGAAAATGCTAGTTCTGAAATGTTGATAAAAGAGATGAGTTTATAGAACAAAATATGTGTGGAACTGTGATCTGGAGCTGTCATATGTAAGCGCACTTTATTCCGCAGATGGGTTAGCATTGCTAGATCGTGCTACTTATCTAATTAGTCATAACTGTACTGATGCCTTAAATGTGTTTAATGAGTATATAAGAAACTCGAGATTGTATGAAAAAGAAAATATATTTAAATGGAACTGACAAAAACAGTGATTGGTACGATAAGGAATGTAAAGATAGTAAATCAGTTCACGGACATTACTAAAAATATGTCAAAATTCCGAAGTACGAGAAGTAGTGATGCCTATTGTAGAGCAAGACGAGAATACAAAAACCTGTTGAGAAGAAAGGAAAAACTGAAAAGGTAGTTGCCTCTGCACAATCAGAAAGAGTTCTGTGACAATGTTAAAAAAAATTCTCCAATAAAAGAAACCAGCCACGTAATAACTTAACAACTAGTGACTGGTTTAAACACTTCCAAAATTTGCTCGAAAGAGGAGACAATTGTTTAGCACAAAGTGATGAAGAGATGTTTGATGATGAAAATGAACAGGATGGGGAACTTAATTTCAGTGAATCGACCTGTATCAAAGGAAGAAGTTATATTAGCATTACGTAGATTAAAGAATAATAAGGCCGCCAGGCCAGATGGTATAGTTGGGGAAATGCTGAAAGTGTCTGGGAATCGTGTCACTGACTTTCTTGTAAAATTATTTAATACATTATTTGACAAAGGCATATATCCAGAGACGTGGACGTGGAGACGTGGACTGAGTCTATTGTAATCCCTCTTTTCAAAATGGTGATATAAATGACCCAGGTAACGACAGAGGTATCTCAATTTGTGACGCAAATAGTAAAATCTGCAGCACAATTATCAACAGTAGACTCCAAGAGTATATTGAAGAACATAATCTTGCAGGCGAATACTAAGCAGGGTTTAAAAGGGGATATTCTACAACTGATCGTGTGTTTACAGTATTAGCTATGGTACAGAAACAGTTCTCCTTTAATCGTAAATCATAACTTATGTTGCTTTTTATTGACTTTGAAAAGGCCTTTGATTCCATAGAAAGAAATATATTATGGACTATTCTCGTAAAAAAAATGGAATTAAATGCAAGCTATTTCGATGGTTTCATAGTATGTACACAAATGTAAAAGCTAGAATTCGGTGTGGAGCAAAATAGACAGACTATATTAACTGCACTCGTGGGGTAAAACAAGGTGATGTGACTAGCCCTGTGTTGATTTCATTATTCATAAATTAGTTAGCCTTAGATATGATCAGAAAAGGGAGACATGGTGCTACATTTACCCATGATTATTTTGAATTATTTATTTTATTGTTAGCAGATGATATAGCGTTAACAGCTGAAACTGTTATTGGTCTACAGACACAACTAGATAGTTTGTATAAGGTAGCATCAACACTACATTTGAATGTGAACATGAATAAAACTAATGTAGTTGTGTTTAGAAAAGGCGGATACTTGGCAGCAAGAGAAAGATGGACTGACAATGGGGCCGCATTATCAGTTGTGAATATATACAAATATTTTAGAATATATTTCTCCACAAGACTTAGTTTTCCAGCTGCATGCCAGGATTTGGTGAGCAGAGCTAAAAATGCGTTGATGTGTATTCTAAAGAAACTTTCTTAGTTTATTTTTGAAACTATTTGACGCACAAATTCAACCAATGGTCATGTACGGTGCTGAGTTCAGGGGTCTAGATAATGCTGCTCTTCATTCTGCAAAAAATACATTTATTTGCCCTCAAAATGTTTTTTAGGGGTTGAAATAAGAACACCAAATGATCTAATATATGGGAAACGAATCGATATCCAATCTATCTATCTATCTATCTATCTATCTATCTATCTATCTATCTATCTATCTATCTATCTATCTATCTATCTATCTATCTATCTATCTATCTATCTATCTATCTATCTATATAATATATATCAACTCAGTAGTTAAATGTGTTCGATTTTGGCTAAAACTTACTCGAATGGATGAGTCAAGACTACCACTCCAAGCCTATAGGATGCTGCTAGATTTAGATTCACGCGACAAAAGAAACTGGGCTTCAAACATCTGCTGTAAACTGTTTACGTTTGGATATGGTTTTGTTTGGACAAATCAAGGTGTAGAAGAAATAAATGCTTTTTTGCATGATTTTAAGGAAAGATTCATTTCACGTAGGTGGCAGGAATGAGATTACCATATTAAGAATAGCGATAGATTTCGTGTATACAGAACATCTTATACAGTACCTGATGTGAAACCTAATTTGTTACTAAATTTAGATAGACATCTGAAAGTTGTAATGACTAAGTTCAGACTCGGGGTAACAGATATTGCTCAGCATTACTACCAATATCGACCCCATAATGAAAATGATTTAATCTGCCCACTGTGTAAAAACGGTAAAGAGGATGAGATTCATTTTGTCTTATGTTGTCCAGCACTAAATAACTTAAGAGAACAATATATCCCTGCAAAGTTTTATAGATTTCCAAACCTGTTTCGACTAAGTTTACTTTGGGCATGCAAACGTGAAAGAACAGTTAGAAATCTATCAATTTACTTGTACAAAGTATTTCAGTTGCGTGAGATTGCCATTTAGTAAAATATGTTCTGATTTTATAATGTGTATAGAAAAGTTTGTGTAAAATGAGTGTTCAATTACTCCCCTTCATTAGGGGCAATGACCTAAATATGAATTAAACATCTGAATCTAATTTACTGACCAACACTGCAGGTGTCTGTAATTCTCGGCCTGGTTAAAACCAGGATATATCATCGTGAAAGTAAGCCTAGAGTAGAATCCTCTCATGCTGTCTCAGACCTGAATGGAGCTCCATATCATCATGTTCATTATCCCAATCCTTATCTATCATCATGTTCATTATCCCAATCCTTATCTATCATCATGTTCATTATCCCAATCCTTATCTATCATCATGTTCATTATCCCAATCCTTATCTATCATCATGTTCATTATCCCAATCCTTATCTATCATCATGTTCATTATCCCAATCCTTATCTATCATCATGTTCATTATCCCAATCCTTATCTATCATCATGTTCATTATCCCAATCCTTATCTATCATCATGTTCATTATCCCAATCCTTATCTATCATCATGTTCATTATCCCAATCCTTATCTATCATCATGTTCATTATCCCAATCCTTATCTATCATCATGTTCATTATCCCAATCCTTATCTATCATCATGTTCATTATCCCAATCCTTATCTATCATCATGTTCATTATCCCAATCCTTATCTATCATCATCAGGAAATCTCAAAGTCCGCCACTCTTAATGTCCTGCTGTCATGGTGACCTCTATTTCAATTTCCTCTTCACAGCTATAGTCTTGGTAGTTTCGTGTCGACATCACCGATTCAGGCAAATCCATGGGACTGTCGTTGGACGATGTGGTGGCACCCTCCGAGGGGTGGTGGAGGGGAGGGGGGGGGGATACAAGCTGACTTCTCGTTAAGCAGTTATTATCATCAGTAGGAGGTCTTGTTTGTGGTGTTCTACTTGTCAAAACAAGCACCACTGAACACCACCAAAGTGACAAAGCAATGATTGTCGTCAGTGGGGTGTTTAGTCGGTGGTGTTCTGAGGATCAGATGATGCTTTACCGAACACCACTGACTTGATCTGTCAGCAGTGCAGTGTCTCCTCCGGTGGGTTGCCTCTTGGCAACTTGACATCGACTCTCCCTGAGGATTGCCAGTGGCAGGTCTGCGGTGGGCAAACCAGGTGTGGTTGCAAACTGGGGAGTGGGAGGTGGTGGTGGGAGGTTTGGAATGAATGGCGTGAAGTGAAGTGACACGGAAGATCCAACAAACAACAACAACAACAACAACAACAAAGAAAAAAAAGAAGAGAAATAGATGATGGAACTCAATCTGGTTCCTCAGTATTCCAAACGTAATAACAGTTTTGAAAGGGTGCATTACTAAAATTGATCAATTTTGAATTGAATGAAATATATATTGAATAAATGATCTAACGAATGTTATTCATGAGAAAAGGGCATACACTTTTCTAAAAGCATACATCCATATTTTCACAGATGTGAACAGTTCTGTGTTTAGCTCCTTTTTTTGTTTTAATTGACATCTATGAACTAACGTCCACTGTAATTATATGTAACTCTTCATGCTTCAGTTCATGTATACTGTTTATGTATTTCAACCTTTAATTGCATTGTATTTTTTTCAAAGGTTTTCTTACCAACAGTATTACTGGGGTTGACGGAATTTGAAAACGTATTTGCGGAGGAATATGCATGTGCATGATTTTGTGCAGTTCAGCCTTCTGTTCACTTACCTTATTTGTAAGGAATGGCCGGTGACGTTTGCGATCGTCTATTCCAATTGGCTAAATTATTGTCAAACCCTTATCCTGTCATTTATTTCTTTAAAATTGATCATTGGGCGCCTTAATCTGTAACCAGTCATTGCATGCCAGTATATAAACGTTACCAGTGATAGTATTTATGAAACTTGTACAAGTACTAGCGATAGATATACTACTAGAACCACTTGTAGTATCACCACTACTGCTATCAATGATAGCAAAAAACCACAATGATAATGATGACGATGATGATGATAACTATGATGACTGTCACGACCGACCCCTGGAGGTCTGCCCTGACAGGATCGGTCTAGGTGGGAGTGAAGGGAGTGACTGACCTCACACGCCCCGCAAGAGACCACACAATAAAGATTACGATACAACACCCCATTTATTCACACCAACATACACAGTCATAAATAAGCATTCCAACACACACAACATGCACAATCACAATCAAGCATTTCAACACACGACATACACACAATTAAGCATTCCAACACACACAGCATGCACAATTATAAATAAACATTTCACCATACGACGTACACAATCGCAATCACAACATTCCAACACATATGACATATACACAATTATAAATAAACATTTCCCGCATCCATCCCTTTCCACACCATGGAGTGCCTCCACACCCCTGCCTCTCCAAAGTCTACTGGGAGCACCCTGTCGCACTGGGTGCCCCAACCGGTCGGTTCTTGAAGAGGGTCGTTCAAGGCCGACACCCTTGACACGCACAACGGACGGTGGAGAGCACGCCCCGGGAGGGGGGGGGGGGGGGAAACGTGGCGTTGTTGCCGGAGGTCCTGGATGGGGATCAGGACCGGCCAGTCAAGCCGGCGGGCTTTTCTACCAGAGCGTGGCCCCAACCAGCGCGTGGCACCAACCAGTCCGCAGTCCCGACCAGAGCGTGGCCCCAACCAGCGCGTGGCACCAACCAGTCCGCGGTCCCAACCAGAGCGTGGCCCCAACCAGAGCGTGGCCCCAACCAGCGCGTGGCACCAACCAGTCGAAGCTCCCGGGAGGACGGAAAAGGTAGCTGGGAGGAGAGAAGAAAGGGAGGGAAGGAAGAAAGAAGGGTACTGGAACCCCGCCGTCAGTACAGTCTGACCCATGCTGTTAAATCCTAACAGCCACTCGCATGATGGGCGAGGGGAGGTCTACTAAATACACCAACAACACCAGCTCAACACAGACCTGAGCATAACACAGTAAACCAATCAAATCAGGAATGTTCGTTAAAGTCTTCTCACACGAAGCAGGTAAGAGACTGCATTAAATTAACCGGCTATAAAACAAATATGAATCATCTTCATCTTTCTCTCACTCATGCTTAACATTTTCCTTTCTTAGGAAATAAACCAACACAGCAATTATCGCTTTATAACTGCCACCACATTTGCAAATAATAATTCAATGGCATAATTATCACACTTTATAGCCACATTTCAAAATAACACAAATCTCCAACCACGCATCCGAACGACAATTCATGCGTACGCACGCTCGCGAACATAAAACTCGTTCTCCTTGCACACACAAACAGACGGTGGCCGAAGGATAAGAGTCCGGCGAATGTGACAGGGGCGGACGAGCGAGACCAAGCAAGTACCAACCCTGAATCACCAGGTTCTCTCCCATCCCCACCGACTACCGCATCACCAGATGCATAAACAGGAGAAAGAATTTTGGATATAATTTAGGATGGCCAGGTTAAAGATTGAATTAACCAGAGAAAAGGTCTCAAACAATATTTCTTTTACAATTTTGAAAACAAAAGAAAATTGCGCAAAAGAGGAGAATAAGCCGGCTAACAACAACAAACCAAAACAAACAAACCACGAAACTGATGCTTACCAGCTACCCGTGGGTGACCCCGAAGAGGCGGGTCAAACGACTCTCTCTGCCCTCTGTCCAGTCGAGAGGACAGAAGCGCAGATGCGGAAAAAGAAGTGATGTCCCTCTCCTACAGGCCGACTGTAGGAAATGAAAGTACCGACTGTACCTTCGACGATAAGGTGAAGAACCAAGACCGGAGCAGGCGCTCCCAGAGACATCTTCCGCTCGAGTGAAGAGAAAACCTCCCTCAGCGATGGCGGCCAACATGCCACGCTACGTCACAGAGTGAGCATACTTCAAGCTAAAAGAAATGAAGCACGTGCGACAGGTAAAAAGACAGGCGAGAGACCGATAGACAGCAAGTTCGAGAGAAAGGTACCAGCCACCCGTGAACCTGCAGGATGAATAGCACGGGCAGTGGAATTAGAGAGAGAGAGAGAGAAAGCAAACCGAACTTGAGCTGAACCACACCAAGGTGCAACCGCACCACAAGCCACATTAAGGGACGGATACACGACAACAGCAACGACAATAAATAAATGAGTAATTCCGCCACCCCAGATGGGTCAAACGTCGTAGGCCTCGTGACAAACTCGTGACAATGACGACGACGACGACAGCAACAACGATAATGACAATAGTAATAACAATAACAATAATAATAGAAACAACAACAACAATACAAAAATAATTACAACAACAACAGTAATGAGAATAACGATAATAATAACGAGAAGAAGAAGAAGAAGAAGAAGAAGAAGAAGAAGAAGAAGAAGAAGAAGAAGAAGAAGAATGATGATGATGATGATGATGATAATGAGCATCATCGTCCCGAAAACACCAAGAAAAAAGCAATTATGATGAGAATGTGATATGATCACAACCTGCGTTACAAGGGTGAAAGGCAAAGGGCAGTTGGAGCAACTGAGGAAGGGGAAACGCATGTACAGTGAATTGCGAACACACACACAAGTACGCGCGCGCGCGCACGCACGCACGCACGCACGCACGCACGCACGCACGCACGCACGCACACACACACACACACACACACATTTAAAAAAAAAATCTAAGTATTTTTTAATGAACCTAAATATTTTTTGAATAAACCTCAGAG